>CM070576.1:41631729-41808017 GCA_036346355.1 Rhipidocladum racemiflorum
AACACTGTATCCCAGAAAGACGCACTCAACAGACTGAGCAGTCAGCTTGGTGCGTTCACGAGGTGCTAAAAGAACATAGCATACACACCCAAAAAGGCAAAGTTCAGAATAATCAGGAGGCACGCCACAAAGACGCTCCACTGGAATCCCACCCTGAAAGAGCAAAAGAAGGTTGGATATTGATCAAATAGGTGGCAGTGGAAACAGCCTCAGCCCAGAAGTGAGGTGGAACAGCGGAAGCAAGCATAAGAGTACGAGCCGTCTCAAGAAGACGATGATGTTTGCGCTCAGCCACGCCATTCTAAGCATGAGTACCAGGACATGAAAACTGAGAAAAGGGTGCCCTGCGTAGCAGGAAAAGCTCGAAGAGCTCCTGACAGATACTCTCCTGCCGAGCCAGCACGAACACGAATGGGAGAATCAAACTGAGTGCGAATCATAGTGGTAAAAGTCTTATAAATGGATAGAACCTCACTACGAGAGGACACAAAATATATCCAAGTGTGGCGAGAAAAATCATCTATAAAAAGAATATAATATTTATGACCTCCTTTTGAAACAAAAGGAGCCGGACCCCCAAAAATCAGAATGAACAAGATCAAAAGGACGCTGGGACACAGACTCACTAGAAGGATAGGGGAGTTGTAGCTGTTTGTTAAGCTTACAACCCGTACAATGTAAAGAGACATCACCAGGCATAGAGCCTAAAAGGCCACGACGAACTAAAGAAGACAGACGCGAACCAAAAGATGTCCCAAACGGTGATGCCACTGAGCAAAAGACCTGGTAAAAGATGCAACAGATGCTGAAGCGGTGGAGGAAACAGAAAGACTGGTTAAGGCAGCAGAAGGAAGACGAAGCCAATCAAGCTTCCAAAGACGCTGAGAGTCATGGCGATGAGGGCCAGTCCCAACCAGAGCCCTCGTGCGGCAATCCTGAACACAACAAGAGTCAGAATCAAGGAAAACATGACAACCATGATCAGTAAGCTCGTCAACGGATATGAGCTACATGATCAGTTTGGGAACATGAGAAACAATAGGAACATGAAAAGAGGAAGACAAAAGAGTGCCTTGTCCTGCAACAGAAAGAGAGGTACCATCTGCAGTTTGCACAGTTATAGGAGCAATAAAAGGACTACGGGAATGTAGACTCGTGGGATCAGATGTCATATGAAAAGAAGCTCTAGAGTCAAGAATCCACAGTGTGATATCTGATGAGGGTGGTCTCTCATTGGAAGACTGAGTAGCAGAACCAGCTGATCCAGTCTGTGTAGAGGCAGCCATGCGACGTAGGAGCATAAGAATCCCTTGAGTGGAGTTAGAATAAGTAGAAGTCCGCTGACGAGAGACGCTTGAGCCTCCAGTGCCCTTAGGAGGACGGCTACTTGGATGAGCAAGATCCTTCTTCTTTCGGTAGCAAAACTGCTCCACATATCCATTCTTATCGCAATAGGTGCAGTGAAGGCCTCCGCCCCCAAAAGCTGAAACTGGAGTAGGTGCCATTGATGGAGTAGAACGAGGCGCCGCCAAGACTGAAGGAGAGACTAGCAGACCCGCACCACGAAGGCGAATCTCCTCAGTACGAATAGCTGCAAAGGCCTCCAACAGGGTCACACGAGGATGACGAGCAAGCAGCTGGGCACGAATTTGCTCAAATTCAGCCCGAAGACGTGTCAAGAAGTCGCAGATGTGGTGAAGCACCAAATGAGAGTGCTGATGCTGACAGCACTGGCAGGTGCAGCAAACATCAGGACCCAGAGAATCAAGCTGACGCCACACCGAGGACAACTGTGCATAGAACTCATCCAAAGTAGAATCACCCTGCTGCAGTGACTGCTCCTGTCGCACAACAACAAGGTACAAAGAGTCGCTGGCAGGCTCATAACGATTGCGAAGATGCGCCCACATCAACTGTGCCGAAGACAAATCGACAATGTCACTAGTAAGATGCACCTCCATGCTGGCAACCAAAATAGCAGAGGCATGAGCATCTTCATCAATCCATGTCTTGTAAGCAGTGAACTGAGTCTGAAAGGACTCCACAGCATCAACATAATCATCAGACGCTTCTGTCGAGCAGCATCATTTGCCTCCTTTGGAATAACAGGTGTGGCAGGGGGAGTAGGGCGAGGCAGACAAGGTAGCTCGCTAGAAAGAAACTCCCAAAGATGCGACCGTGCATGTGAAGACGGATATGAAGAACCCAGTCTCAATAATTGAGACCATTAAAGATAACCAGGCAGTGAGGAACAGAAATAGTCCCCAAAGAAGAGCCTGCAGACGATGACATTTTTTTTACTGATCGAACCAAAACGGACCAGACTGAACCAGACTCAAGCCAAACCGAACAACTCAAGCCGGACCTGAGTCCTGACCGAACCCCACTCAAGCCACACCAAACCAGAGGCGGGCGATGACGCCCAAGGCGGGAGCGGGCGAGCGTGGACGGCGAGCGGGTCGGCGGCGAAGAGGGCGGCCAGCTCGACGAGCTTGAGGTCGGCGTAGATGGCGAGCGGGTCGGCTGCAAAGAGGGTGAACGTGGCGTGGACGGTGCAGTTCCGGCGCACGGTAGCCAAGGCGGCGGGCGGCTTGAAGATGACTGGCGGCGGGCGACTTGAATATAACCAACGACAGGTGGCCCGAAGGAGTCGCAAGTCGTCGGCCGGTAGGAGCGGATCAAGAGCATGAGATGCCAGCCAACGCGAAGCGGACACAAGAACACCTCGACTCCGAGCGGACGGTAGCAGCCGAAGGCAAGGCAACGTGGGAGACAAGGCTCGATCTCTTGGGAGAGAAGGCCGGCGGCAAACGAATGTCGACAGGAGAAGAGACGATGGGAAGAGCCGTCAATGTCAAGACCAGATATTGTTAGATGCGCAAGTGCACACCGGTGAGAAACCTAACCCTAAAATCCTGGCTCTGATACTATGTTATGAATAGCACTTGTATTCAACATGAGGCCAATGGGCTAGTATATATACACATACATGAGGGTATAAAGGTAAAGCTTATATATATAAGGATACTGTCTAACAGGACTAAGACTTAACCATGATGAGATATACAAGTGTTGTCTCTATGTCTAATCCTCACAGTGCCAAATCTTAAATTGGGTATGTGTTTATTTGTGGTGGTACAACCAATTTTTGGATGTCCTTTAAGCAGACCTTGGTAGCTACCTCTGCCAAGCACTCATAGAATATAGCACTATAAAAGCCTTATGTGAATGTGTTTGGCTAATGCATGTGATTAGTCATATCTAGAAGTCTTGCGACAAACACCGTTGATACCCCCAATATTATCTATGACGATAATGCTGTTTGTGTTGCACAAATGGAAACATGTTACATTTAGAGCAATATCACAAAGTATATTGTAACAAAAATTTCTAATCCTCATGAACTCGAAAAGAATGGTGAGATAAAGATCCCGCAAACTACATAATATGAAAATCTGGCTAATTTATTCACACATCCAGTTTTCAAATATGTGTACGTGGCATTTGAATGAGACGACTTAGAGAGATGCAGAGTTCTTGGGGAGTAAATCCCGAAATCATAACATATAGAAGGGGACCTAGATCAGACATAAGAAACTGCTCACTAAGGCGAGACTTGACAAAGGCAATATACTTAAAATCATCTCTTGTGATGATCATGTCATCAACATGCAAAAGGAGAAGTGTCTGACCATGAGGTGAAGTGAGAACAAAGAGTGCAGGATCGTGAGCACTAACAGAAAAACCAGCCGTAGTGACCACAGAAGAAAAATGCTCAAACCAGGCACGAGGGGCTTGCTTAAGCCCATAAAGAGAGTGGCGAAGACGACAAACCATCCCCTCAGGAACAAAATACCAGGTGGTGGCTACATATAGACCCCCTCACGCAGTTCACCATTAAGAAAGGCATTCTTAACATCAAGTTGAGAGATGGATCGCTCACAAACAAAGGCCACAAAAAGAAGTGTGTCAACAGTGGTCATGTGAGGCACAGGAGAAAAAGTCTCTGCATAATCATGACCATGCTCCTGTTGAAAACCACGTACAACAAGACGAGTCTTATAATGCTCAAGAGAACCATCAGAGTGAGTCTTAACCTTATAAACCCACTTACGTGAAATGTGATAGACACATGGAGGAAGGGACACAATATCCCATGTGCTAGTTTGCTCAAGGGCAGCAAGCTCCTCAGCCATCCCATGTTGCCATTCCTGATGAATGACAGCATCACAATAGGAAGTCGGTTAGGCAAGAGATATACTAGCAACACCAAAGCGCTCAGGAGGCTGAATAGACTGGCGATCGCGAAGAGCATAGTAAGGAGACATTGAAGTATAAGGTAGCTCAGCAGGAGAAGATGGTGCATCGGATGAATCCTCAACTCTCGAATGACCAGTGTAGTTTAGAGGAAAACACTGGAGGAGGAACTGTTGGTGGAGAAGCCAGTGATGAAGGAGACGCCAACTGTGAAAAGGGAAAAGCGGGAACTGGAGTATCAGGAAAAGTCAGGAAAGTAAGTGACTCGATAAGAGATGCTACAACAGAAGAACAACGAGGGTAGAAGGGATGGGACTTATCAAAAGTAACATCCCGAGATATCCTCATTCGTCGGCCAACAGGATCCCAACATCGATATCCCATATGCTCAGTACTATATCCCAGAAAACACACTCAACAGACTGAGCGGTCAGCATGGTGTGTTCACGAGGTGCAACAAGAACATAGCACACACATCCAAAGAGGGAAAAACTAGAATAATCTGGAAGCATTCCACAAAGACGGTCCATTGGAATCCCACCTTGAAGAGTATGAGAAGGCTGAATATTAATCAAGTAAGTGGCAATGGAAACAACCTCTATCCAGAAGTGAGGTGGAACAGTGGAAGCAAGTAAAAGAGCATGAGATGTCTCAAGAAGATGAAAATGCTTGCGCTCAGCCACTCTATTATGAGCATGAGCACTAAGACGAGAAAACTAAGAAAGAGTGCCTTGCTCAGCAAGAAAAGTAAGAAGATCTCTTGATAGATACTCCCCTGCCGACTCAGAACGAAGAACACGAATGGGAGAATCAAACTAAGTGCAGATCATGGTGGCAAATTCTTATAGATGGGTAAAACCTCACTACGAGAAGACAAAATATATCCAGGTTTGGCGAGAGAAATCATCTATAAAAAGAATGCAATATTTATGACCCCCTTTAGAAACAATGGGAGTCGGACCTCAAACATCAGAATGAACAACATCTAAAGGATGCTGGGACAAAAACTCACTACAAGGATACGTGAGTTGTAGTTTCTTACCAAGCTTACAACCAGCACAATTGAGACATTACCAGATACAGATCCTAAAAGGCCACGACAAACTAAAGAAGACATACGCGTACCACAAAGATGTCCTAAGCGGTGATGCCACTGAGCAAACAACATCGTGGAGGATGCAATGGAGGTAGAGGCGGTGGACTGAGAGACTGGCAGGAGCAGTGGATGGAAGATGAAGCCAGTCAAGCTCCGAGAGATGCTGTGAGTCATGGCGCTGAGGGCTAGTACCATCCAGAAACCTAGTGCGGCGATCCTGAACATAACAAGAGTCATAATCGAGAATAACACGACAACCGCTATTAGTTCGCTGGCCAGCAGACATAAGCTGCATGGTTAGTTTGGGAACATGAGAGATAGCAAGAGCATGAAAAGTGGAATATAAAAGAGTTACTCGTCCTGTAACAGAAAGAGAAGTACCATCTATGGTCTGAATAGTGATAGGAGCAGCGAGGGACTAATGGAATGGAGAATCATGGAGTCAGATGTCATATGAAAAGAAGCATCAGAGTAAATAATCCATGGTTAGATACCTAAAGAAGATGTGGAAGGTGGACTATCACTAGAAGACTAAGTAGCAGAACCAGCAGAACCTGTTGATGCAGAGACAACCATGTGATGTTGCAGCGTGAGAATCTCTTGAGTGGAGTTAGAGCCAACGGAGGTCCGTTGAGGGGAGGTGCCCAAGAGTCCAGTGCCGTTAGAAGGGGTCCACCTCGACGAGTAAGATCCTTCACCCCTAGTAACAGAATTGCTCCACATGTTCGTTCTTGTCACAGTAGGTGCAGTGAAGCCCTCCACCCCGAGTAGCCGCTAATGGAGTAGGTGCCACTGATGGAGGAGTAATATGAGGAACTGCCAAGACTGATGGAGACAACAACAGACCCGCACCATGAAGGTGAGTCTCCTCAGTATGAATAGCTAAGGGCCTCCAACAGGGTCACGCGAGGGTGCCGAGCAAGCAATTGGGCATAAATCTGCTCAAATTCAGCCCGGAGACGAGTCAAGAAGTCATAAATACAGTGAAGCTCTAGATGAGAGAGCTAACGCTGATAGCACTAGCAAATGTGGCAAACCTCCGGTCCAAGAGAATCAAACTGACACCACGCTGAGGATAGCTGTGCATAGAACTCATCCATGGGAGAAACACCCTACTGCAACGACTGCTCCTATCACACAACAAGGTAAAAGGAATCGCTAGTACGCTCATTGCGGTCACGAAGATGTGCCCACATCAACTGTGCTGAAGACAATGTAACCATGTCTCTAGTGAGTTGCACCTCCATGCTAGCAACCAAAATAGTGAAGGCACGAGCAACTTCATCAATCCACATCTTGTAGGCAGCAAACTAAGTCTGAAAAGATTCCACATCATTAGCATGATCATCAGGCACCTTCTATTGAGTAGCATCGTCAGCCTCATTGGGAATAACAGGCGTAGTAGGGGCAGCAGGACGAGGCAGACAAGGTAGTTCGCTAGTTAAAAACTACCAAAGATGCTAACCACACATGTGAAGGCGCATTTGTAGAACCCAGTCCTGATAATTGAGACCATCAAAAAATAACTGCGCAGCAAGAAACAGAAATGATGTTGGAGGAAGACCCAGAAGATGATGAATTTTTTTTTCTTTTTTTATATTTTTTTGTAATAAGAGATGAGGGCCAGAGCTTGGAGCCGAGAGCTTTAGCTAAGAGCCAGAGCCAGAATTAAATTGTGCAACCAATCGAATTGAAATCCGATCGGTGACTCAGTCTCAACACGCGTTGAGGCGGCGTCCTCAGCATCGAAGGTCGCCGATTGTCGGCCGACGGGTTCACTAGCCGGCTAAGGGATTTAGGCTGTAAATATAGCACCCCATTGTACAAGAGAAGATGAACAAAGAGAAAAAGTTGAATTCCCCAATATTCGGTGTTAATCTATTTTGTTATTATTTTTCGGTACTGTCTACATAGGGAGATCAACATCGAGTTCAATGTTTGGTGATTATCAATTATTTAAAATGTTATCATCACGAAGCTCTCCAAGGCCGAACAGTATGTCGCCGGGATCCCTTATAAACCCCCATGTTATAAGATTATCTTGTAGATTTATTATTATATGCTAGATTAGATTGATTTAATCATCCAATAAGGCCCAAAATTGGGGCTACTATTCATACACGTGTAGTTGCCAGCACTCCAACACATTGCTGGAACTGAAGCCAGAGCCTTGCACGCAGTGCACACGTGGGTAGCCACTGCTGCTTCTGCCGTACACGACATCGCCAACATCGTGATCCCACCGACCACCGCTGTCGCCGTGCTCTAGCCGAGTGCCACTGCCTCACGCCTTCGCAATCGGCCCTGCACCTCATGCCACAGCCACCGCCAGTTGCACCATGCAATGGGACACAGGCAATGCCTGAAGCTCATGATGACATTCAGCAGGCTAGCAATAGCCATGGCCTCGGAAAGGGCCAACAACATCAAGGGAGAAAATGGAAGAAGGTCGGTGTGCAGAAGGGTTGAGGCAAGCCCTAGAGGAGAGGTAAAAGGCCAGGGAAGTTCCAGAAGTAAGACTCATCTAACAAGATTGTTTACCTTCCACAACCTTGGTTTAGGTGTGGCCGCACCGGCCATTGGTCGAGCACCTGCCGCACCCTGAAGCATTTGGTGGACCTTTACATGCAATCCACTGGTAGAGTCAAGAAGACCAAGGACGCCAAGAAGAGTGACGAGGATGCCAAGAAGAGTGACGACATGGTTCTTGATCCCATGGAGTACATGAACAACCCATGGATCAAGACGATCTTCTTTGGGTTAGAATTAAGTTCCATAAGGACACCCCCAATTTAGATGGAGACCTGCAGTAGTCTCCTAAATACACCATTTTGTTAGTTGATGCCATATATTCCTTACGAGTTTCCTTATCAGTTTAGTTTGAGTTCCTGATGAATGTTAGTTTTATGCTCACGATGAGCAATTATCATTTAGTTCTAGAATATTAAATTCATTTATTTATTGTCTTATGTTTGTTCTATATTTTACAATATGTTTCTTGATAAAAGCATATTTGTAATATAGAACGATGTATACTCAAATAATAGAGGAAATATGTCTTGTAGACAGTTGCACCACCAATTCAACTCTTAGGGAAACTAAATATTTGCAGACTTTGTCTAAGAAAAATGGAAATATTACGACTATTACTGGAAGCGATGCCCTCATTGTTTGCACTGGGAGGGCCATAATACTTCTCCCTTTGGGCAATCATATAGTAATAGAGATCTGACATTATCGACTGGGTCATCCTGGGTTGTATATGATGAGAAAAATCATTTATAATTCAGCTAGCCATAACATAAAAACCATGGACTTCCCTAGGCCTAAAGACTTCTTACGATCTTCTTGTGCTAAATGGAAGCTCATAATAAGACCATATTATCTGAAAGTTAGGAAAAAAACAACGAATTTACTGGAGAGATTTCAAGTTGATATTTGTGGACCTATCCAGTCCCTGTCGGGCCCCTTTAGATACTTTATGGTCCTGATAGATGCCTATACTAGATGGTCCCATGTATGTCTCTTATCTACCCGGAACCATGGTTTTGCTAAATTAATCACCCAAATTATTAAATTAAGAGCCTCCTTTCTAGATGAAAGGATCAAGTCTATACAAATGGACAATGCAGGTGAATTTAGCTCAAAAGCATTTGATGATTATTGTATGGCTCTGCGTATTAATGTAGAGCATTCAATACCTCATGTTCACACACAAAATGGCCTTGCATAGTCATTAATTAAAAAGAATAAAAAATATTGATAGGTTTCTCTTGCAGAACCAATTATTTCCCTTCTGCGAAAAATTGAATGCGAAAATTATTGTTAGGCCTCACTTGATGAATGTAGTGACCCCATATTTATATGGGTCACTAGATATAGATATTTATATGAGTCCTTAAAGGAGTCAAAATTCTAGTTCCTAGCAAAAACAATTGCCGTATGTATAGCGTCAAACTACAGAGGTCGTTGTATGTGTTAAAACAGTTGGGGAGAATGTACTACAACCGATTTGATGATTTCCTCCTAAGAAGGGCTATTCCAATAATGATGATTGTCCTTGTGTTCATAAAGAAGTCCAAGAATAGATTATGTACATATCAATTTATGTCGATGTGGATAAAGACCCATTTAAACCAGGGAGTCCAAATAAGAAAGTCTTCAGACTGGAGATTCCATACTTAAGTGCCATGGGAGCACTTATGTATCTTGCGAATTGCACTAGTCCAAATATTGCATTAGAGGTCAATTTATTACCTAGACATGGTGTACCTCCAACCAGAAGGCATTGGATTAGCGTCAAGACTTAACTTAGATATATCTCTGTGGGAGCCTCTCTTACACATAGAATGAAACCGATTCTAACATCTCAAATTATAGCTTGGCTAAACTCTCTGTAACTTACCCTGCACGGTCCCACTTTTGTTTTCTCCTGCTCTGTACTCTTCATTTTCTTTTCCATTTTAACATATCTCAGTAGGAGCCTCTCCTATGTTTGCCGTTTAAAAAATACTTTACGGAGATACTTCCAATGTACATAAGATCTTGGCTTATTTTATAGGAAGGACCAAGAATTATCCATGATGGGATATGCGGATGCAATCTAACTGTCTTATCCCCATAGTGCCAAATCTCGGACTAGATTTGTGTTTCTCTAGGTGTTACAACCATTTCTTGGTTACAACCATTTATTGGCGGTCCTTTATTAGACCTTGGTAGTTACCTTCACCAACCACTCAGAGATTATACCAGTATATAAATCCACATGTGAATGTGTTTGGCTAAGGCACGTGATTAGCTATGTCTAGAAGTCTTGTGGCGGTAATACCGCCGATAACCCCACAATTATCTATAAAAATAATGCTGCTTGTGTTGCACAAATGCAAATAGGTTACGTTTAGAGCAATATCACCAAGTGTATTGCCCCCAAATTTTTTAATTCTCATGAACCCCAAAAGAATGGTGAGGTAAAGATCCTGCAAACTAAGTAATGTGAAAATCTAGCGGATTTATTCACACATCCAGTTTCCATAGATGTGTTCGTGGCATTTGAATGTGACGATGTAGAAAGATGCATAGTTCTGGGGGAGTAAATCCCAAAATCATAACCCTTATTACGATCCTTAAGATGATACCCAAATCCAGAAGATTGCAATTGCACTCTTTTCCTTGGTGAGTTTTATTCAAGTTTTGTGTCCTGAATGGATTCTGCATCATCACAGTTCACGTCGATGATCTAAATATCATCAAAACCACGGAGGACATAATGGAAGCAAGTTCCTACCTTGAAAGTCCCCATGGTAATTAGATCCTTGATGTGGGTAAAGACCCATTCAGACCGAGGATGGTAGAAGAGAATGTCTTAGGGCATAAGGTTCAGTACTTAAGTGACATAGGAGCACTTATGTATCTTGCAAATTGCTCCAGATCTAATATTACATTCGCAAATTTATTACCTAGACAAGGTGCAGCTCCAACCAGAAGGCATTGGACTATCGTCAAGACTTTACATAAATACCTACTAGGTACACAAGATCTTGGCTTATTTTACCAGATGGACCAAGAGTTAACCATGATGGGATATACGGATGCTGTCTATATGTCTGATCCCCACAGTGCCACATCTCAGATTGGGTTTGTTTTTCTCTAGGGTGGTGCAACCATTTCTTGGCGGTCCTTTAAGTAGACCTTGGTAGTTACCTCTACCAACCACTCAGAGAATATAGCACTATATGAAGCCTCATGTAAATGTGTTTGGCAAAGGAATGTGATTCGCCAAATCCACAAGTCTTGTGGCAGTAACACAATATATTGCCCTACACTCACACCGGTGATACCCCCATAATTATCTATGAAGATAATGTTGCTTGTGTTGCAAAATGCACATAGGTTACGTTTAGAGCAATATCACAAAGTATATTGCCCCCGAATTTTCTAATCCTCTTGAACCCCAAAAAAGGTGATGTAAAGATCCTGCAAACTAAGTAATGTGAAAATCTAGTGGATTTAGTCACACATCCAGTTTCCAAAGATGTATTCGTGGCATTTGAATGAGACGACTTAGAGAGATGCATAGTTCTGGGGGAGTAAATCCCGAAATCATAACCCTTAGTAAGATTCTGAAGATGATACCCTAATCTAGAAGATTGCAATTGCACTCTTTTCCTTGGTGAGCTTTATTGAAGTTTTGTCTCCTGAATGGATTCTGCATCATCACAGTTTACATCGATGATCTAAATATCATCAAAACCACGGAGGACACAATGGAAGCAAGTTCCTACCTTGAAAGACCCCAAAGTAATCAGATACTTGATGTCGATAAAGGCCGACTCAGACTGAGGATGGTAGATGAGAAAGCTTGGGGGCATAAGGTTCAATACTTAAGCGGCATAGTAGCACTTATGTATCTTACGAATTGCACCAGGCCTAATATTATATTTGCTCTCAATTTATTACCTAGACATGATGCAGCTCCAACCGGGAGCCATTGGACTGGCATCAAGACTTTACTTAAATACCTCCAAGGTACACAGGATCTTGGCTTATTTTACCGGATGGAGCAAGAGTTAACCATGGTAAGATATATGGATGTTGTCTATCTGTCTGATTCCCAAAGTGCCAAATCTCGAGCTGGGTATGTGTTTCTCTGTGGAGGTACATCCATTTCTTGGCGCTCCTTTAAGCATACCTTGGTAGTTACCTCTACCAATGACTTAAAGATTATAGTACTATATGAAGCCTCATGTGTTTGGCTAAGGCATGTGGTTAGCCATATCTAGAAGTCTTGTGACACTAACACCGTTGATACCCCCACAATTATCTATGAAGATAATGCAACTTGTCTTGCACAACTGCAAGTAGTTTACGTTTAGAGCAATATGACAAAGTATATTGCCCCCAAATTTTCTAATCCACATGAACTTCAAAGGATGATGATGTATAGATCCTGCAAACTAAGTAATGTGAAAATCTAGCTAATTTATTCACACATCCAGTTTCCAAAGATGTGTTCGTGGCATTTGAATGAGATGAGTTAGAGAGATGTAGAGTTATGGGGTAGTAAATCGCATAATCATAACCCTTAGTACAATCTTGAAGGTGCTACCATAATCCAAAAGATTGCAAGTTGGGCACTTTTCCTTGGTGAATTTTACTGAAGTTTTGTTACCTAATGGATTATGCATCATCTTAGTTTACATCGACAATCTAAATATCATCGAAACCATGGAAGACATAAATGAAGCAAGTTCCAACCTTATAATGGAGTTTGACATGAAAGATTTGGGCAAAATAAAATATTGTTTAGGCCTGTAGCCATAGCATTTCCAAAAAGGATTTTTTTGTGCACTAGTCTACCTATACCAAGAATGTATTGAAGAATTCAACATCGATAAATCTCATCCTTGAAAGGCCCCCATGGTAGTTGAGAATGTCTTGGGGCATATAGTTCAACAATTAAGCGCCAAAGGAGCACTTATGTATCTTGCGAATTGCACTGGGCCTAACATTGCATTCACAGTCAATTTATTACCTAGACACGGTGCAACTCCATCCAGAAGGCATTGGACTGGTGTCAAGACTTTACTTAAATACACTTTGAAGCTACATCGGATCTTGGCTTATTTTACCGTAAGGACCAAGACTTAACCATGATGGGATATACAGATGTTGTCTATCTGTCTGATCCCCACAGTGCCAAATTTCTGATTCAGTTTGTGTTTCTCTGTGGTGGTACAACCATTTCTTGGGGTTACTTTAAGCAGACCTTGTTAGCTACCTCTGCCAACCACTCAGAGATTATTGCACTATATGAAGGCCCTGTTTAGTACGGTTCCAGATTCTAGTAGAAACGGAAACAGTTCTAGATTCTTGGTAGAAATGTTTCAGGTAGGATTTTGTGAATCAGGTGGAACGGGGTTGAGACCGATTCGGCCACATAGTGGAAAAAGAAGAAACGATTCGAGGAGAATCGTTCCGAGCTTTAGCCTGTTTGGTTGGGTTTCTTCCAGAATCTAGTAGAAACAGCCCGTTTCCAAGTTGCCAAACGGGGCCGAAGCCTCGTGTGAATGTGTTTGGCTAAGGCCTGTGATTAGACTTACCCAGAAGTCTTGTGGCACAAACACCGCTGATACCCCCACAATGCTCTTTGAAGATAATGCTGCTTGTGTTGCACAAATACAAATAGGTTACGTTTAGACAAATATCACAAAGTATATTGCCCCGAAAAATTCATTTGGTCAGTAGTGCTTCTAAGCTTTCCCTCCTAACACAAGTTGCACAAATCCTAAAGCAAACAAAGGGGTAAGTAATCATCATCTACCCTTCATTCATGCTTTAATATCTGTGCAACTTTAAAAAAGAAAAGCATATAAGCACCACTCATTTTCTTATCCTCATGAACTCCAGAAGAATAGTGAGGTAAAGATCCTGCGAACTAAGGCCCTGTTTGGCAGAGCTCCAGCTCCATCAGATCTATGGATCTGGTGGAGCTGGGTATTCCTAGCTCCACCAGATCCATGGAGCTGGAGCTAAGAGTGTTTAGGTGGGTCATCCTGTTTACATTTTAGAATAAAAATATAAACTTAATTCACTTTATTTTAGCCTACAAGTTTCAGATCTAAGGTGGAGCTGGGATCTGGAGCGCTGCCAAATAGGCCCTAAGTAATGTGAAAATCTAGCGAATTTATTCACACATCCGGTTTCCAAAGATATGTTCATGGCATTTGAATGCAAACTAAGGTTCGATTCTTAAGCTCCATAGGAGCACTTAAGTATCTTGTGAATTGCACCAGGCCTAATGTTGCATTCGCAGTCAATTTATTACCTGGACATGGTGCAGCTCAACCAGAAGGCATTGGACTGGCATCAAGACTTTGCTTAAATACCTCCGAGGTACATAGAATCTTGGCTTATTTTACCGGAAGGACCAAGACTTAACCACGATGGGATATACGGATGCTGTCTATCTGTATGAACCATATAGTGCCAAATCTCGGACTGGGTTTTTATTTCTCTATGGTAGTATGGCCATTTCTTGGAGGTCCTTTAAGCAAACCTTGGTAGCTACCTCTACCAACCACTTAGAGATTATAGCAATATATAAGACTCAAGTGAATTTGTTTGGCCAAAGCACGTGATTGGCCATATCCAGAAGTCTTGTGGCACTAACACCGTTGATACCCCTACAATTATATATGAAGATAATGCTGCCTATCTTGCAGAAATGCAAATAGGTTACGTTTAGAGAAACATCACAAAGTATACTGTGCCCAAATTTTCTAATCCGCTTGAACTCCAAAAGAATCATGAGGTAAAGATCCTGCAAACTAAGTAAGAGAAAATCTGTGAGGTAAATATCCTGCAAACTAAGTAATGTGAAAATCTAATTGATTTATTCACACATCTAGTTTCCAAAGATGTGTTCAAGGCATTTGAATGAGACAACTTAGAAAGATGTAGAGTTCTGGGGTGTAAATCCGTAAATCATAACCCTTAGTACGATCCTAAAGATGCTACCCTAATCCAGAAGATTGCAAGTTGCACTCTTTTCCTTGGCGAGTTTTACTGATGTTTTGTCACTTGAATGTATTCTACATCATCTCAGTTTACGTTGATGAGCTAAATATCATCGAAAACACAGAGGACATAAATGAAGCAAGTTCCAACCTTATGATGGAGTTCGAGATGAAAGATTTGGGAAAACGAAATATTGTTTAGGCCTGCAGCTAGAGCATTTTCCTGAAGGAAATTTTTTTGTGTAGTAGTCTAATACCAAGAAGGTAGTGGAAAAATTCAACATAGATAATTCTCATCCTTGAATGACAACATGGTAATAAGATACTTGATGTGGATAAAGACCCATTCAGACCGAGGATGGTTGATGAGAGTCTTGGGGCCTAACGTTCAATACTTAAGTGCTAAAGGAGTACTTATGTATCTTGTGAATTGCACCAGGCCTGATATTGCATTCGTAGTCAATTTATTACCTAGACACGGTGCAGCTCCAACCAGAAGGCATTGGACTGGCATTAATACTTTACTTAAATACCTCTAAGATTCACATGATCTTTGCTTATTTTATTGGAAGGACCAAGACTTAACCGTGGTGGGATATACGGATGCTGTCAATCTTTTTGATCCCCACAGTGCCAAATCTTGGACTGGGTTTGTGTCTCTATGGTGGTATAGCCATTTCTTGGAGGTCCTTTAAGTAGACCTTGGTAGCTACCACTCAATAGATTATAGCACTATTTGATGCCTCATGCGAATGTGTTTTGCTAAGGCATGTGATTAGCCATATCCAGAAGTCTTGTGACACTAACATCGTTGATAACCCCACAATTATCTCCGAAGATAATGCTGCCTACGTTGCACAGATGCAAATAGGTCACGTTTAGAGCAACATTACAAAGTATATTACCACCGAGTTTTCTAATCCACATGAACTCCAAAAGAATGGTGAGGTAAAGATCTAGCAAACTAAGTAATGTCAAATTCTAACTGATTATTCACACATCCAGTTTCCAAAGATTTGTTGGTGGCATTTGAATGAGATGACTTAGAAACATGCATAGTTCTGGGGGAGTAAATCCCTGAATCATTACCCTTAGTATCTGTTCGAATGGTAGCCTGAATTGCCTTGGGCCAATGGGCCAAAATGATATACATGTACAGTAGAGGATGAATAGCAAATAACACCCTATACAAGTCTAGTGCCTTCAAGGTGGATCCACAACATTGAGTTTGGAGAGATGAAGATCATGATGTGCCTTTGTTTGTGCCTTCGTGAAGAAATTTGCGATCTGAACCTCGGAAGGCACATACTGAGGGCAACCACCTGCTGCTGCACTTGCGACCGGACATAGGAAGCATCAACGCTAATGTGCTTGGTGAGCTCGTGCTTCACCGGATCTCGAGAAATGCTGAAAGCGCCGGTACTGTCGGAACACACTGTCGTAGGGGTAGAGACTGTGACACCAAAATCTGCCAGGAGCCACTGTAACCAAGTCACCTCAGCTGTCACAAAGGCCGGGCCATAACTCGACCTCGATCTTTGGAGCGAAATATGATCTTCTTCTTGGTCTTCCAGGCAATCGAAGAAGAACCAAGATGGACACAATAAGCAGAGAGGGACTTGCGATCAGAGGAATCGCTAGCCCAAGAAGCATCTGAATAGGCCTGGAGCTGCAAAGGGCTGGAGCAAGAGAAAAAGAGACGACGATCAATGGTACCACGAAGATACCGTAGGAGTCGAAGGAGATGACTATAGTGTATCTGAGTAGGAGTCTGCATAAACTGACTCAGGATGTGAACAGCATGGGAGATGTCAGGGCGAGTAATGCCAAGGTAAACAAGACTCCCAACTAGGTGGTGGTAGCGAGTAGGATCCTCAAGAGGAGTACCGTCAGTACGACGAAGCTGAAGGTGAAGCTCCATAGGAGTGGGAACAATACGCTGATCAGTGAGACATGCCCGATCAAGGACATCCTGAATGTACTTCCGCTGGGAGAGGTAGTAGCCCTCCGGCGTGGAAGTGACCTCAACCCCAAGGAAATACCGAAGAGGACCCAAATCAGACATCTAGAACTGCTCACTGAGACGCGCCTTCACAAAGGCAACATAATGAGGATCATCACCAGTGATGAGCATGTCATCCACGTAGAGAAGAGGAGTACGACCATGAGGAGAAGTGTGAACGAAGAGAGTAGGGTCGTGCTCACTAGCAACAAAACCAGCAGCGGTGACAACAGAGGTGAAGCGCTCGAACCAAGCATGAGGGGCTTGCTTGAGCCCATAGAGAGAACGACGAAGGCGACACACGTGGCCATCTGGCACAGAATAATGAGGAGGTGGGTGCATGTAGACCTCCTCATGTACCTCACCGTGAAGAAAAGCATTCTTCACATCAAGCTGGGAGATGGTCCACCGGCGAACAGAAGCAACGACCACAAGTGTGTGTACAGTGGTCCGGTGAGCAACAGGAGCGAAGGTCTCCTCGTAGTCACGCCCATACTCCTGCTGGAAACCACGTGCAACGAGACGCGCCTTATAGCGCTCAACAGAGCCATTAGAGCGAGTCTTGATCTTATAGACCCACTTGCACGTGATAGGAGTGACCGAAGCGGGAAGAGGGGCAAGGTCCCAAGTACCAGTGCGCTCTAGAGCAGCAAGCTCCTCAGCCATAGCGAATTGCCACTCAGGATGAGTAACAACATCGCGATAGGAAGTAGGCTCAGAAGAAACAGTAGTAGGAGCAACGAAACCGTAGCGATCGGGACGAGGAATCGTACTCCGATCACGAAGAGCGTACCGCGGTGAAGGAGCAGGAGAGGTAGACTCTGAAGTAGGAGCAGAGGGAGAGGACTCCGAAGTGGGAGTAAGAGCTGGACCTAGAAGGGAGGGGGAACGGGGAGGAGGTGGACGACGAGTGTAGTGGAAACGGACAGGAGGAGGCGGAAAGGGAGGCTGCGAAGGTGACGAGAGAGAAGGTGGAGCAGCGGACGAAGGGACGGGAATGGAAGGTGAGGGTGTTGGTGGTGAGGATGGAGGTAAAGATAGGGACGGAGGAGAGGGTGGTGGTGGCGAGGATGGAGGTAAAGATAGGGACGGAGGAGAGGGTGGTGGTGGATAGGAGGAAGCATCAGGTTGAGTGAGGGACGAGAGCAAATCAGAAGTAGAGTGCGGGCTAGAGGAAGGATCACGAGTGAAGAAGGATCGAGACTCATCAAAGGTGAGATCTCAGGAGACCCGAATCTTGCGAGCCACAGGGTCCCAACAGCGATAACCCTTGCGCTCAACATCGTAGCCAAGAAAAACGCACTCAACAGACTGAGCAGTCAGCTTCGTCCGCTCACGGGGCTGAAGAAGCACAATGACAACACACCCGAACGCATGAAGGTGACTGTACTGAGGAGTCCTGCCAAAGAGATGCTCAACAGGGGTGGCACCCCGAAGAGCAGTGGAAGGCTGAAGGTTCACAAGATAGACAATAGTAGAGATAGCCTCAGCCCAAAAGTGGGGCGGAACAGAGGAAGCCAGCATGATCGCTTGAGCAGTCTCAAGAAGGTGACTATGCTTGCGCTCAAAGATACCATTCTGAGCGTGAGCACCAGTACAAGAGTACTGAGGAAGGGTACCCTGCTCGAGGAGATACCAACGAAGAGAGGTGGATAGGTACTCGCTAGCAGAGTCAGCTCGGAAGACACGAATAGGCAAGTCAAACTGTGTGCAGACCATGGTAGCGAAGGCCTGGTAGGCAGACAACACCTGATGCTTGGAGGTCAGAAAGTAGATCCAAGTGTAACGAGAGAAATCATCAATAAAGATCACATAGTAGCGATGACCCCTTTCGAAACGAAGGGAGCCGGGCCCCAAACATCAGAATGAACCAAGTCAAATGGTTGAAGAGACACTGAATCACTTGTGGTATAGGGTAGCTGTAGCTGCTTCCCAAGCTTACAGCCCATACAGGATAGGGAGGTTTCACCAGAAACCTTCCCAAGAACACCACGACTCACTAACAAAGAAAGACGAGACCCACACATGTGACCTAAACGATGATGCCACTGAGGAAAACTGGCGGAAGCAGGGGTGGCGAGGGCAGTGACATCAGAGACGGCAGTCGACTGGCTGCTAGAAGTGGACATGATGGAAGCGGAGGAAAGGCAAAGCCAGTCAAGCTCCCAAAGACGCTGAGAGTCACGGACCCGATGGCCAGTACGAACCAGGGTCCTAGTGAGACGACCCTGAATAGAACAAGAGTTAGCCTCAAGAATGATACGACAATCAAGATCAGCAAGCTGACCAGCAGAAATCAGTTGCAAATCGAGGCGAGGAACATGTGAAATAGAAGGAACATGAAAACAAGAAGTGTGGAGAGTGCCCCGACTAGCAACTGAAAGGGAAGTACCATCAATCGTCTTGACAGACATAGGGATGGCTGAAGAACTCAGTGGGCCAAGGTGAGTGGCATCAGGTGTCATATGAAAAGAAGCCCCAGAGTCAAGAATCCAGGGCAACTGTATACCTGAAGGAAGACTGGCAACAGACGGTCCTGGAGAAGGAGTCGCCCCTAGACGGCGCTCCATGCGCTCAAGGCGCTGAGTCACATCCTGTATGGTTGTCAGGAGGGCGTCAGGTGGGCGAGAGGTACCAGCTCCACCACCTCCACCCTTGCGGTTCTGAGGCCGCCTCCTACACTGCTCAATGGTGTGCCCTGTCTTCTTGCAGTAGTTACAACGGACCACTGCACCAACGGTACTCGCCATAGCAACCGAGCCTCCTGCCGGTGCTGGGAGAGGAGCAGTCACAGGAGCTGTCGCAGGAGGAGGTAATGGAAGTGATTAGGACCGACGAGGAAGAAGAGAGAACGCCACGAAGATGAGTCTCCTCTACACGGACCAGGGTGAGCGCCTCAACCAGGGACGGTCGCGGCGAGCGGGCCAGCAGCTGAGCACGGAGCTGCTCAAACTCTGGTTGAAGCTGGCGGAGGAACTCAAAGAGGCGAACAGCACTCTTGTGGCCCGATGAAGGCCACATAAGTCGTAAGTCGGACTGAAGGGAGGCTCCAAGGAGTCAAGCTGACACCACACGTCAGTAATCTGCTGGTAGAAGGCATCAACGGTGGAGTCCAACTGACGAAGAGAGCTCACCAGCTCCAGTGTAGGTGTAGAGAGCATCGCTGCTCGGCTGAAACTGAGCCGGCGCACGCTCCCACATCAGCTGAGAAGAAGGAAGAGCGGCCAGATCCATGGCAAGCTCAACCTTCATGCTGCCTAAGATGATAGCAACAGCACGAGCCTCATCCATCTACCAGTCCTCGAGAGTCTGCAGATCAGCGACATACTGATCAGCGTCCTGCTCATATGTTGCTAGAACATCTGCAGGGACGGGAGCACCATCTGGCCCGACCACAGGCTAAACTGGGCGGACCGGAACAGGTGGGCGAGGACGAGCACCAGTGAGGTGACCCCATAAACGCTGACTTTCAAGTGAGACCCGGAGCATTGTAGACCACTCCCGGAAGTTAGTCCCATCAAACATGACGGGCGGGAGAGGCATCGGTCCTGAAGAACGAGATGCGATGGCCATTTCACCAAAGGAGTAGACTTGGCAGAGGAGCTGTGCACGCCAACGCAGATGGAAGAGGAGCTGTGCACGCTAGATTGGGCAGAGGAGCTATGCAGCTGGACGGAGAGGACGCCGGTGGCGCGGAGGCCGGAGATGCCGCTGTGCGACGACGCGGCGGCCGGATCCGGCCCTTTGACGAGCGGCGTCGGCCGGGCGTTAGCGCGACGCCTTGATCAGCGTCGGAGTTCGACGGCCTGGACGAGCGGTAGCTCGAATGGAGGCGGCGGCTCGAAGCAGAGGCCGCGTCGGGAGCTGGCGGCGGCTGGCAACGGCCTGGAGAGAAGGACGAGCGGTGGCTCGAAGTAGAGGCCCGTCGCTCAACCGAAGGCAGAGGAGAGAGAGACAGGAGAGGAGGTTGCCGCCGGAGGGAGCTGCGGCGACGGCGGTAGCGTCGCCGGTGAGGATGGCCTGCGGCGGCGGTCACTACAGTGCTAGGCTGAGGAAACCCTAGCTAGGGCTGCAGCCTGCAGCCAACCTGCTCTGATACCATGTTAGAATGGTAGTCTGAATTGCCTTGGGTCAATGGGCCAAAATGATATACATGTACAGTAGAGGATGAATAGCAAATAACACCCTATACAAGTCTAGTTTAACAGTATCATCCTGAAGATGCTACCCTAATCCAGAAGATTGCAAGTTGCACTCTTTTCCTTGGTGAGTTTTACTGAAGTTTTGTCAATTCAATAGATTTTGTATCATCTCAGTTTACGTTGATGAGCTTAATATCATCGAGACCATGGAGGACATAAATGAAACAAGTTTCTACCTTATGACGGAGTTAGAGATGAAAGATTTGGGAAAAACCAAATAATGTTTAGGCCTGTAGCTAGAGCATTTCCCTGAAAGAATTTTTTTGTGCAGTAGTCTATCTATACCAAGAAGGTAGTGAAAAAATTCAACATCGATAATTCTCATCGTTGAATGACCCCATGGTAATAAGATCCTTGATGTGGATAAACACCCATTAGACTGAGGATGGAAGATGAGAAAGTCTTGGGGCCTAAGGTTCAATACTTAAGCACCAAAGGAGTACTTATGCATATTGTGAATTGTACTTGGCCTGATATTGCATTCATAGTCAATTTATTAACTAGACATGGTGCAGCTCCAGCCAGAAGGTATTGGATTAGCGTCAATACTTTACTTAAATACCTCCATGGTACATAGGATCTTGGTTAATTTTACCGGAAGGTACATAGGATCTTGGTTAATTTTACCGGAAGGACCAAGACTTAACCATGATGGGATATATGGATGTTGTCTATTTGTCTGATCCCACGGTGCCAAATCTTTGTGATGGTACAACCATTTCTTGGTGGTTCTTTAAGAAGACCTTGGTAGCTACCATATGAAGTCTCATGTGAATGTGTTTTTGCTAAGGCATTAGTCATATTCAGAAGTTTTGTGGCACTAACACCATTGATACCGCCACAATTATCTATGAAGATAATGTTGCTTGTGTTGCACAAATGCAAATAGGTTACGTTTAGAGCAATATCACAAAGTATATTGCCCCCAAATTTTCTAATCCTCATGAACTCCAAAAGAATGGTGAGGTAAAGATACTGCCTAGTTGATTTATTCACACACCCATTTTCCAAAGATGTGTTTGTGGCATTTGAATGAGATGACTGTGTAGCTTTTGCAAGACATACCTTCCCCAACCTCTCACATAGCTTAGTCTACCCCAAGAGGTATCAAATGTCACAACTCGGTAACTTAATTAGATCTGTCCCATTATAGACTTATGGTTGTATGATTATCCCAGTTTAATGGCTTACAAATTTAAGTACGTAACTAACCGAGGCAATACATCCAATCTACTTATGCACATCAACCATATCACTTGGTTCACACTGAATCACCATCCCAATGTCACACAAATCCACCTAGGCTCACGACATCTTGCCACTTGCCTCAATCTAATTCATTTACCACCCTTAGTTATTACCGGTGCAACACACGCCATCAACTTAATCATCGTGTGATGACACACCCTTTCATAAATATGTTCCATAAACAATTAGTCATATTTGAATTTGCACTTCAAAATGATATTGATAACCCGTTGCATGGCTAACCATACTAATCTTGTTCTAACCAACCCACGGTGATATATTAGTGACAAACTATTAGTTATCCACCCTAGGGTGACAAATGATCATAGCATCGCAACTGACAAGTTAGGTATAAATCAATAGGTTGCATAACTAATTCCTAAAATAATTAAATAGTTTATAATTTTAACCACCTTGCAATAATTTAAATCAAAACAATTTTTGTAAAACTGGGTTGAACATGGTCAAAGCCCAACTTGCCTCAGAAAAATTCCTAGTCTTGATCTCGAAACAACTCTACTCCTTTCAAAGCTCTCGACACTTCAACGTCTACTCGAAACTACCAATGAAAAGAAAATTAAATACAAACTAGAGGCACAACAAACCCCAGAAATGAAATAAAATATACTAGAATGTAGGGCTCAATTTTAGATGAATTTAGTAACTTGAACGGACTCAATCGGAGTTTATATAAAGCAAAACGGAATCTCGAAAGATTTATTGCACAAATAAATCACGGAAAGATAAAGAAGAATATTCAAATAATATTCCTCTCTAAGGGACTAACAAGGGCCCAGGAAATATTCTATATTTCTTTTCAATTTTAAGAATTTAGGAAATTTCCAAGAACTAACATGTGGGCCCTTGTCTATGGAATTGGTCCACGAACACAATGTGTGGTCTACTAAAAACTCATTGCATGGCTTGACTCACTAACATATGGGACCCACAAGTCATAGACATGACTCAAAGTGGACTAAACTATTTAGATCCGAACTGGACTTTTGCTTGCATGGTTGCTGCCATGGCACACACGTGGCTCTAATGTGGCTACCACGTCGGCTTGATCGGTGATGGTAGACGGTGGCGCAACTTTGGTGAACAGCAGCATGACGAACGATAGCACAGCTTGGACTTCGAAAGAATGCAAACTGATGCAGACGTTATTGTCACCACCGGTTGTGCTACGATGGTGAAACGTGGCGGAGATCTCCAGCGAATGGCGTAAAAGATTTACTGATGTCTCTCTTGGACCACCGGATCATACCAATGACGAGACGATTGAGATGATGCGAGTGCTGCAATGCTTCATGGCTAGCGGCAAGTCACGGCGGTGACAACCTCCACAGTGACCACTCCTCGGTGATGCTCCGATGAATAGAAGGCGAGCACCAGATAGAACACATCCCAACAAAATTAAAGGTGTAGACCAAGAGGGAAAACACTCACCGGTGATGGCACAATTTGGCAAAAAGCTTGGTCATGGCACTTGCGAAAAACCTCGAAATCCAGCTCAACAGTGACGTACCTTGGCAGCTATGGTTAGGACTTTGGATGAGAACCTCCTGGCGATAAGGGTGCTCCTTAAATAGCGGTCTGGGCATTCGTGTATCCTTGAGCTAAGAGATATGCAAGACATCATGTACTCCTACCAAAGATTGAGGCAACTCCAACCAAAGGCAGCCTCTCCTCTATGCTTTAAGATTCTAAACGGTCCAACAAATCTTGCGGCAAGGTTTCCTTTGCACGTGAAACCTTGTAACTCCTTTGAGAGGGGTGACTCTGAGATAGACAAAATCCTCTGGCTCGAAACTCAAATTGCAGTGGTGATGATCAGCATTACTCTTCTACCTTGACTGAGCTACCATCAACCTTTCTCTTATCATTGCGACTTGATCCGCTACTTCTTTGGGTATCTCTGACCTAAAGACAAGACTCTCTCTTGTCTCTTTCCAACTCAATAGGATAC
Source organism: Rhipidocladum racemiflorum (assembly GCA_036346355.1). Taxonomy (NCBI): domain Eukaryota; kingdom Viridiplantae; phylum Streptophyta; class Magnoliopsida; order Poales; family Poaceae; genus Rhipidocladum; species Rhipidocladum racemiflorum. The sequence goes on from CM070576.1 coordinate 41,656,019, forward strand.
GTAAGGAATGTCCATACAAAGCTTCAAACGGTGACATCTATAAACAGGATGGATAACTCTTGTTGTAACTAAATTTTGCATATGGCTAACTTTTTTCCCAAGTAGTGGCATGAGCTAGGGCACAAGCTATCAACATATCCTCCCAAATCTAATTCACTCATTCAGTTTGACCATCTGTTTAAGGATGAAAAGCAGCACTAAAAATCAAATGAGTACTCATGGCTTCATGCAACTTATTCCACAATATCGAGGTTAACTACGAACCTCTATCTGGTTAACTAAGAACCTCTATCTGACACTATTTATTTGGCACTCCATGCAAACACTCAATCCTTGACATATATAGCTCTGCCAAACAATATCTAGTGTAGGTAATCTTAGCTGATATGAAATGGGAAACTTTCGTCAAACGATCAATTATTACCCAAATAGAATCATAACTAGATTGAGTTCTGGGCAAACTGGTGATAAAATTCATACCAATTTCTTCCCACTTCCATTCAGGAATTTTGAGCGGTTGTAACAAATCGGTTGGTATTTGGTGTTTTATCTCCACTTTCTTGCATACATCACACAAGGCAACATACTCGGCAAGTTCACACTTCATACTGGCCAACCAGAACTTCCCTTAAGATCCTGATACATCTTAGCACTTCCAGGGTATATCAAGTACTTTGAATCATGAGCTTACACAAGTATCAAGTGCTTCAAATGCTTCTGATTTGGCATGCAAATTTGATTCTTAAACCACAAGTACCTTGATCATACAAGGAGAAATCTTGAGCTTCACCTTCCTCCATCTTGGACTTAATGCTTTTGATACTGGCATCATCCTTCTAAGCCTCGCAAATCTGATCCTCTAAAGTCGGCTTTACCTCCAATGTAGCTAGGAATCCTTCTGCAACCATTTCTAATTTTAGCTTCTAAAACTCCTCATACAACTCTGGTTGACTCTCCTAAACTAACATATTCACATTGTAATCCTCACGACTCAAGGCATCTGCCACAACACTGTTTTTCCAGGGTAATAATGAATTCCCACATCATAGTCATTTATCAGCTCCAACAATCTTCGCTGTATCATATTGAGATCTAACTGAGTAAAAATATACTTCTGACTCTTGCAGTCCGTATATATCTCACAACAATTACCAACGAGATAATGATGCCATAACTTCAAAGCATGTACTACGGTAGCTAACTAATAATCATGTCAAAATTAATTCTCTTCATGCGGTCTCAATTGCCTCAAAGCATAAGCAACAACCTTGCCTTTTTGCAACAACACACAACCAAGTCCTTGATGCGAAGTATCACAGAAAACATCAAAACTGCTCTGAATATCTGGTAATGCCAATACTGGTATTGAAGTCAAATGCTTCTTCCACTCCTGAAAAAATCTTTTCACATTCTACTGTCTAGTCAAACTTCTTTTTTTTCTTTAACAACAGAGTAAGCGGAATAGCCACAGTCGAGAATCCTTCTATTAATCAGCTATAATATCCTTCCATGCCAAGGAAATTGCAAATCTGGGTTATTGACTTTGATTGCTCCCAATGCAAAACAACTTCAACTTTGCTTGGATCAACGGTTGCTCCTTTAGTAGTTATCACATGATCAAGGAATTCGACCTACTTCTTCCAAAAGTCACACTTACTGAACTTGAGATAAAACTACTGATCTTGAAGCCTTTCAAACGCTAATCTCAAATGCTCTACGTGTTCTTTTTCATTCTTGGAATAGAGAAGAATAACACAACCACAAACTTGTCCAAGTATTACATGAAAACCTTGTTCATCATGTTCATGAAATAAGCAAAGGCCTTGGTTAATCCAAAAGACAAGACTGTGAACTCATAGTGCCCATAATGAGTTAAAAAGGCAGTCTTAGGCACATCCTTTGGACAAATCTTCAACTGTTGTTATCCTGATCGAAGATCAATCTTAGTGAACACTCCTGCTCCTCAACTGGTCAAACAGATCATCGATCTTGAGAAGAGGATACTTATTCTTGATCTTCACTTCATTAAGCGAATGATTGTCTATACACATTCTCATACTTCCATCGTCTTTCTGGCAAACAAGACTGGCGCTCCCACGGAGATGAACTAGATCAAACAAAACCTCTCTTCGATCTGCTTCTTCATTTCTGCTAACTCATCAGCAAGCATCCGATATGGTCTCTTGGATATTGGGGTAGTATCGCGTACTAACTTAGTGATGAACTCAATATCTTGATTTGGTGGCATTTCGGGCAGAACCTCCAGAAAAATATCTCGGTATTCACTGACCATAGGTACATCTTTCAAACTGATAGCTTTCACACTATTGACCCTCAACTGACCATCACAAATTGCAGTGGCTTGAAACTCCACCTTCTTGCGTCTAGGGCACTTAACAGTTACAGCTCTTCGACCACAATCCAGAACTACTTTATGCTTCGACAACCAATCCATTCAAGGATGACATCTACGGTTTGGGTATCCAATATGATGAGATGAGTAACAGATACTAAGTCAAGTCGAGAAATTATTAATATTGCATATTAGTTCTCTTTAGAAAATAATTTCGAAGATTCTAGAAACGGCCAGGCTAACTAGGGCTCAGACCTACAGTCGATATGGCTCTGATACCACATCTGTTGGGACCCGAATATGCAAATCCAGATACATTGTGTGTACTGCACTAGTCCAGGATCACGCTAGTGCACATAGTGCCAACATAGATGAAATATGAACTCCATACACAACGGCATCGTAAAAAACTACTAGATTTGATAAATAAATAGATTGTGTGATGACCTTATGATCGAGTTTACATTTATTAGACCTCGCATTAGTTATTTAGTAAATAAGATAAATTGCAATGGAATGGAAACTTCAGCGGGCAACCCATCGACCTACCACAGGCAATCCACAATTGTTGAATCCTAATAACTAACCTCCTCACAATGCTCCTCTTCCAGAGCTAGTGTTGACTCTCTTTAATTTTTGGAATTTAGGAAAATACCAGGGACTGACACGTGGGCCCTTGGTCTATGAACCAAGTCCATGAACACAATGCATGATCTATGTTAAACTCGGTGAATAGATTGACACTGAAATGTGCACATGTCATAGACATAGCTCACGGTGGACACCTATTTAGATTCGATTTGGACTTTTGCTTGCATGGCTGCTGACATGGAAAACATGTGGCTCTAACGTGGATGCCATGTCAGCTTGTCTGGCGGTGGCGACACCAGACAACGGCGCAACTCCGGTAAACAGTGGCATGGAAAACGGCAGCACGGCTTGGACTTCAAAAGAATGCAAACTCAACACACATCGACGCGGGATCCAATGGTCACCAATGGCTATGATACGGTCACGAAACGTGGCGGAAAGCTTCACTAACGTTTCGTTTGGACCACCGGATCATACCAACAACATGAGATTGATGAGATGATCAAGATGACAGTGTTGAGGCGGTTGATGGCTAGTGCCAAGCAGCAGCGTGATAGAAGCGGCGGTGGCAACAACCTCCACGGTGACAACACTCCTCGGTGATGCTCTAGCATAGAGAAAGTGAGCACCAGGTAGAACACATCACACCGAAACAAATGGTGTAGACCAAGAGGGCAAAGACTCACCGGTGATGGCTCCAGCGAAAAGCTTGGCAGCGGCGCTAGTGGAAAACATCGAAATCTGGCTTAACAGCGATGAATCTTGGCCGCTATGGTTAGGGCTATGGACAAGAATCTCCTAGCGACATGGGTGAGTCTTTGCCCTCGTCATTTGTGTATCTCTAGATGCGGCTCGGAGTCGGTGGCACAGATGACACGAACACCATGTCCAAGCGAAGACGATGAACAATGCTTGGCGTTTCGATCCCACTTGTTAGTGACAAAGTGCGATGGGCTGGCTGCGTTGGGCTACACATGTGAGAGATGAGCTGGGCTCGAGAGAACTGGGTCAGATGAATTGGGTTTTGGCCTGACAGATTTTCCAATATTTAATTTAGATTTTCTTATTAAAAAATACAGAAAATGCAAAAGAGCTCAAATAAAATATCAAATGCACTCAAAAATTTCCAAAACAATATGGAAAATACTTCCAAGTACAAAGAATATAAATAAAATAATTTTGACAATTGTTCACTTTAGCATTAATCATGTTAAATCATTTTTTATTTATGAATGTCCCATATTAAGCTTTAGTTAGCAAATCAAATGATGAAAAAATTTAGAGGGCTAAACTACTCAAAATGATTTTCAAGGGCAAAAATTCGGAGAGGTTTTCAATCTTGGGCAAATATTGGGTCTACATTGGGAGTAGTGAGATGGACAGCATTGACTAGTAGCACTCCTATACTCGAACTAGAAACAGCAATTTTACAAAAGTGTGTATGCATGCAATATCTAGTTTACAGTGGTATGAATTCAATTTGTTTCGGAGTGGAAGATTGCAAAATAACCGTATGTCAAATAGATGCATGTTTTCCCTAGTTTTTATCTTAACTTATTACTAATGTCTATAGCAGCTAAACATTAGATCATTTTTCTCTATGGCTACACGAATGAACTATAAAAAACTACATAATTGAACCTATTACATAGATTATCATGAAAAATGACCTAGTTACAATGCAATACAAAATAATAGTTTACAATGTGTATAGATTTTATGACCAAATGTATATATACCTTATGACCAAATAAGCAAAGCTTCCACTAAGATATAGCAGATGCAAAAGAACTACAAATCCCACCATTACACAAAGGTGAGGCATATCAACTGATCATAAAAAAGACTACGAATGGCCAAAATACAAAGACAAACCAAAGCAATGAGATGATGAGGAAACGACGAAGAAGCTTGGACCACCTATAGCCTCTTGTAGAATCCTCCCAAACAATTCCCAAACGACAGTGGATGTGACGTTTGAGAAGAAGATGAAGAGGCAACAAGAAGAGAAAGAGCATATAAAGTTCTCGCAGCAACCAGCGCGATTCCCAATTTGCAACTTTTCAAGTTATTACAGGCGGTTTCAATATAAAACCATCTCTGATAAGTTTACTTTTATAGACGAGTTGTTTTCACAACTGTCTGTGAAATATCACATGCGGCTTATTTGAAGAAACCGCTTGTGATAAGTTGACACATCATAGGGCTATGGACAATCCGCGATTATCACAGACGGTTGGTTAAAACTAACAGTTTGTGATAGTTTCAGCGTAATTTTCCCAGGGTCTTCACGGACGGATTTTTATGCAAACATCAAAACCGTTTGAGATAAGGCATTAGAGATGATCCTTTGTGTGTTAGTGAACATTGTTGCAAATGAAATTTGCTTGTTTATATATTGGGATTTCAACGTCCTATTGTAGTTTTCACTATTAACAATTCTGCACAAAAGTGATTCGCGTTGTTGAAAGCACATAACCCCAAAACAAATTAATAGGCCAACTAGCCAAGTAGCTAAGGTATAAAAAGTAATGTTAGATCCTAATAACAAAAATTAGCAAAGGCTTGATTGGATGTGATTGGATGGGAATTGGAGTTTAGTGATGAGAGTTGTAATGTGGGATCAGGTATGGGAGTTAAGTTTTGAATCTCATTACCCTATTCGGTATGAACTGCTATATGAATGGGAATGTAGTGATATTGTTTTCTTTGTCATTTGACATACATTTCTCGATTCCTCTTAACAATTACCTATGAAAAGTATAAACAAATTTTAAACTAAAAAAAGCAGCAGCGTGCTCCATCGTATTCTACGCCCGATGGAGGCATGTAGTTTTGCCGACCAAACGCAAGACAGGAGCCACATCAATGTATCTCTCCTTATTCATATTCAATGAAGTAATATAGTGTTCGATTGATTCTAATTCACAAGCGCCTTCTGAGGCCTGATCTAGCACTCCAAGTTTGTGGCACATCCTTAAAGGTCATGTAGTATATGAAATTGATTATTGCTAATGTTATCATGTTTAATTATTACTAACCATGATCCTTAGAATCCAAACCCTTGATTATCCATCTTGAATTTGGTAATCCTTTGCTATCCTGAACACTAGAACTTGTTAGTTTGGAAACACCTATTTATTTGCTTTTTCTAGGCATTTTTCCTAAATTCCCACATCAAATGTTGATTAATGCTAATATTTGTATTTGTGTGCAATTGCTTTGCTCTTTCTAGCCATTTCCCCCCTAAATACCCATATTCAATGTTAATTAATGCTAATTTTAGTATGTTTATGCAATTTCTAGTACCAACTACATCTCACAAATGAAGATATAAAATCCCATTCCTTGTTCCATGTTGCATAAAACTAATGGCATCTGGATCTAGTCCTTCCTCTCAAATTAATGCAACATAATTTACAAGTTTATTAACTTGCGAGATAAGTATAGTCTGTTTTGAGATATAAAATTGCATTCCTCGTTATATGTTGCATAAAACAAAGGAAAAGTCCACATTTCAAGTCTAAACTCTGGCCTTAATTCGATTTTCAAATCTGAACTATGAAACTATCAACTTTACAACCTGGACTCCTAGAACCGTTTAAAACTCAACCCTCGACTCATTCCACGGTAGTTTTCCTTAACATGGCAAACTAGTTGGCAAGGGTTACTGGCATGGCACATTGTTCAACATCATATCAATTAAATCTAAAAATAAAAATAGTTGGCCCCATATGTAAGCCTCTTGATCCTCCTTCCTCCCTTCCGGCACTCTCCACCCTTGTGTTGCTGTGGAACGCCCCAGTCACCCCGGATAATGAGGCGCACGCATTCCTTCACTCTTCATTCAACACCTCCTCGAACAAGGACCTCGAGAAGCGCATGTGTTCTATCTTCAGCTGCACTGCTATTTGCCATTGTAGGCAGGGTTGATGCAATACACGGGACACACAGGCATGTAAGGAAGTTCCATTCATGCTGACACCATCTCTCTCCTTGTTCTCTATTTTGCTTCTCCCATTCCACTCCATCGGCAAATATGAATGCTTGAAATCTCCTTGGTTTCTTACAACTAGAAGAAATGGCTATCATTTCTTGCTCCCTATTAGTGCTCTGCCATGGTGTTGTAAAACTTCAAGGGTGGATTCAGTGGGGAATGTAGGGAGCATGGCCAGCGAGTTGCAGCAAAGGCAGAGAGCATTGGTTTGGTGGTGATTGGCGTAATCTATGGGCGGCTGGTGTCAGCCGGTGGCAATAGTCACCAGTGGTGGGTGGTAGCAAGCCGTGGCCGGTGAGCTTTGGAGGAGGGTATGTGAGAGAGGGAGTGTACGAATGGGAGAGGAAGAAGGTGATGTGGTGATCTAGTCCTCATCAAGATGGTGGAAGCAACCCCCATGTTTGGAGGCCAGCATGGAAGGGAAAGGGCAGGGCTTGAGTAGCGGAGGCAATAGGTGGGGATGAGCGGTGGTAGTAGGTGGGCATGACGGCTGTAGTAGGTGGGCATGATGTCAGCAAGGACATTGTTGGTTATGTTGACCAATTTTTAGTGGCAGAATGAGTCCATACTACATGTTATGATGGAAAATTAGGAGGCAGAGTGAGTACATACTACATACTATGATGGAAAATTAGAAGCTAAGTTTACAAGTGTTGAACTCTATTATATTGTGCAATCTAATTAGTTACAATAGCCTTGATGAATTTTAGCAAGAATATATAGTGGCACAGCGAGTACATACTATGATCGAAAATTAGGATGAAAGTTTAGATATGTTGCACTCTATTATGTTTTGGAATCTAATTAGTTACAACACTCTTTACAAATTTTACTAAGATTATAGATACTTATGTGCTCCATTGTCAGAATCACGATACAGATAGGAACATTGTACAATCCGATGATTCGACCATGTTGCCATGACTCGCTAAATAGTTCTAGGATTGGGATTTGCATAATTGTAGGAATAGGTACGATCGTATGTTGTGCAGGATTATGCTCGGTATGAATAAGGATCACGACGCTAATAATAAACTATATCAACCTATTTAGTTAAGACACTATTCAGCTATTGACAAATGGTTCTAAATAAAAATCATTTTTATAATAGATTTAAATTTTTAACTTGAACATTTTCAATTAAATTAGATCAGCTAAAATGAAATAAATTAAAAATGATTAACTAAATTGGTTTAAATAAATAAATATAAAACAATCAGACCTACACTTAAAAATTTCACAAAATACATAAATTTGTTTCTTGCCCTCTACCCACCTAACATCCACCGTTGCCTTTTGCTTCAAGATTCATATTCGTCTCCTTATTCAACTTCAAAGGCTTTTAACTCAAAGTTGAAAGACTTTCAACTCTAAATTTCTCACTTCCCACCTTCAAAGATTTCAACTCTCGACTCAAAATTTTTGGAACATGTCAACACTGTGGTTGAAAACTATCAACTCAAAATTGAGAACTTTAAACTCAAACTTTGTCATATTTTCCTCAAAATTTTCAACTCTGCACTGAAAATTTTGGGGTGAGTAGCCCTACAGATAGCCAAATATTTTCCATATTTTGAAAAAATTAACTTTGTAAAGAAGTTACGTGGTTTAAAAATCCAGTAGGGCAATTATCCTAAAATCAAATCCAATCAAGCAATAGTCATCTTGCCTAGGATCTTGATCCTACCAATATGCTATTATAACTTAAAGGTATGTTTATTTTCGGGTAAAGTGGATAGCCAGAATTTTAACCAGCCAAACACCTATTGGTCAAAAAGGGTTAATTCAAACCACCGAAAGCCTTAATTCCTAACCTAGGATTGAATTGGGCCATCAAACATGAGTAAGCTAATCCATCATAACTAACTTGCCTGCATTATTTTTCTTCTATTGTTAGCCTAGTTAATCCACCTAATCTAGCAAAGTAATATTGTAGGGAAGTAAAGTTAGGTGCATGTTTGCTCAGAACGAACCATCACACTACAAATCATTGTCTTCTTCATTATTGACAACGAGCGACAATAGGTAGTGAGCAATCCAATTTAAGTGTTAGGGTTTTGGGTTCACCAAGTGCCACAACCCTAGCTTCGCCGAACAGTTACCACCAAGTTCCACAGCATTTGGGTAGTGACGAGGTGACGGCGCTTCAGGCGTAGGCATGATGAGTTAGGTTAGATGGGTGGTGACAATGAATCAGCAAGGACATCGTTAATTGTGTTGACCAATTTGAAGTGGCAAAGGAGTACATAATATGAAGATAAATTAGGAGCCAAGTTTACAACTATGGCACTCTATGATGTTGACTCTAATTAGTTACAATAATCTTTACAAATTTTAGCAAGACTATACAGTGGTAGAGTGTATATACTATGAATCAAAATTAGGGGGAAGGTCTGCAACTGTTGCACTCTATTATGTTGTGGAATCTAATTAGTTAAAATAATCTTTACGAATTTTACTAAGATTATAAATATTTATAAGCTCCATTGTCAGGATCACGATACAGGTTATAACATTTTACAATCCTACAATTCGTTCGAGTCGCCATGACACACTAATAGTACTAGGATCGGAATTTTGGATAATTCTCGGAATATGTAGGATCGGATGTTATTGTGTAGGTTTACGCCTGGTATGAATAAGGATCATGACACCAATAATAAACTATATCAACCTATTACTAGTTAAGACACTATTCAGCTATTTACAAATGGCTCTAAATTAAACATCATTTTTATAATAGATTAAAATGTTCAACTTGAATATTTTCCATTAAAAAAGTTCAACTAAATAAAATAAAATAAAATGATTCAATAAAATTGGTTTAATTAAATAAATATAAAATAATCGTACCTGCATTTAAATTTTTCACAAAATACAAAACTTTATTTCCTACCGTCCAGCCATCAGACATCCACCGCAACTTTTGCTTAAAGATTCATACTCTTCTCCCTATTCAATGTTGAAGACTTTCAACTCAAAATTCAAAGACTTTCAACTCAAAATTCCTCACTACACCCTCAAAAATTTCAACCGTCAACTCCAAATTTTTGGAACCTGTCAATACCGTGGTTAAAAACTATGAACTGAAAATCAAACTTTAAAGTCAAATTCAAAGACTTTCAACACTTTCCCGTATTTACCTCAAAATTTTCAATTTTGAACAGAAAATTTTGGGTGAGTAGCCCCCTACGTGTTTGGAAAATCCGGTAAGGCAATTATCATACAATCCAATCAAATAAAGCAAAAGTGATCTTTCCTAGGATCCCGACCCTACCAATATGCTATGATGACTAAAGTTATGTTTATTTGGGGGTAAGGAGGATAGCCAGGAATTAAACCTGGCAAATAGCTCTTGGTAAGATACGGTTAATTTGAACCAATCAAAGCCTTAGGACCTAATCTAGGATGGATCTGGCCCATAAAAAATGAATAAGCTAATCCACCAGTACTAATTCGCCTGCATTATTTTTCTTGTAGTGTTTGCCCATCTAATCCGACTAATCCGCCTAATATAGCAAAATAATATTTTTGAGTAAGTACCATTGAGCGCACGTCCACTCAAGACTAACCATCACACTACAAACATCATAGTCTTCTTCATTATTGACGACAAGCGACAATTGGTAATGAGCAAGCCAATTTAAGTTTTATGGTTTTGTGTTCACCCTGTTCCACAACCCTAGCTTCGCTGAACAGCCACCCTCGACATTGGGGTAGTGAGGAGATGGTGTTTCCGGCGTATGCATGACGAGTTAGTTTGGACGGGAAGTGACAACAAAGCGGCAAGGACGTTGGCGGCTGTGGATGGAGGAACCAGTCAACTGCAACATACAAGGGCGACTGCTACGTTGATAGTATTGGTTGCATCATGTAGACGTTCACCAAGACATGGTTGTTGAGGTCAGCGATGGTGAAGACATTGAGCGAGGAGGGAGAAAAATGAGTAACGATGCATGCTCGTGTGATGTCTACAAGGTTTTGGAGGTGGCCCCTTATGCACTCATAACTAATTGATGGTTGTGTGCTGCATAGTGCATCCTGTATTTTTTTACGAGCTTGTTTTGAAGATGGACTGGGTTAAGCTAACCTTCCATTACCATTAACTAGCCTATTTTTAAGGAAAATTCATAAACTTCATATGTCGCCTTCCTTTCCTGTTTGCCCCCATAGATCTCATTTTCCTTTAGTTGTCCTACATAAGTTACTCCACCATTCAACTACCCTATGGTGCATGTTGACACTACTTTTTTGTGGCTTTAATTATTTTTTATTCTTACAATTATTTTAATACATTTTATGTGATTGCACTACTTGTTTAAATGATTTATCTCGACTGTTGTATTACGCGAATTTGGTACTAAAATTTCATCACTAAAATTGTGTATTACAAATTTTCAAATAACTGAAATGATTGAAAACAAGTATCAAAATTACTTAAGCAGGCATTGAAATAATTAAAAAGTACAAAGGATAATGATAACTGCAAGAAATAGTGTCAAATTTGTCAAAGGTGTCTGTGCAGTAAAGTAATTTATGAAGGACAATGTAAACAAAAATGAATTGCATATAAGACAAATTAAGAAGGCCGCTGACTTGGGATTCCTGATTTCCCTTTTTTTTAACCCCGAAACAAAACACAACCTAAACGAGGAGATGCATTTCAATAGTTAATACCACAATACCCCCTTTGCTTCTTTTCGTGTGAGTATTTTTGCTAGGCACATAGATTTAGGAGGTTGCAAAACCAAGAGAAAGACAAGAGAAAATGACATGCTATAGGTACATTTCGAATATGAGAGAATAGTTTGTGAGAGAATATTATAAATGTAGGAGGAAGAAGATGTGACAAACAAGGAAAACAAGGGAAAGTATCAATAAATTCGCATGCACATCTTATATTTGAAAAAGAACTGCAAAAACTATATGCTTTATATTTTAAAATGGAGGGAGTACCGAATAGAGTGTCGACCTCCAAATCTAAATTCCAAAATCAAATACACAATCGTATATATAGTTATTTTAAGGCTGAAGAAACACTAAATGCACCCTTAAAGAAATACTAAATGCACCCTAAAAGGAAAATTACTTCATTATCAAACGAGCATGGGTCCAAATCTCCACACACATCGTGCTGCAGCTCCTATGTATCGCAAATATAGATGGATTAACACTTAGCGTTGATCCCTCTGAAAGACCTCACCACTAAGTACATAATCTATCTTAAATTTAGACCTCCCACTCCCGATCCAAATCCTCTTGGATTTTACACAATTTTTGTAATAATATTTTAATATGTAGGCATAGCTTTGTTGTCCTCTAAAATGGCCTGGTTTATCAAAAACATTTGAAAGGATGGTGGTTTCATCATCAATACACAAAATTCTAGTCGTATTCTCCCAGATGTTGCCTACAATCATGTTTCTTGCATATAACGCCACTCTATTTCTGGTAGTCCTTAATACTCAATCCCAGGAAGCCTGCCTTAAAATTGAAATCCGAGGAACCACTCAATTGCATTAGAGTAATTAATGCTAGCTAGCTCTAGTCCACTGATATAACCAGAACACATTATATAGTGCTCATACGTTGCATGCAACCTCCTAGTATCAACTCCTTGTCAGAACTAAAAACAAGTGCTCCACTACACGGTTTGTCGAACTCATGTTCAGCCATGTACAATAGTTAAGAGACAACGCATGTGCCACATCATTTTTAAAGACAACATCTCCAATAGATGTCTTTAGCGCACTCCATAGCATCATTTTTTTATAACCTTGAATTTAATGTAGGACCTATACGTTAGGTTTTTTAATTAAGCACCACAAATTTGTCTCTCCTTCCCATGCCATCTCTCACTCCTAACACAATATCTCCCCCTCCCCATTGCATCTCACCGTTGCCACCTAGTTCCTGCCAAAGTCCTCTCCCTTGCATCCGACTGATCTCTCCCCCTCCCTGCGGCCGGTCGCCACCTTCTCCGCCTACCCACTGACGCGTCTCTTCTGACGCCGCCTCTCCATCCCCTCTGACCATGCCCTACCTAGGGATGGCAACGGGTATATACCCGGCGGGTATCACCACCCCGTACCCGTACCCGTGTTCGTAAAATTCACCCGCTACCATACCCATACCCGCACGCGGGTACAAAATTTACCCGCACTGCACCCGTGCAAGGATATCGGCACCGCGTAACCCACACCCGCAATCTAACATGGTTCACCAAAGTTACAACATGGTGTCACTGGCCACAGAGAGCAGAACTAGCAATTCAGAGGTATTCCAATGTGGCTATTATGCACAGAGCAGAGCGAATTTCAAAACTTACTCGATTCGAATCGACGCGACAATGCAACATACAACAAAACGTCACAGAATCGAATATGTTCACGTGAACTAGCAATTCAGACAGAGCAACACCGAGCAGAACTAGAAACATGATGACAAGGCAACAAGAACCAGGCGACAAAATGCATGTGCTCACGTAAGATAAAATATCAATTTACAACACTCGCCGAGAGACCAATCGACCGAGCAAGAGTGGGGGCGGGCGTCGGCTGGGGCGGGGGGGCCTAAGGGCATGGGGTGGCGGCACGGGAGACGGGGCGGCGTCGGCAAGTGCGAGGCCGGCCGAGGAGCGACCAAGCGACCGAGCAAGACGGTGGGGCACGGCGGCGTTAGCGCGTCAGGGGCAGGCGCGGGTGACCGAGGAGAGGCGATGGGTGGCACGGCCGACCAGCGCAGTGAGTGACGGCGGCGACGCAGAAGCGCTAGCGGCGCCGGCCTTGGTAGGGATAGGTGGAGCGAGATGTGACATTGCGAATTGCGATTCTGGTGAAATTTGGCGCAGGGGTGGCGGCTGGGTAGGGTAGGAAATGAAGAGGAGAAAAGTCTCTCCACTATCTAAACTAGGGTTAATTTGCCAGTGGGCCAGTGGGCTGGCTGCTTGTTGGGCTAAATTTTATACCCACGGGTAAATGGGTACGGGTAATGAGTAATGCACTGCATTCGCTTCTACCCATTGGTAATAGTCTTTGCCCGTTAATATACCCGCGGGTACGAAAAACGGTTCATACCCGGCCCCTAATAGAGTAAATACCCGTTGGGTTTCGGGTTTCGGGTCCCCATTGCCATCTCTAGCCCTACCCATCCCTGCTGCCGGCCGGCGCCTTCTCCCCCTCTACACGGTCACCTCTCTTCTGTCGTTGCCGCTCTTCTACCGTCGCCTCTCTAGCCTACTCTCCCCCTCCCTATTACCAGTTGCCGCCATCTCCCCACACACTCACCGTCTCCAAATGCTGGCGAGTTGGATCTAGCCAGAGCAAGAACTCTTCGTTCACCCTCGAATTCGTTGCGCGCTGTGACCTTCTTCGGTCATTATCATTGAGCTGTCGCAGGATCATGACCATCATTGTCTTCACCGCGTGGCCCCGACAGACGACTCCTCTCCAACAGAGTGCGTGTGCGATGGACTGCTTGTCTTCTTTCTCCTACTTCTTCCTCCAACTCAAATTTGGGATGATGTGGCAAGCTAACCAACCACTATCGTGTGACTATTGGAGATGCCCTTATCGCCACTTGAATATCGTGAACCACTTATCCATGGTGGAGCCTCACTTTTACTATATGCGAGCGAAAAATAAGTCTTATCTGTTCGGACCATCGTTTTAAATATAGCAAAGTGTAAATTGATATTACACCAATATATTCCTTGGCTTGCACTAGGTTGATTATATATTAAAATGTCACATTAGTTTTCTTAGGTTTATAGTGAGAATCCTTAATAGATGTGATAAATTGGGTCATTTCTTTTGTATGCTCACAAAAACATAATGAACAAATGTAAAATGCCAATATGGGCACACTACCACACAAAGAGGTATCACTGACGCCTCATCTCATTAATTAGACTATTTTTAGACTTCCTCACAAAGAGGTATCACTGACCACACAAAGACCTACTTGGGTTAAGCTAACCTACCATTAATTAGACTATTTTTAAGGAAAATTCATAAACTTTTGAAGTCACCTTCCATTCCTGTTTGCCCCTTAGATCTCATTTTCCTTTAGCTTGTCCAACATAAGTTACTCCACCATTCAAATACCCTATGGTGCATGTTGACACTTTTTTGTGGTTTTAGTTATTTTTGTTGCGTACAATTATTGTAATACTTTTTATGTGATTGCACTACTTGTTTAAATGATTTGAGTTATCTCAGCTGTTGTATTAGAGAATTTGGTACTAGAATTTCAGCATTGAAATTATGTATTACAAATTTTGAAATAAGTCGAATGATTTAAAACAAGTATCAAAATCACTTAAGCAAGCATTGAAATAATTAAAACAAGTACAAGCATAATAAATATGTTTGGCACAACTCCTGATCCTAGCCCCACCTCAGAGCTGAAACTTGTAGACTAAAATAAAGTGACTTAAATTTATAATTTTATTCTAAAACGTAAACAAGATGATCCACTTAAACACTCTTAATATACCCATAGCTCCAGCTTCATGAATCTAGTGAAGCTAGGAATACCCAGCTCCACCAACTCCACGGATTTGGTGGAGCTGGTGCTCTACCAAACACCTCGAATAATAACTATAAGAAATAGCGTTAAATTTGCAAAAGGGTGTCTACGCGGTAAAGTAATTTACGAAGGGCAATGTAAACAAAAATGAATTGCATATAAGAGATTTGTTATGAATAGCACTTGTGTTCATCATGAGGCCAATAGGCCAGAATATATACACGTACATGCATGTACAAAAGCAAAGCCTATATAAGGCAATACCAGTACAAGGCAATGTGGGATACTAGCAATCTCTATACATGGCAATATGTGATACTAGAAATCTCTATACAAGGTACTATAGGATACTGTCTAACACCCCCCTCAAACACATGGTAGATAAACAACACTGAGTTTGGAGAAATAAAAGCTACGCTGAGCTCTAGTTTGTGCCTTCGTGAATAAGTCCACCTACTGAAGCTCTGAGGCACATACATAAGAACCACGACCTGATCTTGCTGCTATGACCGCATGTAGGAAGCACAACACCTGTATGCTTGACAAGCTCATGCTTCATCGAATCTCGGGCAACGCTAATAGCTCTTGTACTGTTAGATAAAAGAGGAGTCGGTGTAGAAACATAAACACTAAAATCCTCAAGTAGCCACCATAGCCAAGTAACCTCCGCTGTCAAAAGAGCTATAGCTTGTAACTCGGCTTCAGCACTTGAATAAAAAACTGCTTTTTACTTCTTAGTTTTCCAAGCAATGAGAGAACCACAAAGAAAAACACAGTAGGCAGAAAGAGACTGACAATCAGAGTGATCATTGGCCCAGGTAGCATCAGGATATGCCTGGAGCTGTAAGGAGTTGGAGCATGGAATGAAAAGACAGCGAGAGATAGTTCCACAAAGATATCATAGAACACGAAGAAGATCACTATAGTGGAGCTTATTGGGAGCATAAATGAATTGACTCAAGATATGCACGGGATACGAAATGTCAGGATGAGTGGTACCAAGGTAAACAAGATGGCGATAGCGAGTAGGATCCTTAAGAGGTTCACCATCAACAGGTCAAAAGTGAACATTGAGCTCCATGAGGGTCTCGGCTGTGCACTGATCAATTAGAGAAGCATGATCAAGAAGATCTTGAATATACTTCTCTTGGGACAGAAAGAGGCTCTCAGGTGTAGAAGAAATCTCAATCCAAAAGAAGTAGCAAAGGGATCCAAATCAGACATGAGAAACTGTTCACTGAGATGTGCCTTCACAATGGCATGATACTGAGAATCATCTCTAGTGATGATTATGTCATCAACATACGGAAGAAGAGAGTTCGACCACGAGGCGAATTGTGAAGAAAAATCACGGGATCACGAGCACTAGCAGAAAAAGCCAACCGCAGTGACCACATAAGAAAAATGCTCAAACCAAGCACGAGGGGCGAGCTTAAGGCCACAGAAAGCGACGAAGTCGACAAACCATGCCCTCAGGAACAGAATACCCAGGTGGTAGCTCCATATAGACCTCCTCACGCAGCTCTCCATTAAGAAAGGCATTCCTGACATCAAGCTGAGAGATGGACTACTCACGAACAGAGGCCACAACAAGAAGAGTGAGAATCGTGGTCATGTGAGCCACATGAGCAAAAGTATCATCATAATTACAACCATGCTCCTATTGAATACCATGTGCCATGAGACAAGCCTTGTTGTGCTCAAGAGAACTATCAAAGCAAGTCTTAACCTTATAGATGCACTTGCACGTGATGGGATAGACACGTGGTTGAAGGGGCACAAGATCTCACATGCTAGTGCGCTCAAGGGCAGCAAGCTCCTCTGCCATCGCATGCTGCCATTCCTGATGAATAATAGCATCACGTTAAGAAGTCGACTTGGCAAGGGAAGCGCCAACAAAGCCAAAGCGCTCAGGAGGCCAAATAAACTAACGATCGCGAAGAGTATAGCAAGGAGGAGGCACTGAAGAAGGTGGCTTAGTAGGAGAAGATGGCACATTAGGAGAAGATGTCACATCAGAAGAATCCTTAACTCGTGGATGACGAGTTCAGTATAGAGGACAAGAAGGAATAATATCACCTCTGGAGGAGGCACCGGTGATGAAGAAGACACCAAAGGAGGGGTCGGTGATGAAGGAGATGCCAGCAGTGGAAAGGGAAAAATGGCAACTAGATTATCAAGAAAAGTCGAAAAAAGAAAAGCTGCTTGACAAGAGACATTGGAGTAGAAAAAGAAGAAGGATGAGGGTAGAAAGGATCAGACTCATCCAATATAACACCCAGAGAGAACCGTATGATATCCCTTATGCTTAACACTATATCCCATAAACCACACTCAACAGATTGAGCGGTCGACTAGGTGTGTTCACGAGGTGCAAGAAGAACATAGCGCACACACCCAGAGTCAAAGATGAGAATAATCAGGAGTCATGCCACAAAGATGCTCCACTGGAATCTCAACCTGAAGAGCAGAAAAAGGCTAAATATTAATCAAGTGGCAGTGGAAATAGTATCAATCCAGAAGTGAGGTGGAACAACAGAAGCAAGCAAAAGAGCGAGCATGAGCTGTCTGAAGAAGATGACGATGCATGCGCTCAACCACACTATTCTGACCATGAGCACTAGGACAGGTAAACTGAGAAAGAGTGCCTTGCTCAGCAAGAAAAACACGAAGTTCTCCTAGAAGATACTCCCCTACTGAGTCAACCCGAAGAACACGAATAGGAGAATCAAACTGAGTACGAATCATGGTGGAAAAAGTCTTATTGAGGGACCTCACTACAAGAAGACATAAAATATATCCAGTTGTAGCAGGAGAAGGCCGCTGACTTGGGTTTTCAGATTTCCCTTTTTTAACCCCAAACAAGGATTTCCCATTTTTTCCTTGAAACAAGACACAAACTAAAAGAAGAGATGCACTTCAATAGTTAATACCACAATATAGTCTTTTGCTTCTTTTTGTAAGAGTAATTTGGCTAGGCACATAGATTAAGCGTGTACTATATGTGCATAGATAATTTTCACAAACTGTTCATAGAGAATAATCATCTGAGAAATAATATACAGTTGAAGTTAACAAGCCATATGTGATGCACAAATTAATCACAAATGGCAGGCTATTGATAAACCGTCTATGATATGACACAAACGATTGATATCTCATAGCTGTCTATGATTAGTCAACTCATTACAGATAATTATGTTTGTCTGACAGTCCATTTTGCATCATAGACAGTTTTGTTCCTTCTGGTAAGTTGTTAGTATTTGGTTCATAGTATTTGGTAAAAAAAGATCAAGAGAATTCAAAAGGTGCTACTAAGGCTTTATTTTTTGAAGATCCAAGAGGTTAGTATTTGGTTCTAATTTGTTTAATGCATACCTTGTTTTACCCTAGATCTAGTTGAGGAGAGAGAATAGGTACTAGATGAAGATCCATTAATAAATAGTAATTACGGAGTATAGTAGGCATATATTTTGATTAGGGAGGAGAGCATAAAAAAGAGGGAATATAAAGACATCATAGTTGTTTAATCCACACTAACTATTTAGGTAGTTGAATGTGAAATAAAATTATTTTGTTTACGTTCATCAATTAAATTGTAGATGAATCAAAGCTGGATGTATACTAAGAACTGCGTGATGAAGAAATACATAGATGGCATCTCTGCTTTTAAAAGAGCTACGAAGCAAGATATGGCAAATAACGGCTTAATATATATGTGCTGGCCTTGCATAGATTGCGATAATGTTAAGATGTTTACAAACTTAGCTCAGATTGAAGCCCACTTGATTCAACATGGTTTCAAAAATTGTATACATGTTGGACCAGTCATGGTGAGGAGCAATTCGATGAAGCAAGCAAGCTTCACATGGATGTTAGATCTGTTAGCGGACATGCTTCCATAGGGAAACCTATTGCCAAAAACCACGTATTGGGCGAAAAAGCTTTTGTGTCCCTTGAGAATGGAAGTAGAAAGAACACATGCATGTACCAAAGATCGTATCCTTTACCGTAAAGAGTATAAGGATATGCATGTTTGCTTAGTTTGTAGCACATCCCGATACCAATGTAAGAATGGTTCAGATGACGGTAACGGTGGAGAGGTGAAGCAAGGACCTCATGCTAAGGTGTTGTGGTATTTGCCCATAATTCCGAGCTTGAAACGCTTCTTTACAAATCCTAAGGCAGCACAATTAACGCGCTAGCACTCATGGGAGTGTAAGAAAGATGGGAAGCTGAGACAACCTGCTAATTCTCCATACTGGAGACAATGATAGGTAATTTGAAATGAACATAATTTTTCATATCGCGATATGGTAGAAATGAATATTAGGACGCATGCTACACTCTGTCGAAGGCAGAGAGAACATAATTTTTTAAGTGTATATGATGTGAAAGTTCTGGCTACTCTGCAAATATGAAGAAGCTCGTGTCAATGGAGGATTTGAAATTGCTTGGCATGAAGTCTCACGACTGTCACGTGATGATGAAAAGATGTTTTATGTTGTCATTAAAAAATATTATACCCCACAAGGTTAGAGACAATCACAAGGTTGTATTATTTCTTCAATGCAATCTCAAAAGGTCATCGATCCCTAGGGTCTCGACGCCCTGTAGAGCTAGGTGGTCTGGACTCTCTGTCAGCTCAAGATGTATTTTTCTCTATCGTTCTTTTATATCATGGTCCATCTCATTGTTCACCTTGTTAGAGAGATTAAGATATATGGGACGTGTTCTTACATAATATGTAGCCATTCGAGAGTTACATGTGATTTCTAAAGGCCTATGTGAGGAATCGCTCTCAACCTGAGGGCAGCACCATCGAAGGTTACACATCCGAAGAGGTTATTGAGTTCTGCGTTGATTACAAGGTTGAGGTAAACCCAATAGGTGTACTTGTATCTCATCATGAGGGGAGGCTCGACGGTGTTGGAACCATCGACTGGAAAACAAACAACCATGATTTTGATATGTACTCCAAAGCACACTTTACGGTCTTGCAACATATGGCGAGATGTCCCTGTACATCGTCGGGCACAAAGACATGCTATGACAAGAGAATCCGAGATGGTTCGAGGTTTGGATTAGGAGAACATAATCACCAATTCAACGCATGGATGAATGTGCACTTGAACAGGGAGTTAGTAAGTGTTATTCTTAAATGGTTGGCAAAAGGGCCAAATTGTATTGTTGGGACATGGCAAGAATATGATATCAACAGGTACACATTTTACACGAAACAGAAGGATGGAAGGAGCACTGTGCAAAATAGCGGAGTAAGCACAGATGCATTTCACGAGAAGTTCAGCACGACCAAGACAACGAGGATGGTATATGGATTGAGTTCGTACTATGGGTTCATAGAAGAAATTTGGGAGCTCGACTACGTACTATTCAAGATCCCATTGTTTTGATGCCGATGGGTTCAAATTGCACAAGGTGTGAAGGTTACCAGTTATGGTATCACTTCTGTGGACCTCGAATGAGTTGCAGAGAAACACGTGCCATTTATACTTGCCAAGCAGGCAGTTCAAGTATTTTTTCTTTTACTTGGCACACAAAAAGTAGCATGGTGTCCTTCATGGCGAGAGAAGGATTGTCGAAGTGGAGAATGTCGTAGATGAGGAAGTACAATCAGTTTGATGACATGCCACCATTTGGGGACGGCGTAGGAATAGATCTTGAAGGTTCTGAGGAAACCGGCTGTGCTGACGTTGATTACCAGGAAGGGCTATACTTCAAAGGTAATCCATCATTCACATCTCCTTGGTACCATCAGGGTATCTCATTGTACTTTTTCGGCCTTTGCAGTTATGCAGCAAGTGGAATAGAGCAACCAAGAAGATGATTCTAGCAAAGTCAAAACTATAAAATAATTGGAATTTGACAAATTCGAGAACATGAGAAAGATCCATTTCATTGTTCTCTAATTATCTCATGTATAAAGTTTTATATATAATTACCACCCAAACGAAAACTATAGCATAATATCATATTTAGCCAAGTTAGTGAAACTTTATCTGTCAGTTTGAGTGGTGAAAATAATATTACAGATGGATAACCTGAAAAACCGTTAGGGATATAACACCAACACAGATAGTTTAGTAGTTGTGGCCGTCTGGGATATTACACAGACGGTGTTTTATCTGTAGCTGTCTGTGTTGTGTGAAAGCTAGTTTGTTTGTAATAGCAATCTATGATAATGACTCATCACATATGGTTAATGCATGAAACAGTTTGTTATACTCACCCCGTCCTTTTAGATCTCCCACACTATATAATTGAACATCTCGCCCCGTCGTTTCAGATACTCACCCACACTTTGTGCCTTGTTAAAATCTAGGGTTGCCCATATTTGTCATGTAGTCCAGCTAGGCGCGGCGAGCCCAGACCGCCAGGACACCTAGGCACCTAGGTGATCACCTAGGCGGTGGTTAGACAATAAAAATAATAAATAATATCTCATATGACATGAAATTAACAAACTATACCTTATATAAAAGGAAATTAGAGATGATAAACAAGTAACTAAATAGTTCCAAATAGAAAGGCATAAATAGTTCCAAATAGGACAACAAAATATACAACTTGTTCTAAATAGCACAACAAAGTATCACAGTTCGTAACAAAGTTGAAAGGCCACAACACGAAGAGTGAAATAGTAACAATTTCACTCATCATCCAACTCCAAATTATGCCACTCCTCAATATTTGCTTCACCGCTCTCTTGAGAAGGAATTTGAGGTGCTTGACCGAAGTCATCTTCAATATCCTCATCATCACACACAACATCATGTTCTTCTTTGTCGGAGCCTAGCTCAGGGGGGTAGATGTAGCAACTCCATGCCTAGCATAAACTTGAACTTCATCTCCATGAGCTCTCCTATGAAGGTTGCGACCCCAAAGAGAGGATGATGCACCGACAACGTCATCAACATGATCCTATGAAAGATCATACTCGCTGGCATGCACTTGTTCATTATCCTTGTTGGTCCATTCATTCTCCCATTGAAATGTTTCTAGGATCAAAGGATTAGAACCACTTTCTTCAAGAAGCCTTTGAAACCTAGATACGATCTTTGTGTTGTATTGAATATAGACCAAGTCATTCAATGTCTTGTGCTCCAATCAGTTTCTTTATTTGGTATGAATCTAAAGCAACAAGAATCGTAAAATTTTAAATTTGATATGTATAAAAAATGGTGAACATATATGTTTGAAATACTTACAAAGTCAAATGTACTCAAGTTGCGCTCACAACCGGAGGAGGAACAACAAAGAGCAACAATCCGCTTGGCAATCTTTTGGAGAGGCATAGCATGGCCACCATATGCTTTCCTCCAATCAACTAAAGCCAAATATGAAGCTCTATGTTAGAAAGGTAAAATGTCATGTTGAATAAACTTTGGACTTAGTAGGACTTACGAGGTTTCTTTATTTTTCGTTGCATTATTGCTAACCCATTGTTGAAGCTACCACAGGTCTACTCATAGTCATCAACTAAGACATCAACACTCCTTAACACGTCCCTATCACCATGACACATCTTTGCAATCTCTAAAATAAATGTCATGCGTAGGTGAGATGCATAATCCTTCTTCCTTGTCTAAGATGTCAAAGAATCTAGATGGATCCAAAAACATAACAACCCCATGTAGCTTTTGCTCCATTTGACTTTCCCACCGATTGTCAACAATGGCCAACACTTTCTTGAGCAACCTTTCCTTGCTTGTAGTTGGGAAACAATCCTTTATTTTCTTCTTAGCCATGTCCATAGCTATGGACATTACATGCTTCTCATCACCAGGAACAAGCCTTAAGAAAATTAGGAGGGGCTGTGATGCTCTTATGTAATCTTTCACTGAATTCCAAAATGGCATATCAAGGACAATGGTAATTACATCCTTCCTAGCTTCTGTCCCATACAATTTGGATCTATTCCAAACATGCTAACAAAGAGCTTCCTCAAAGCTTCTTTGTGCCTACACATGTTCTCCAAAGTGAGGAAAGAGGTGGCAAACCGAGTAGTCATAGGTCTCACAAAATCCTTTCCTCCCGTCATATCCCTAATTGCAACAAGAGGTCTCACATGCCTATAAATGAATGTTGTAACATGCTTTGCTTGGCAATGCACTTCTTGAACTCATTCATCTTGCCAATATCCTCCAAGAAAAGATCCAAGCAGTGGGCAGCACATGGTGTCCAATATAGTTTGGGAAACCTCTCCAGAAGAATCCTTGCCATCTTATAGTTAGCCCCATTGTCCGTGACTTCTTGTACAACTTTGTCCTCACTGATCTCTTGAATTCTCTTCTCATGTAAACCTGCCAACAATACTACATCATGTGACTCACTAGATGCGTCCACACTCTACAAGAAGAAAGTCCCCCCCGGACAATTAATAAGCAGCCAAAATTCTTCCAAGCCAACTCTTGCTTCTTTTTTTTCACCAACTTGTATTTTGATTTCTCAAGATATGGTATCCTTAACTCATGGTAAATAGGAGGCTTAAAGCCAGGTCCATACTGTCCAATGGCTTCAACTATCTCCTCGTAGCTTATTTAGCGTGCAACGTTGAATGGAATGCCATTCTTGTAGAAGAACTTGGCTACGTACATGCATGTCTTCTCCCTATCTTCCTTTGGTTTTATGCTCCGCTCGATGCTCATTTGAGAAGCCCCCTTTTGGTGTCTTTCCTTCACAACTACTTCTGGTGTCTTCAAGAACATTTGGGGGATTGTTTTAGCAATCTTTGTTGGTGGCTTGAAAAAGGCTATAGAAGCCTTTCTTTTAGCAGCTGTTCCGGAACATAGAACTGAAGCGGCTTTGGAAATTGCTGTTGGACTAGGACTTAGACGAGAGCCCCCAGATGAAGCTACCTCAACCATGTGGACCACCCTAACCAACATCATCTTCCCCATCATCTAAATTAATCGGTGTCTTTTTTAAAGTTTTCCCATCCACTCTTGCATCCCCTTCATGATGGCAGTTGTCATTTGAGGGCACTTTTTCACCTCCATAGCCCCTTATGAGATGCTGCTTCAACCTCTTGATCGCCACATGCAGTTGCTTGCCACAGAGAACATTCCACCAGATCTTTGTCCTCTGTTGGTCAAAACCCCGTATTTCCATCCCAGATCCTTAGACTTAGCAATCCTCTTCGGATCATTTCTTGGATCATATGCATCAGTAGCAGCTCCACCCTCAGTAGTGGTGGCACTTGTGGCTTGATAGGCCATGTATCTATACAAAGCCACCCGCAATTATTCTACAAAGTCACACATATTTAAGTATTTAATAGTATTAGAAGTAGCACTATCATAGAGTAGTACTAAAAGTGGGAGGGAGAGCAGCAATAGCATGAGGGAGAGCAGCAGCAACAGGCGAGGGAGAGGGATAGCATTAGGTAGTAGTAGCAGATGAGGGAGAGGGAGAGCAGCCGCAGACGAGGGGGGTCGAGTCTTACTGCAGTGTGGCACTCCTTCGTTGGTGACTCAGCGGCGGACCTCGAATCAACCAGCAAAGGTGGATTCCTACCTCCTGGCGGTGGAGACGATGGAGGTAGCGGCGAAACTCCTCTATCCTCTCGACGCACCAGGGTTCAAGTCTGCATTCCCTTCATCCCATCTGCTCTGCATTTGATCCCCTACTTTCCTTTCGTCACCCACTGTTCTGAAGCCGCCACGCCGTCTAATTGCTCAGAGACATGGTTGGACGTCTAGGTGGTCGCTTAACCCCCTCTAGTCGAGGCGAGCTGTCCTGGCATCCCCCTCTGACTGCCCATAGTTGCTGTCACTATCGTCTCTGAGCCTCCCATCGCCATCCTTTCGCGCCACCCGCCGCTGTCACCATCGGTCGGCTCCACCTTGTCGCCTTCTCCTTCCGTTGGCTCCACCCCATTACTCTTGAGTATGATGTCAATCACCATGTTAACAAGAATGGCAGTGATATATAAAAATGACAACTTAAAGATTTGCTACATATTTGGCTTATATTCTATCATGTCGTTGTTCTTGCCACATATTTGGCCTATATTCTATCATGTCCAAAACTCTGTCATGACCTTGTTCTTGCTTGTGAACTCAAGGCAACACTAAAATCCTAAACCCTAATAATGAAACATGTTAGTTCATTTAATTTGAATTGTTTACAACATGTTAGTTATGCCATGCTTATTTTGAATGCTAGGCAGTTGAAACATTGATGCGCATATATATATGTATGTATGTATCTTGGATATATATACATACATATCTTGGATAATAACTCTCAAATTTTATATGACAGCACTACATTTCCATTGCATCATACCTATCTTAATATATAGCCTGTACATATGAACATTTGCATCCACAGTTGTTTTAATTATGCTATTTTCTTGCCTCACCATCAAATATGTCGAGTAGGGTCATGGACGTCATGTTGGGCCATAGTGCCACACCCAACAAAGTCAACCCATCCACAGTGACCCAAAATAAAAGTCAAACGCATAGGAGCCAATCGACATGCAAGGTCCCGTTTGGGGAGACGAAGCACATCATTGAGGAGTTCAATCCGACTGAGATCCCGGTAGCTCCAAATAAAGCAGCCACCACATTCCGAACCACGTGCGGCATACTTACAAGGGAACCAATATCAATCACCGTCCCTACATGGAAGGCCATCACAGAGGATGACAAGGAAATTTTCTAGGAAGTGATCAAGGTGGCCTTCGTGATCCTCGAGGAGATTGAGTGACGAGTGCGCCGACAGGCTTTGCTATCAATGTGCAAGGCCTGGAAGACCTTCAAGAGCACACTTGTCACTAAGTACGTGATCAAGTTGATGAGCCAACTCCAGAAGTACCCTTTCGTGACTCCGACGGCATGTCATGAGTTCGTGAGCATGAAGAGCATGTCGAAGTTTTGGGCACTTAGTATGAGGAATAAAGCTATCCAATCACAAAACACCCACCCGCACTATCTAAGCACCGATGGGTACATGGGGGAGATTGAGGAGGCAGAACAAGTGTTGGGATCCGTGCCCTTTGTAGGGATAACAGACGAGCAAGTTTGCAATTGGGAGCTGGCGAGAATGAATATGACCTCATTTGGACCATCTCGGTTGTTAACCCTGCTAACAAGACTATCATGGAATGACTGATAAGCATATCTACCCTATTAAGACCATCACATGCTCGACTTTGAATCCTAATGAAATAATTTCTAACCTATTGTAGGAGGATTAGAGTGCCAAGCAATCATAAGGATCTTTCCAGGCTATGGGGGATAAGGATATCCTTTCAATGGTATTGGGAAATGAGAAGCACCCTGGCCACGTGCGAGGGCTTGGTGTTATCGTCCCTTGGAGGGATGTCATCCCAATGATCCAGATACGAGGAGGAAGAGGAAGAGTTCCTTGCATGATCGGATAAAAGAGGAGCTCTGATCGAAAATGCGGTCGAAGATAGAGGAACATAACACTGAGCTCAAGCTTTGCTAGCTCAAATGCAAAGGCTTGAAGCACTTAGTCGGCCCCAGGCCTAGGGGATGCTTCTCAATTCAGCCACAGTGTCCGTCGTAGTAGCTAACGTGTCTGCGCCACTTTCGACAACAGTGCCCATAATATGATCGACTATTTGCAGGTAATGTCCAGTATCCTTGTGAAAACATATCTTGCCATGTGGTTCCGTGTACTAATGTCACTGTAATTGTGAACTTGTCGTGTGTTGAGAAATGGGCCGCCATCTTTGAGAGAGAGAGAAAGTTGATACAAGGGTTTATACTGGTTCATCACTAAGGTAGATGCCCTACTCCTGTTGGTGTACCCCACAGGTGGGGAGCACAGGGGTACCTCCTTGGTCAGGTTCCCTAAGGGCACACCAGTTGTATGTCTCTTGTATTCAATGAGTTTCAGTTACACATAGAGGTTACAATGAGCATTTATAGGTGCTCAGCAAGGTACACAAATACTACCCTACCGCCATCAAGGTGTTTTAAACATGGGTATCTTCGTCATTCCTCAGAGGTGGTAGTGGATCCGATGTTATGGTTCTCTTGGGTAGGTCTCCTGCTCTTGGGGCCACAACGTTTGAGGACCCCACTTACTAGCTGTCACCAAGCTAGGATAGATCGCCCCTCTTTGTCTAAGGGCGCTCATGGGAGCGCCTTGATGGATTGAGGTCTAACCATATGCCTCATGATGGGGACATGGCGAAGCTCCCTTCGAGGCTAGGGCGTTGGCCCATGTCTGTAGAAGGGGATATGAGTCTCCTAGTGGCCGCGGTATCCTCTATCTCATCGGGAGCTTACGAGGGTGCCCTCATGGACTTGGGAGTCGAGCCCCACACCATACAGATGGGAATCAGGCAAGGGGCCCTGGGTGATTGTGCACTCTCCCACGTACCCTCCTTAGAAGGGCAGCGGGGTTTGATGGGATCCCGCCCAATACCCCGTGCCTATCACTCTCTTCTTGAGGTCCTTCAGAGTGTGATGAGATCTCCCTTCAACACTAGCTCCCCCCCGGTCCCTCGGGTGCTAAGGGGCGCCCGATGGGCAAAAGTGATAGTCACGGTCTTACACCTCATGACGGGCAGTGAGCCAAGTGGTCATGCATGTCGCAGGTGTTAGAAGTGTAAGGTTAATTGTACACTAGGAAATACCACAAATACCCTTAACACCCCCCTCAAATGCAAGGCGTATGCAATGGCATTGCATTGGGAAGGGTTGACACTAAAATAGGGAAAATCCAAAGTCCTAGTATTAAAGCTATTGCCATAGCATCCACCTCTTGGAAATATGACAAATATCACATAATTTCTCATTCGGGGTCATGCGGTAGCTCATAAAGCACAAAGTGCAGGGGTTGAGAAAGTAGGAACAAAGTCAACCATGATAGGACGACAAAGAAGATGATGAAACCAACACAAATAGAGAGCTGTCAAATCCAGTCGAAGATGGATGGATAGAACCATGGTGGCACATATTGAAGCCCAAGACAGCAGTGGGACAATGAACTAGAAGTGTGCAAGAGGTGTCAAGTGGAAGAAACGCGGCGGACTTAGAAGCTTGGGGTGGCGACTTAGAGAGAAGCGGCAGCATCGACAAACTGTCAAAGCTTTGTGGACATGCACAGCTTAGACGAAACTAGAGATATATGCTAAGGACTTGGATGGATTCAATGGAAGACTGAAGGAAATACTAGGAATACTAGTAGCAACACTACTAGCAGCAAACCAAGAAGCACCAAGGAGTAGATGAAACAAATCAAAGGGTCTCGCCACAAATAGTAGCACTAGTAGTGGCCCACCATCAGCCAAACTAGCAGCTGAAGATCCTAGAAGTATGTGGCAAACAAGAAGAGCCTAGAAGAGCTCAAAGAGGGTTATGGTAAGCTCGGTTGAGGCGTTGAGTTCTAGAGGAGGAAGAGGCCAAATGTGAGAAGCGAAAAAGACGCTGATTGATGACTCATTCACCCTCCATGGCCGCCAGTTGGATCCGGCCTTTCCCTTACCGGATCATGGAGGATGCCGGTGGGTTGAGCATGATGATTCCCAATAGTGGGGCTCACAACGATGAAGAAGCCAATGATGGTGACCCAGGAGGATGATGAGGATGGCTTGAGGACGACCATGGTTAGCCAGCGAGGTTCCAGCAACGACAATGGGGAGGTTTCGCCTTGCCCGGATCTAACCACAGCCATTGAGGTGTGAGGTTGGTGACGAGGGAGGGCTCATATGCAGAGTCGATGCCGTTAGATCCGTGCTCCCCGAGCACAATCCAAGGCCAGTCCTATTAGAAGATGATCAGCAATGAGGTAGATGGCTCAGCAGCCACATGGAAGAGGCAAGGGACGCTCCCGTCGAGGTCGATGGAGGGCTCAGATTGCGGGTGAAGGCCGACGGTAGCGCTCCAAAGAGAAGGCACAACAGGCCCAGCTCCAGGAGTGGCGGCGGCAAATCCGGCCAGATCTAAGCGGATATGAGCCGGAGAAGGCCAAAGGCCAGCTCAGCTGCACTCACCATAGGTCGGCAAAGATCGACACTGATGGGAATTCCTGCATCCATTGTTGGTGACATCAAGAGCACGAATCTAGGTTGAATAGAGCCCAGGTGACAAGTGGCGGAATACGAGCAGCTCGATCCGAAGCCAGAGGCACTCAGGCAACTAGCAGAGCAAGCAGATCTGAGCAGTGAGGTCGAGCTCAAGGACAACAAATCTAGGCCGTCGACAATGATTGCTTGGGAAGCTGTCATAGTTGAGCGATGAGGCCGATTGCCTCTGCTAGTTGAAACTAAGCTACAACTAGGAGGTTGCCGCCCCCGGAGTAGAGATTGCTTCTCACGAGGGGAGCTGTAGCAGAATTGAATGGAAGCTAGGGTTTTAACCTAGGCTCTGATACTATATTAGAAGTGTAAGGTTAGTATATGGACTCAACATAAAAGTAATCCCTAAAACACTAGGAAATACCGCAAATACCCTTAATACCAGGCACCACAGTGGGACCTACATGTGAATTAGGGCATCCCTCGAATGTCAGAGCCCTGATCGCATAGTAAGGATGTGGTTGCTCGAGTATCCATCTTGGGGGCACTAGGCATTTTGCCCAGATGGCTCCTCAGGCATTTGGTCCTTCGCTCGTAGTGCCTTCCCTCAGCATGCAAGCCTCCAGGTTTCATGAAGGATTGTGTTGGGCGCTCGCCTCACCGCCCAATGGCATATGTAATGGGAAGGAGTATACCAAGCGCTTAGCCTAAGGCCCTCTGTAGTCGTGCGTGGATCCTACGGGATAGGTCTGTGAAGGCCAGTCAACCTATAGGAAAGACATGTTGGTGCAGACATGGGCTGAGGTGAGGAAAAGAGAAGCAGCTCCCTTTCCTCTGTTCTTTCCATCTTCACGCTGTTCAAGACCGTGTGTGGGGCACTTAGGGGAAGGCAGCTTTCCCTTCTAAAGTCGGCCGGGGATGTGGTGTTTCCACCAACGTCAGAAAGGGGAGGCCACCTCCAGCCTATCCGGCCTCAGAGGGAGAAGGTCAGGCGCTTCTCCTGGCCTAGACTTCTTTAGGCAAACGGTTTAGTGGCGTCATTGGCTTGGCCCATGCCAGAGAAGTGGTGGCTCTACTAGCCTAGCCCATGCTTGGTGAAGGGCACAACACCGCCACCAACCTGGTCAGTGCCGGAGGTAGGGTAGCAAGGCCTCCACCAGCCCGAAGGCACTCCTTGCTCTGATTCGATCACATGTTGCGAGCGGGTGACGGCACTGCCGTTGGCTCTATCCGGCCTCAGGGGAGGTCGAAGGCTTTGCCGCCACCCAGATCTGTTCGAGTGCGCATTGCCGGAGGAGAGGGACTGAGTGACCACTGTTGTCATTTCCCCGCCGCACATCGCTAGGGAAACAGAGGAGCTGCTTCCATTGTCAGACGTCGTGGGGTCGCCACCACTAGCTCCTAACATTCCCCTTCTTTGTGATGACATCACCCTGCGGATGGTCTCAGGACTCATGGGTCGTGTCCACCCTACAAATCGAGTTCACGGGTGGTGGTAGCCAAGCGCCATCCAACCCGAGGGTACAAATTCCCCTATGGCAACTAGTAGTCCAAGCGCCCAGACGACTTCGACTTTAGGTGAGAATTGCCAACTGCCCTTTCTCTTGGGCTCTTCCAGTATTGCCCAACTAGACTTGCTTCGGGCCCTGAGGAGTTGGATGTGGCTACTAGTACTTGGCCAAGGTTGCCTTGAGCACCTCATGACTTACTGTGGGATTTTGGGCCATGGGATAACCCCGTGCATTAGTGCCTTTCAGAACTGCTTTTAACGTCCTGTTGAGATCTCATGCACATGCGCTCCCTTAGGGTGCCAACGATCTTTGGGTGTTACCTCAGCGCCCAGTTGGAAGGGCGCTACACTCGCTGCCGGCTACAAGGGCACACACTCGTGTCTTCACTGCCAATATTTGTTGGACCTAGACCGTTTGCTCCTTTGAGGTTATATTAATGGCTTGCCTCTTCCTTATTAATTATGGTGACTCATATCTAATCTTTTAGGATTTGAGGTGTGCTAGATGAATCCTAGTAGGATTAGGATTTCTACTTTGTTTCAGAGTAGGATTCCTACTTGCTATGGATGAGGATTAAAGGAGCTATATAAACCCATGAGGTGGTCATGTAGAACCTAAGCAACTATGAAGCAACAAGCCAACTCATATAAAGGAAGTGGTCCACGAGTGGATTAGAGGCTAGGTTATTCTTTAGCACTAGATTCTTGTAAAGGGCAAGGATCGAAAGGTTCTAAAAGGTTCGAGAGGTTGTGAGAGAGCAACAATCCCTTGTACTCTTTTGAGGTTGTGCTTAGAGAATTTGCAATCGGCTTCGCCAAATCTTCTCTTTCATCGTGGTTGCTACAATGTCATTATTTCGGTTCTCTCAACGAGATTCATCAACATCCTTCTTGAGACAGTGCACACTCGTGCGGTATCCCACAAAACTTATCCGATCCAGAGGCTGTTGCGCATAAGAAAGGGTATCAGAGTGTAACATTCCTGTTTTCAAATCCTTGCGAGTGCGTGATCAAGGCATCCTCGCACAAGACAAGTAGCACAATAGGGGACCGCTCCTCTCACATGGGTAAGTCTGTGGATATGACATTACTCATGTGCCCTTTTTAGTGGTCCTTTGCTGCTTGCTTCAACGAATGAGGATATCATCATTTCTTTGTATGTGACCATCCACGGGACGCTCTGGCGAAAGGCAAGGGTAAGGTCTATGAGGGCGCTTCTATGAAGGGCAAGGGCAAAACTAAGCCCCCTCGTGGTGCAGACCTTAATGTTAGGGACGTGGACTTGGTGGTTCCCATCGAGTTTTTCGCCTTTGCAGAACCGGTGGGGACGAGGTGGACACCTTCGAGGGGGTAAAAGTGGACCCCGGACGGTCAGAGCTTACCGACGGGGAGAAGCTCTCCCTCATCCGATGGGGAGCCGTTTCTCGCCTAGGGACATGGACTTCTCAGAGCCAGGGGAGAGCCCTAATACTCTATTGGGGTTCATCTAGCTCTAGACGTCGAATTTGGGCTTCTGATGCACCCTTTCATCATGTGTACTCAGGTGTTCGGGGTGGAGCTCTCACACCTTAGCCCAAACTTCTTCATGTAGTTGAGGATCTTCTTGTGGCTATGCGAAACAGCCATTCCGGGGATGTTTATGAAGCCGACCGTTGCTCTCTTTGACTACTTTTGCTATTAGCGAGAGGATGCTAGGAGAGGACCTTTGGGGTCCATCTTCACCACCTCAAGGCACGAGGATGAGTTTCCAGAGCATACCACATGGAACAACTGGCCCTTCGCAACAAAGAAGTGGTTGTACCTGAAGGTGGGGGGTGGCTTCATTTACACTAGGTTGCATCCGACCTTGACGACATGCACGTACCCTAAGATAGATCACCTCACCGACGATGACTGGAAGTTGTGTAACACCATCCGAGAGATACGGGCAAGGAAGGGCACGCGTGACTTAATGGAGGAGATGACTCTCCTTAATCTGAGCACTCTTGTTCAACGCGCTAGGCTACCTTGGTATCAAGAAGGGTAAGAACCTTTATATTGTCCTTGTTTTTTCTTTGCACATTACCTTTTCGCCTCCCATGATCTTTCTTTTTCATGCGTAGCTCACTCCATTGATATGGTGAGGAACGAGGCCAAGGGAATCCCAGTGACGGGGACGCACTCCATGGCTAAAGCGTTCGGCCTAGGCCTACTCCCATAGGATGACCCTGTCCCAAACCAAGCAAAACGGAAGAAGGCTCAAGCTTCGGCACTGGATGATGCCACCGAAGCCTTGCCCACCAAAACGTGTGCCATGAGGACCACTGGGAGGCTCGTAGGAGGTAGCTCCCACTCGGTTAGTGCTACCATAGCTTGGGCTAGGAGCATCGCGGTTCATGCCGCGAGCGAGAAAGGTCCTCCCTAGGTGGTTCTCTAGGGGTCTCGTTAGCACCGGTCGCTAAGGGTGGGGAGCCAAGGCCCTCAGGAAGAGGGCGAGGACGCGGGTCCCTCCGCCAAGTGGGCGAGAGGGCGCTCACTTTCGCCCTTGTCGTCCACAATGTCCAGCAAGCCCGAGTTGGACCATGAGTCGGGGAGCTCCGATGGGTGATCCCAACAACTTGGTCAAGAAATAGCGGGCCTCCTCGATGTCGAGACCAATGGGCTAGTCAACAACCCAGTTGAGGCCACAGTGGTGGAGGACGTCGAGTACACCTACCCTAAGGACATTGGATCTTTCTTCTGCTGTCCGAGAGGTACGTGGCCTTGGCCATTCTTTGTTGTTATGATGTTCCTACTTTCTCTTTACCTTCCTAATTTGTAACACTTTTTTCTTGCACATGTTGCGAAGCCTAAGGTGCCCACAGTGGAGGTGGGTGCTACCACTTTCTTTGTGCCTCTAGAGGTACCTAGGGAGAGGGTATCGATTCCCCGCTCGCTCGTATGTGCAAGGATGACTCAAGAGGGGGATTAGGGTGGCTCCTCCAGCGTACTTCCTGAGTATGCCATACCCCATACTCTAGATGTAGAGGCCATCGAGATGGCCCGTCTCTTGGTGCTGCATCGGGTGTCGAGGTACATGGTAGACTTGGTGCCCAATGACCCTAGCATGTTCTTAGAAGTGATTGGAGAAAAGCTAGCGACCATCATGACTTCAATATTCGGTACTGCGAATGCCCTCGTCCCCGTCAATTCCATAGACTTAAGGGTCTCATGTGTGTTTCATTTAATGTCCTTCACCTTCTTCCTTTCGTAGGCCACAACGATGAGCAACGTGCTATGTGACAGGGTTCCTAGGATGATACAAGAGATGTTTGCAGCTATGCTGCAGCATTGCCCTAAGGAGGACCCCGAGATCCTTAAGAGGGCTAAAGAGCGGCAGAGGCCAAGCTAAAGAAGATGGAGGCTGAACTAGGGAGGTCCTTGGGGTGAGCCAAAGATTTGGGGGACGACTTAGAGAGGGCTCACGGGATGCTAGAGGCCGTGAGGGTGGACTGCAATGCCAACAACCAGAGGTTGATGCGGATCGGAAGGCAATAAGTGTGTCTCTTGTCAACCTTGATGTGTTTGTTCAGGTTACTCTGAAGGAGCTCGGGGCCAAAGTGGAGGATCTCCCCACCTCCATGGAGGATTGGGAGGAATGGATTGATATCCTGAGGGGCCACACCTATTTACTTGAGAGGGCGACAAAGGACTTGGGCAAGGACTTTGCCAAGGTTGCCTTGACCGCGGGAGTCACATCTATCTCCCATCTCTCCTATGCCGCAGGTAAGGAGACAACACTTGTTGTACCCCCATGAGTTGTACACACCGCAGGTGCGCCAGCACACCCGTGAGGGCAGCTCCACCTAGGGATCCCTTGTGGGGGGCTTCGTGGAGAGCCTCACGAGGGAATTTCACAGGACCAGATCCCAGGTGTCAGGAGAGTGCCTGAGTTTAGAGACATATGATTTCCTCTGGAGTTTCTATTTGTTGTCTCTTGCTAAGTAGCTAGGTGATTCATGACCATTGTACTGGGTTCATCACTTCTTTAGTTTAGAGATGCATTCGTAGCGAGTTGTGCTCAGCTTGGTAGGCTGGGGCGTGCCCCCCTTCATTTTGTATGAACTTGCTTTGATGTTATAGCACGAGTGACGTGGACTTTTATAATGCTTTGTTTTAGGATGAGCCCAGAGGGTAGTTGGTATCTATTATAAGCGAAGTGCACAGAGGAGTCAGGCGTCTCGCCGATTATGCCCGCCAAAGAAGGTTTGCCGCAAGACTAGGTGACTTCATGGGCGGCATGATCGAGCCATGGCTCCTGAGAGGTGTACAAGGTGCACGCGCCCTCCTGGGTGTTCCTTAGTTTTTCCCCAAGGGAGAGAGTTCGACTTGTCTCGTACTATGTATGATGTGGAGACGTTCCCCATGTCATTAAGAAGTGTGGAAACGTCCACTCCCTATCACAACAGAGAGGGAGGTTCAACCCTAGCGTCGCCCTTAGGTGGCTCGACCTTATCTTGGCCATTGGGCCACTTAGGGGCAACAATTCACTAGGCCTTCTAAGGGAGCTGGGCATTTAGTTCAAGGCATGGCCCCCATAGAGGGGGCCATGTAATAAGGGATCAGGCCCACGCCCCCCGAGATGGGGATGTTTCCTGGGTTAAGGTTCTTGAGGTAAGGAGATTGTTGCTGTATCCCTTATAATGGCGTGAGGCTGTGACCCGA
Organism: Rhipidocladum racemiflorum; assembly: GCA_036346355.1. NCBI lineage: Eukaryota > Viridiplantae > Streptophyta > Magnoliopsida > Poales > Poaceae > Rhipidocladum > Rhipidocladum racemiflorum. The sequence goes on from CM070576.1 coordinate 41,691,705, forward strand.
GGGTCGTTCGGCTTAGTGCCCGGGGGCCATGGGAGACTAGACCATGTTGCACCAAATGACAGGTGAAACGCCTTAAGTCGTGCCAACTCCCTGGGTCCAACAGGGAGGGGGCCGCCCAAGGGGGACTTGACATGTCCCGGCCGTTTAGGGCTTTCTTAGGGGTAGACCACAGAGGCCATACACCCCAAGAGTGTGTTTCTCATGGGCCATGGGAGGTTCTTGTTGAAGTATAAGTGAATTGCCCGTCTTTCCTCATAAGCTTAAGCTTTTGGGTGAACTGGCTGGTGCATGCAACTCAATATGGTATCAGAGCCAAGAGGTCTCGAGTTCAAGACCCGGTTGGTGCAATTAAAAAATAATAATTGTATCCCACTTCTATTCCACGTCTTAGGCCTGAGGGAGCCAACACGTGAGGGGGAGTGTTGAAGTATAAGTGAATTGCCCGTCTTTCCTCATCAGCTTAAGCTTTTGGGTGAACTGGCAGGTGCATGCAACTCAATAGTTCTAACTCGTTCCCCCACAGCCACATGTTGGGGGAAATTTTTTCAAATGAATCACATGTCACAGGATACATGCGGGACTCAGTTTGATATTTCACTGGTAAACTTGGAAGGGTTTACATTAATACAAGATAAGTGCCTTCATAGCGTACGAAAGAGCTTAAATGTAGAACTTCTTAAGCTTGCCCTCATTCCATGCGTGCTTGAGCGGCCTATCTTCCATCGTTGAGAGGCAGTAGGCGCCCGAGCCAAAGATCGCGCAGGTGTGGTAAGTCCCTCCCACTTGTGGTGGAGATTGCCTTTTGCTCCTAGGTGGGTTGTCCTCTTTAGCACCAAGTCTCCTAGGAGGAAGACTTCTTCCCGCACCTGATTGATGTAGAAATAAAGTATGCTTGATGAGGGCCCAGTCACGAGTCTCCTATACGAAGTTCACCTCAACCTTGTGGTTCTCTTTGTTCATTAAGTTGAGGATTACTCAATTGGCCCTCTCCACGGCTCTGTTGGTTTTAGGGTGCGCCACCAAAGTGAAACAAAGCGTTGTGCTGATGGAATCGCAAGTCCCTAAAGGAGGAGGCATCAAACAGAGTCCCATTGTCCATAGTGAGTTCCCTAGGGACCCCAAAGCGGCATACAATATTCTTCTAGAAGAACATTTGCACCACTTGGGATGTGATCGATACCAACAGTTCGATTTCCACACATTTGGTGAAGTTGTCCACCGCCGCCACCGCATGCTTGTAGCCCCCTTGATCAGCAAGAATGGTCTGAGAAAGTCCATACTTCACTGGGCAAAAAGCCATGTGATTGGTTTTTGGTGGTGTGGCCGGGAAGTGGTAAGCCGACGCCATGCTTTGGCAACCTTCACATGTCCTGAGGGTCTTGTCGGCATCTTGCACCATAGTATGCCAATAGAAGCCTTATCGTAATGCCTTTGCCGCGGTTGTCCTGGGTGTGATGTGTGCTGTAGAGCCCACATGCACGTCCCAGAGGAGTGCGCTACCTTCCTCTTTCGAGAGACATTGAGCAGTGTGGAGGATCCTTTCTTTTAAAGTATCCCCTCGAGGAGCACATAGGATATGGATTTGCTTAATAGCATTTGAGCTTCAGCATTGTTCTCCGCCTATGTTTCTCCTTGAATGTTATTTATGAATAGTATTGGGGGAGGCTAATGTCTCGTTGACTTCTGGGACAGCTTAGGCTCCCCCACCTTGTTAGCATATACATTGACGGAGGGCGCATCAAGTATTTCAAGGAAGACCTCTAGTAGAAGCGTCTCTTAGGAGCTTGCCTCCCAAGCTAGGCGGTTTGCCTGTTGATTTTCTCTGCAGGGATTCGGCGAGACTCCATCCCCGAGAAGTACGATTCCTTCTTACGCACCCCTCTGAGGTAGTCATTTTGGGGTCAAGGCAATGGTAGGACTTGTCCATCTGGTGGACGATAAGCTAAGAGTCCCGAGGATGAGGATCCCCACATTCCTTGCGAGGCGAATCCCCAAGAGGAGAGTCTCACACTCAGCGATGTTGTTCATGGGTTAAAGGATAGATGCGTGGCGTACTAGAGCGCCTTCCCCTCTAAGTTCACAAGGACAACTCCAACGCCTCCTCCACTTAGGCGCTTGGAGCCATCGAAGTAGAGGGTCCAATGGGGGTCGGGTGAAAAGAGGTGCTCAGTCACCTCCCCTTGGGTAGCTTGGGAGTTCATCCACTCAGCCACAAAATTCGTGAGGATTTGAAAATTAACAACGATTCCTCCTACGAGCTTGAAGGAGAAGGGCGCCAACTCAGTTGCCCACTTGGCAATCCTCCTGTTGCCTCTTTGTTGGCCATCACTTCAGCTAGTGGGTAACCGGTGGGGAGTGATTGAGTGCCCAAGGAGTAGTGAGAAAGCTTTCGGGATGCTGTGAGAAGAGCGTAGCATATTTTTTCTATTTTCATGTACCTTGTCTTCGAGCTCATGAAGGCTTCACTAACATAGTACACAGGGCGTTGGACCCTTCTCTTTCCCTGATTAGAACAATACTCACGGCGATCAAAGTCGCGGCGAGGTATAGGAGGGGGGTTCTGTGGGACTTGGGCGAGGTATAGGAGCGGGGGATTACTCAAATATGACGAGATCCTCAAAGGCCTTTTGAGCCTCGGGGGGTCCAAAGGAAGCGTTAGTGCCCGCAGAGTACTTTGAAGAAGGGCATCCCTTTCTCGGCCGACCGTGACATGAAGCACCCCAAGGCCACCATGCGAGCCATTATGCATTGGACATACTTGATGGATTGTGGTAGTTCCATGTCCAGGGTGGCCAGGATCTTCTTCAGGTTGGCCTCGATACCTCTTTGAGAGACAAGGAAGCCTAGGAGGGCCCCCCTACCGCGAAGGTACGTTTCTCAGAATTTAGCTTGAGGCCGAACTTGTGGAGGTTCTCGAAGGTTTCACAAAGGTCGTTGAGGTGTGTTGAAGCCAAGAGGCTTTTCACAATGGCATCATCGACGTACACCTCCACGTTTTGACCCAACTAGTCCTTTAGGACAAGGCGTACATGCCGTTGGAAGGTGGCTCCTGAGTATTTTAGTCTGAACGGCATGCGTAGGTAGCAATATGTGCCATTGGTGTGATGAACTTGTCTTTGTTATGAATAGCACTTGTATTGAACATGAGGACAATAGGCTAGTATATATACATATACTGAATGGTACAAAAGGAAAGCCTATATAAGGCAATATCTATAAAAGGCAACTAGCAACCTCTATGGAAGATAACTAGGATACTGTCTAACACCCCCCTTCAAACTCATGGTAGATCAACAACATTTAGTTTGGAAAAATAAAAGCTGTGATGTGCTCTAGTCTGTTTCTTCGTGAAGAAGTCTGTAACAGAGCGCCGTGCCTCGCGCCTCCGCAACCGAGTCCCACGCCTCTCGCAATAGCCACCGCCACTCGCGCGCCGCGTAATGGGGGACATGCAATGCCTAAAGCGCATGCAACGTTCAGTAGGATATCAATAGCCATGGCCGCGGAAATGGCCAATGTCATTCAAGGGGCAAATGGAAGGTCGGAGTGTAGAAGGGTAGTGACAAGCCATAGAGGAGAGGTAAAGGGCCAGGGAAGTTCCAGAAGCAAGACTCATTTAACATGGCTGCTTAACCTCCACTACCTTGGTTTAGGTGTGGCTGCGGTGTGGCCGCATCGGCTATTGGTCGCACACTTGCTGCACCCTGAAGCATTTGGTGAACATTTACATGCAATTCACTAGCAGTGTCAATAAGACTCGGGAAACAAGGTTGAGGCACACTTTACTGCTCAACCTATTGTTGACAGGGATGTCGAGAAGAGTGATGATATGGCTCTTGATCCCATGGAGGACATGAACAACCCACAGGTCAAGATGATCTTCTTTGGATTAAGCTCAAGGAGTTTCAGAAGGACACCCATGATTTAGAAAGAGACTGCAGTAGTCTCCTAAATACTCCATCATTTTGCCAGTCGATGCCATATTTTCCTTACGAGTTTCCTTATCAGTTTAGTTTTAGTTCCTGATAAACATTGGTTTATGCTCACGATAAGCAATTATCATTTAGTTCCAGAATATTAAATTATTTCATTTATTGTGTTATGTTTGTTCTATATTTTACAATACGTTTCCTGATAAAAGCATATTTTTAATATAGAACGATGTGTACTCAAATGACAGAGGAAATCTATCTTGTAGATAGTTGCAAGTTTGCAACACCATTTCAATTCTTAGGGAAACTAAATATTTTCAGACTATGACAAAGAAAACAAATAATATTATGACCATCGCTGGAAGTGATGCCCTCATTGTTTGCACTAGAAGGGCCATAATAGTTTTCCTTATAGGCACGTATACTAATAGAGATTGGCATGATCGACTAGGTCATGCTTGGCTGAATAGGATGAGAAAAATTATTTATAATTCAACTGGCCATTACCTAAAAACTATGGACTTCCCTAGACCTGAGGACTTCTTATGCTCTGTTTGTAATAAAGGGAAGCTCATAACTAGATAATCTTATCTGAAAGTTAGGGAAAAATCACCGAGTTTGCTGGAGAGACTTCTATTATGAATAGCACTTGTATTTAACATGAGGCCAATGGGCCAGTATATATACATGTACATAAGGGTACAAAAGGAAAGTCCATACAAGGCGATATCTATACAAGGCAACTATCAACCTCTATAGAAGGTAACTAGCATACTAACACCCACCTCAAACTCATGGTGGATCAACAACACTGAGTTTGGAGAAATAAAAACTGTGATGAGCTCTAGTAAGGGTCTTTGTGAAGAAGTCTGTCAATTGAAGCTCTGAAGGCAACTACTGAAGAGCCACAATCTTTAACCTATACCTGTGACCACATGTAGGAAGCATCAACACTTATATGCTTAGTGAGCTCATGCTTCACCTGGTCTCGAGCAATGCTAATAGCACTTTTACTGTTAGATAAAAGAGGAGTCGATGTAGAAACAGAAACACCAAAATCCTCAAGTAACCATCATAGCCAAGAAAGCTTTGCTATAAAAAAAGCCATAGCTTGAACTCAGCCTCAGTACTCGAATGAGAAACTGTTGTTTGCTTCTTAGTCTTCCAAGAAATGAGAGAGCCACCAAGAAAACACAGTAAGCAGAAAGAGACCGACGATCAGAGTGATCACTAGCCCAGGTAGCATCATAGTATGCTTGGAACTGTAAGGAGATGGAAGCTGGGAAGAAAAGATGGTGAGAGATAGTTCCACGAAGGTACTACATACGAACATTGAGCTCCATGGGAGTCTCGACTGTGTGCTGATCAGTGAGACAAGCACGATCAAGAAGATCCTGAATATACTTCTGTTAGGAGAGGAAGATGCCCTCTGGTGTAGAAGATACCTCAATCCAAGGAAGTAGCGAAGGAGACCTAAAACAGACATGAGAAACTGCAGACTAAGACGTGCCTTAACAAAGGCAATATATTGAGAATTATCTCCAATGACGATCATATTTTCAACATATAGAAGGAGAAGAGTCCGACCACGAGAAAAAGTGTGAACAAAGAACGCAGGAACATGAGCACTAGCAAAAAAAAACCAGCCACAGTGACCATAGAAGAAAAATGATCAAGCCAAGCATGAGGGCTTGCATAAGACCATAAAGAGAACTGCAAAGGTGACCAACCATGCCCTTAGGAACATAATATCCTATGGTGGCTGCATATAGACCTCATGCAGCTCACCATTAAGAAAAAAATTATTGACATCACACTGAGAGACGAACCACTTACGAACAGAGGCCACAGCAAAAAGAGTGCGAAGTGGTCATGTGAGCCACAAGGGCAAAAGTCTCATCATAATCACGACCATGCTCCTACTGAAAACCACGTGCCACAAGACAAGCCTTGTAGTGCTCAAGAGAACCATGAGAGCGAGTCTTAACCTTATAGACCCATTTGCATGTAATGGGACGGACACATGGAGGAAGGGGCATACGGCCCCACGTGCTAGTGTGCTCAAGGGAAGCAAGCTCCTCTACCATCGTATGCCGCCATTCCTGATGAATGACAGCATTAGGGTAGTAATTTGGTTTTGGCAAGAGCTACGCCGGTAAAGCCAAGTCGTTCAGGAGGCTGAATAGATTGGCGATTGCGAAGAATATAGAGAGGAAGGAGAAGATGGCTCATCATGAGAAGATGGAACATAAGAGGAATCCTCAACTCATGGACGACGAGTGTAGTATATAGAGGATACGAAGGAATAATGTCATAAGAAACCTTTAGAGGAGGCATCAGTGGTGAAAACTCCTGTGGAGAGGCCGGCGATGAAGGAAACGCCAATCATGGAAAAGGAAAAGTGGCAACTAGAGTATCAAGAAAAGTTAGGAAAGAAACAGGCTCGACAAGAGATGCTTGAGTGGAAGAAGGACAAGGGTAGACATGACGAGAATCATCAAAAGTAACATATCGAGAAATCCGCATTCGTGGACCAACAGGATCACAACAATGATATCCCTTATGCTTGGCACTATATCTTAGAAAAATGTACTCAACAAACTGAGCAATCAACTTGGTACATTCAAGAGGCGCAAGAAGAACATAGCACACACCCAAAGTGGTGAACACTAGAATAATAGGGAGGCATGCCACAAAGACTCTCCACTAGAATCCCACCCTGAAGAGCAGAAGAAGGCTAAATATTAATCAAGTAAGTGGCAGTGGAAATAGTCTCAGCTCAGAAGTGAGATGGAACAGCGGAAGCAAGCAAAAGTGCACGAGCTATCTCAAGAAGATGATGATACTTGCGCTCAGCTACACCATTCTGAGCATGAGTACCAGGAAAGAAAAACTGAAAAAGAGTGCCTTGCTTAGCAAGAAGAGCACGAATGGCTCCTGACATATACTCCCCTACCGAATCAGCACAAAGAACACGAATAGGAGAATCAAACTGAGTCCGAATCATAGTGGCAAAAGTCTTATATATTTATAAAACCTCACTACGAGAATACATAAAATATGTCCAAGTGTGGCACAAGAAATTTTGTATAAAAAGAATATAATATTTATGACCTTTTGAAACAAAAGGAGCCAGACCCAAAACATCAGATTGAACAAGATTGAAAGGTTGCTATGACACGACTTACTAGAACGATAGGGGAGTTGTAGCTGATTGCCAAGCTTACAACTCGAACAATCTAAAGAGACATCACCAAACACAGATCCTAAAAGACTACGACGAACTAAAGAAGACATTCGTGAACCACAAAGATGTCCCAAACGGTGATGCCACTAAGAAAACGAGCCAGTAGAAGATGCAATGGAGACATAAGTGGTGGAGACGGAGAGACTGGCAGGGTAGCGGAAGGAAGACGAAGCCAGTCAAGCTCCCAGAGATGCTAAGTCACGGCGGCGAGGGCCACTACCATCCAGAAAACCCGTGCGGTGGTCCTGAACACAACAAGAGTCAGAATCAAGGATAACACGATAGCCATGATCAGTGAGCTGGACAATAGACATTAGCTATATGGTCAGTTTGGGAACATGAGAAACATCAGGAACATGAAAAAAGGAAGACAAAAGAGTTCCTCATCCTGCAGCAGAAAGAGAGGTCTCATTTGCAGTGTAAACAATTATAGGAGCAGCGAGAGGACGAATGGAATGGAGACTTGTAGGATCAGATGTCTTATGAAAAGGAGCAACAGAGTCAAGAATCCATGGTGAGATACCTGAAGATGTGGATAAGCAGCCATGCGACGTAGCAACATGGGAATCTCCTGTGTGGAGTCAGAACAAGTAGAAGTCCTCTGAATGGAAGTGCCCTTGGATGTGCATCCACCTCGACGAGCAAGATCCTTTTTCTTCTTGTAAGAAAATTGCTCGACATGTTCGTTCTTGTTGCAATAGGTGCAATGAAGCCCTCCACCCCCAGCGGTCGCCACCGGAGTAGGAAACATTGATGGAGTAGTACGAGGCACTACCAAGACTAAAGGAGACACTAGTAGACCTGCACCACGAAGACGAGTCTTCTCTGTACGAATAGTGGTCACACGAAGATGGCGAGCAAGCAATTGGGCACGAATCAACTCAAACTCACCCCGAAGACATGCCAGGAAGTCATAAATGTGGTGAAGCCCAAATGAGAGTGCTGACACTGACAACACTAGCAAGTGCGGCAAACCACCGGTCAAAGAGAATCAAGCTGACGCTGCACCGAGGACAACTGTGCGTAGAACTCATCCATGGTAGAGTCACCCTGCTATAGCGACTACTCCTGTTGCACAACAGTAAGGTACAAAGAATCACCTGTAGGCTCATAGCGGTCGCGAAGATGTTCCCATATTAAGGCCCCGTTTGGCAACTTGGAACCGATCTATTTCTACTAGAATCTGGGAGAAACCCAGCCAAACAGGCTAAAACTCGGAACGTTTCTTCTTTTTCCATGCCATGGCCGAATCACCCTCAACCCTGTTTCTACTAGTTTCTACTAGAATCTGGAACCGTACCAAACGGTTTGCAGAAAGTGATTCTGATTCTACCTGAAACCTTTCTACCAAGAATCTGGAATCGTTTCCGTTTCTACTAGAATCTGGAACCGTACCAAACGGGGCCTAACTATGAGGAAGATAAAGAAACCACGTCTCTAGTGATATGCACCTCCATGCTAGCAACCAAAATAGCAGAGGCACAAGCATCCACATCAATCCACATCTTATACGTAGCAAAATGAGTCTAAAAAGACCCCATATCATCACCATGATCATCAGAAATCTTATGTCGAGCAACATTAGTAGCTTCCTTGGGAATAACAGGTGTAGCAGGGTGAGAAGAACGAGGTGGACAAGATAGCTCACCGGTGGGAATACCACGCATGTGAAGGCACATATGGAGAACCCAATCTCAATAATCGAGACCATCAAAGATAACCGGGCAGCGAGAAACTGAAATGATGCCCAAGGAAGAACCTAATGATGATATTTTCTAGGGAGAGATAGAGAGATAGAGAGAGACAAAGGCGGAGACAATGTAAGCCGGAGCAGGAGCCTCCGGACCCGATGCTACCTTAAAGTTGGTTCCCGATCGGATTTGAAATCCAATTGAAGGCAGCTTGTGCGTAGGCCCTGGCAGCAGCCAAGGTGTCGGCGTATGCCCTGGCGACGGCTGAGAAGAGGATGACGACATTGAAGGTTCGCTCGGCGTCATGGGTGGCGGCATCGACAGACAAACGTGTCGTTTATCACATAGAGTGTTATCGCAGGCGAGCAGCGGTGTAGTCACGGGCGACTATGTCGCAGAGGAGTCAACTGACGAGAAGAGCCAGCTAACTAGTGCAAGGCACAAAGGCGACCGACGAGAAGTGCAAGCCAACAAGGAAGTATTGGATGACGCAAGTGCACGTCAGTAAAACCCTAACCCTAGCCTCGCTCTGATACCATGTTATGAATAGCACTTATATTGAACATGAAGCCAATGGTCCAGTATGTATACATTTCCATGAGGGTGCAAAAGGGCCTATATAAGGCAATATCAACACAAGGCAACTAGCAATCTCTATACAAGGCAACTAGGATACTATAACAGTCTTCTCATCTTCTTGTGCCATGTGGACCTAGTGATAACCCAAGTATGCATCCAAGAAACTCATCAATTCGCACCAAGCAGTGGAGTCGACCAATTGGTCGATGCAGGGGAGGGATATTCACCCTTTGGGCATGCCGTGTTTAGGTCAGTGAAGTCGACGCACATGGGACACTTGTCGCAGGGCTTTTTGACCAAAACAAGGTTGGCAAGCCACCCTAAGTGCTAGACCACTTGGATGAGGCTTGTCGACTTCCCCTTCGATGGCCTGGTATTGCGAGAGAGAGAGAGAGAGAGAGCTTAAAAAGCTTTTGCCTTACCAGGGGTCCCAGGCCTTACCACGAACGATGTTGAATCACTTCGCGGTGGACGCCCTTCATTTTTGATGGGACCCAAGCGAAGACATCTGCATTGGCCCTTAGGAACCCATGAGCTCCTTTTCCATCTTCTATGAGTGTTCGACCCCAACTCGAATGAAACGTTCATCACTCGAGCCAAAAGAGACGTACCTCCTTTAGTTCCCCCTTAAGGTGAGGTTTCAGGGAGTGCTTCCCTAGAGGGGCTCTTTCTTGTTGAGCCCTATCAAGGATGAAAGGGGCATTGTCTGTTTGTAGCCCTTGGATTCCAAGAGGTTAATTTCGTCGGAGTTGGTTGTCGCCCTGTGGTAGAGTTGAAAGGCCAAGTCTTGATCACCTTTTACGGAGATGACCCCGTGAGGTCCCAGTATCTTAAGACAAAAGTAGTTTTGGTGGACTACCACACAGAAGCGGTTAAGGGTTACCCTCCCCATAATAGCATTGAACAGCGACTCGATGTCACTAATGTCAAATCTGATGGCTTCCGTGCGATGGTTCTCTCATGACCCGAAAGTCATGAGGAGCTCGATCCTCCTAAGAGTTCAATAGATTTGCCCGGTACAAAGCCCGTGAGAGGGTGGTCGGACGGGATTAAGATGCCTGGGTGTAACCCTTGTGACTCCCACAGTTCCTTGAGGGCGTGGAGGTAGAGTATGTCTACAGAGCTTCCCCATCGATGAGTATACGGGAAACCCCACAGTTAGACACTACGGCAGTTACCAGGAGGGTGTCGTCATGGGAGAACCGTAGGCCCTTCGCATCCTCGTGGTGAAGCTTAGCGGGACGTTTCCCCACTTGGGGGGGGGGAGGGGCACTTCGTGGGGTTACCCCCACGACATTGACCTCTTGGACTAACTCTTTTTGTTGCCACTTGGATTCGTACCTATAGGCCGAGTCCCCCATTATGACATTCACTTGTACTTGTGGCTCTTGGAAAGGAAGCTCCTGCTAAACATCTTGTGGAAGTTCTCCTGGGAAGGGCCACCAGGGAGTAGTGCGGGCGTAGGGTGAATCGCTTGAAGAAACATGGCTTCCGCGGCCACGGGGTGGGGTAGTGATCCTCGACGTGGCTCAGGTCCATGATAGAGGAGCGCGTATTGATGACACTCTCGTGCCATGCCTGTCCATGTTGTGATAGGCACACCAACGACCATCGACCTGGTCTTTGATATCCTTCTTTTCGTTGGGACCTTCATCACGCACACGATGAGCCCTAGGCATGGAACTATTCTTGGGTCCTTTGGAGTTGTCGTTCCCACGGGACGGTGTCAGTCATGAAAGGACCTTAAAGTCGTGACCCCCATTGGAGTGTTCCCTCCAGTCTTTGTTCTTGTTCCCGAAGGACCACTTTGACCTATTCCCCAGGGCATTCTCTTCCAGCTTGTGGGAGGAGCTCCTCCTTAGCCGATCGTCCTTCTACCCTCGAGCATATTTATCCATGCTCTCAAAGAGTTGTTGTGTCATTTTTAGGGGGTCCCTCCCTATCGCTCGGTTTAGTTCACCGGGTAGAAGCCCATCCTTGCATGCATTGATGACCATTGAGTTTGGGACATCTACCACCCGGCTCCGCACCCAGCAAAGGCGCTTGAGGAAGTCTCAAGTGTATTCATCCTTTTATTGCTTGACAGTAAAGAGTTGACTGGAAGCATGAGACATTTGTAACTCCCTTGAAAGTTCGTGCTAAACTCTTCACGTAGCTGGGTCAAGGAGTGGATGGAGCCCCTCTTCTGTTTGAAGAAACACGACCATGCTGTTCTTGAGGAAAAGCAGGAGGCAATTGCACATCTCTGCCTCCCTACTTCCCCTGGCACGGATAGTCATTGCGTATGGTCCAATGTTGGGCTAGTGGAATTTAGTCAAAACAGGGTTTCAGTGATACCCTAGGCGATGGGGTTACTGGTCCTAGGACTGCCTCTGCCACCAAGCCTCCAGGGGAAGATAACCTTGGATGGTGACGACAGTGACAAGACTCCTCAGAGTTGGGAGAGGTGGAGGCATGTCGGGAGCGACGATGATGATCACATCCAGGAGAGCCAGAGTGCTCCTGCCGTTGTGTGGTTTAGGTAGGCTGCGAAACCAAAGATTCGACCTCCCCTCCTCCAGAGTGGTGTTGGCCACAATGATTTGGCATGGTAGGAGCATGCCTGGTGTTGGCGTACCGGAAGCTCCTCCCATCTGCTAGGCTTCTTGGACTTGACGCAGGTCCTTTGAGCCTTGTGAGCGCTCGTGGGCAGCCACAGGTGGAATTCCTTGCCCATCCGGCATGGTTGTCAAGGCGTCGCCTAGCGTCGAGCGGTAGGAGAGACCGCCGTGCCGGCTCGCCAGCGCTGGCGGGAAAAGCGCGCTGGCCGTCCAAGCGTCGCCCATGGTGTCAAGGCGTCACCAAGATGGACAAGGCGGGTCGCCTGGTGCTCCTCTGCTTCGTCATCGCTGCGTCCTTGCCGCTGCTTCGCTGGTCCTCTGCGTCGCCAATTTGCCATCAGCTGCTGCCCCGTCGCCGCAGCAACACAAATCTGCTCGTCGCCCGCTCCTCTGCTCACCACTGCTCCTCTGCTCGCCGCCACTTTGCTCCTCTGCTCTGAGTCATCATTGCTCCTTTGCTCGGCGACTGCTGCTATTGATGCCGGCGATAGAGGGGAGAGGAGTCGGCGGCGGCACTGAGGAGAGTGAATGGTGAGAGGAGGGGAGGGTTAGGGTTTGAGGGGAAGGGCACCCGGGATGGGTTGGGCCTGAGCCAGAAGGCTGGGCTGAGGAGAGAAAAGAATAAGTTGGGTTGAGGAGAGAAAAAAGAATAGGCTAGGATGATGGCTGCTGCTGACTTTATACTAATTGCTCATCTTCGCCTAATCCTCGCCTAGGAGCCCGCCTTGTCGCCTAGGCGTCCAGGCGATGGGCTGGTGCCTCGCCTCGCCTTGTCATCTTGACAACCTTGCCATCTAGGAATGCACTTGGGGGAGCGGCTACCTATGGTCTTGGAGGCTCTCCTACCACACTGGGCCACGCCGCGTCCCGTGAATGAGAGTGCGCTCTGGCTAATGGGAGTCAACTCACCATCTTCGGATGCAGGCACATTTCCTTGCGTGGACGTTGAGAGGTCTATAACTCACGCCCTTGGGGCATGAGCTCGGGCCTTGGGGGTTGTGGAGATGGCATGAATTGCAATGGTATATGATGTCCCCCTGAACCATAGATTCGATGGGAGTAGTGGCTAGAAGGGAGCCCCGTTCGACACCGCAGCATGGGTGGGCAGGGGGACTTTGTAGCATACAACAGCCACGACTCCTGCGTTATAGCCACCCCTGTCTCTCTTTCTTTTGATTGCCTCGTGGATGGAGGTTGTATGGGTTCCCCCTGCTCGCCCCCGTAGACGAAGGTTGGGCCTACACGCACCCCTAGGTCTATGTTTACTTGGTCCAAGGGCAGTGGTAAGAGTGATGAGGTGTCTCCAATTGGTGCGCACGCCTAGGGTTCCGCTAAGGAGGATGGTCGTCTACGTGCTCCTCACGCTTCGAGGCTGGAGAAGGCTTCGAGTGTTTCTTGGTATGAGTCACAGCCTTATATAAGTTAGCTGCGCTCCCCATAGACAGCGTCAAATGTCATGTGTTGAGAAATGGGACAAGTGAGTGAGGGCGGATGCTAGCCGTTTCACGGGCCACTATCCATGAGAGAGTTGATAAGAGGGTTTATACAGGTTTGGACGCTAAGATAGACACCCTACTCTTGGGCCGAGTTCCTTGAGGGCACACCAGTCGTATGTCTCTTGTATTCAATGAGAGTTTCGATTACAGGTAGAGGTTACAATGAGCATTTATAGGTGCTCAGCAGGGTACACAAATACTATCCTATCGCAAGCAATGTGGCTTAAGCATGGGCATCTTCGTCATTCTTGGGAGGTGGCAGTGGATCCGACATCATGGTTCTCTTTGGTAGGTCTCCTGCTTTGGGTCCCACAGGGTCTTGGGGGAGCTGCCCTGCTCCAAAGGCCTACCAAGTGTGGGCCACGATGTCCGAGGACCACACTTGCAGGCTCTCACCAAGCTAGGCTAGATTGCCCCTCCATGTCTAAGGGCGCTCATGTGAGCACCCTAATGGATCGGGGTCTAACCATATTCCTCGTGGACGGAGACATGGCAAAGCACCCTTGGAGGCTAAGGTGCTTGGCCAAGTGTCCGTAACAGAGGTGATGGAGTCTCCCAGGGGCCAAGGGTATCCTCTATCTCATCGGGTGCTTACAAGGGTGCCCTCATGGACATGGGAGTCGAGCTTCACAACCTACAGATGGGAACAAGGCAAGGGGAGTTGGGTGACCGTGCACTCTCACATAGCCTCCTTAGAAGGCTAGTAGGGTACAATGGGACCCCACCCAATACCCCATGCCCAGCACTCCCTTCAACACATGCCCCCTTGTCCCTCGGGCGCTAAGGGGGCAAAAGTGATAGTTACGGTCTTACACCTCATGATCGGTACTGAGCCAAGTGATCATGCATGTCGCAGGCACCACAACTGGCCCTGAGTGTGAATATGGGGCATCCCTCAAACAATAGAGCCCTAATCGCATGGGAAGGAAGCGGGTGCCTAGGTATCCTTCTTGGGGGCACTAGGCATTTTTCCCAAATGGCCTCTTGGTCATTTGGTCCTTCGCCTGTAGTGCCTTCTCTTAGCATGCAAATGTCTCGGTTTGGTGTAGACTTGTGTTGGGTGCTAGACCCACCGCCTGATGGCATATGCAAAGGGAGGGAGTATACCGAGCGCTTGGCCTAAAGCCCTCTACAGTCGTGCATTGATCCAACGAGACAGGTCTGTGAAGGCCTGTCCGCTTAATTCGTTCTTAGTGCCTGTTCCTCTTTTCTTTTCATATTCAAACAGGGCAAAGAGACATTGGAGCCAACAAGGGCTAAGGAGAAGAAAAGAAGCAACACCCTTTCCTCTTTTCTTTCCATCTTCAAACCGATCTTCAAGACCATGAGCAGGCCACATAGGTCATGGCGGCTTTCCTTTCTAAAGTCGGTTGGGGAAGAGGTTTTTTCGCGATGCCAGAGAAAAGGGAGGATGTCTCCAAGGTATTTGGTGCTAGAGGGAGAAGGTTGGGCACTGCTCTCGACCGAGATTTCTTTGGGAAAACAGTGTAGCGGCATCATCGGCTCAACCCACGCTGGAGAAGGGGTGCCTCTACTGGCCTGGCTCGCGTCAGGGGGAAGGGCGCAATGCCACCACCATCTCAGTCTGTGCCGGAGGTGGGTGTGGTCAAAGGCTTCGCCGCCAACCAGATCTGTAGGAGCGTGCGTCGTCAGGAGGAGAGGAACCAAGTGACCATTGTTGTCCTTCCTCGTCGGTGTTGCCGTGGCAAAGAGACGATCTATTTCCACCATCAGGCGCTGTGGGGGTCACCACCGCCTGCTCCTTCTATAGTTCCCCTTCTTCCTCGGTGACGACATCACTGACTACCACCCTTCATCAGGGTCGAGGGTTGGGCGTTAATGGGCTTGTTTGGTGGCTAGTCTTAGGACTCATTGGCCAGGTCCAGCCTGCATGTCGAGTTCATGGGTGGTGGCAACTGAGCACTGTCCAACACGGGGGTATAAATTCCCCCATCGTTCTCAGTTTGGCAATAGGTGGGCAAGTAGCAGCCCAAGCGCCCAAACAACTTCGATTTTAGGTGAGAATTGCCAACCGCCCTTTCTCTTAGGGCGATTCTGGTAGCACCTGGCAAGACTTGATTCGGGCCTGCTAGTACTTGGTCAAGGTTGTCTCAAGCGTCTCCTGACTTACTGAGGGATTTTGTCTGCGGGATCTGTCCCATGCATTCATGCCTTTGAGAACACTGTTAACGTCCAGCTGAGATCTCATGCACAGGCGCTCCCTTCGGGTGCCAGGGGTCTTTAGGTGTTAACCTCAACGCCCAGCTGGGAGGTAGCTACCCTCAGTGCCATGCTACAAGGGCACACACTCTTGTCTTCACTGCCAATCTTCGCCAGACATAGACCGGTTGCTCCATTAAGGGTATGTTAATGGCTTGCCACTCCCATGTTAATCATGGTGAATCATATATAGTCTTTTAGGATTTGAATTGTATGCTAGATGAATCCTATTAGGATTAGGATTACTACTTTTTTAGAGTAGGATTCCTACTTTCTTTCGAAGACTAAGGGAGCTATATAAACCCACGAGGTGGTCAAAAGGTTGTAAAAGAGCAACAATCCATTGTACTCTTTTGAGATTGTGCTTAAAGAATTTGTTATCAACTTCGCCAAATCTTCTCTCGTCGTGTTGGTTCAGCATTGTTATTTGGGTTCTCCCTTCGAGATTCATCAACGTCGTTCTTGAGACCGTGTATGCTCGTGTCGTATCTCACAAAACTCCTATCCGATCCAGGGGATGCTGTTAATAGAAGGGGTATTAGAGTGTAGCAAGTTGTATGAGAGCCAAGGACAAATTAATCAAATTTGTGAGAAGGTCAGTAAAGTTTTAGGTGGCACAAAATCAAGATTGATATCAATGATGTGGAATCAAGCAGAGAAATTTGATGGCGAAGGAAATTTTAGTGTGTGGCAATATGTGGTGAAGGATGTCCTTGTCCAGCGAGAGTTAATTGCTGCTCTTGATTGGGACAAATCGGAAAATCATCCGAAGAAAATTGGAAGGTGATGGAGCAGATGTCTCTCAATACAATCCATCTATGTCTCTCCAACAACGTAAAGTACTCGGTGATCAAGGAGAATTCACTGAAGAAATTATGGAAAGATAGATAAGAATTGTATATGGCAGTCGCTGACAAACTGATGGGTGCTGGAGCGACAACTGTATAGGTTGCTCATGGAGAAAGGTACACAGTTTGTTGACCATCTCAATATCTTCAACAAGCTTATCACACAGCTTATTAGTGTGGATGAGAATTGAAAACGATAAAGTCGTCATACTGGTATAATCTCTACCACTATCTTGGGAGCAATTGGTGATGAACATTCTTGGGAAAAGCACTCTCAACTTCAACGAGGTAGTTGTTGCATATCTATTGAAGGTGGAATCCTTGAAAAGGCCATTAGAATCTTCATTCTCGGGTGATTAAGCATTGGCTGCAGTGGGTGTTATCGGCAAAAGCAAGATTTATAGGAAGAAGGGCAATAGCAAGGGCACACGTGTATGCTATCTATGTGATGATGAAGATCATATGATAAAGGATGGTCCAAGTTTGAAGAAAACAAGGGGTGCTTGCTCAATGGCGGTAGCAAAAGATGATTAAGATGTACTTGTGATCAGTCAATCAGGTACTTCTCATGGATGGATATTAGATTCACATTGTTGCTTCCACAAATGTTTGGCGAGGGAGATATTTGACAAAGGATCTCTACGCTCTGCTCATGGAACTGCACTTGGCTAATTGCAAAGAGTATGCAATTACTGAGGTGGAAACAGTTACATTGGAGATGTATGTACATGGTATAAAGAAGAATCTAATATCTATGAGGTCGCTTGAACTTGAAGGTTGTGAGGTATCACTTCATGTGGAGTCATGCGAGTTACTTGCAAAGGGCAAGTGATCATAAAAAGTATACGTAGCAATAGAGGATATTATTGATAAGTAAACCTAAAGGAAGGGCAATCAATCGGATATCTAAAAAAATCTTGATCGGGTGAAGGAAACAACATCGTCAACAGTAGGTAATCAGATCTCAATAGCATTTACGTGTGGAACTGCAAAGACTGTTGCAAAATGTAGCAGACACAAAGGCGAATGTGCGAGCTGTTGGAAGAAGGAAGGCGTGGTGGGACCAACCACGAAGTACCACCAAGCAGGTGGAGTAGGGAGGTGGTACAAACCTATGCCATGGAGGGCTAGAAGAACAGAAGGAGTGGTTAACCAAACTACACAAAGAAAATACACTCAAGTGGAGGGTTCGGGTGGCCAAACCCAAAAACCAACATGCACATTGCGGTGATGTGCATGAGCCACTGTTGTGGGGAAACTCCCAAATGTGGAAGTAAAAAAAATATATATGGAACCGACTTGTAGCAAGCTCTCGGAGGACCACAATAACTTCAATGGATAAGAGTCAACATTGTTTTGGTTCTCTCTATGAGATTCATCAACATCATTCAGGAGTTCGTGCACGCTCGTGTCATATCTCACAAAAGTCTTATCTGATTCGAGGGCTGCTGCGCTTAAGGGGTATCAAAGTGTAACAAGTGGTATCAGAGGCAAGGCCAAATTAATCAAATTTGTGAGAAGGTCACTAAAGCGTAAGGTGACAGAAAATCAAGATCGGTGTCGACGATGTGGAATTAAGCTGAGAAATTTAACGGTGGAAAAAATTTCAGTGTGTGGCAATGTGTGGTGAATGATGTTGTTGTCCAATAAGAGTTAATCGTTGCTCTTGAATGGGACAAACCGGAAAAGTTGTCCGAAGAAGACTGGAAGGTGATAGAGCGGAAGGTTGTTAGTCAATCCGTCTGTCTCTCCGATGAGGTCGGTGATTAAGGAGAATTCATTGAAGAAATTATGTAAGAACTTAGAAGAATTGTATATGGCAAAGTCGCTAACAAACCGGTGGGTGCTGAAGAGATAACTGTATAGGTTGCGTATGGAGGAAGGTACACGGTTCGTTGACCATCTCCATACCATCAACAAGCTTATCACACAACTTATTAGTGTGGATGAGAAAATTGAGAACGATAAAATCAGCATACTGGTATCATCTCTAAGACCATCTTGGGAGCAATTGCTGATGAACATTCTTGTTGGGAAAAGCAGTTTCAACTCAACAAGGCAGTTGCATATCTATTGGAGGTTGAGCCCTTGAAAAAGCCATTAGAATCTTCATCCACAGATGATCAAGCATTAGTTAAGAAGTTGTTGTAGGAAAAAGCAAGAGTTGCATGAAGAATGGCAAGAGCATGGGCACACGTGTATGCTATTTATGTGACGAGGAAGGTCATATGATAAAGGACTGTCTGAGTTTGAAGCAAACGAGGATTTCATGCTCAATGGCGGTAGAAAAAGATGATTCAGATGCACTTGTCGTCAGTCAATCATGTACTTCTCAGGGATGGATATTAGATTTAGGTTATTGCTTCCACATTTGTTCAGCGAGGGAGATATTTGACGAAAGATCTCTACGCTCGGCATATGGAACTGTTCACTTGGCTGATTGCAAGGAGTATGCAATTGCTGAGGTGAGAATAGTTACATTGGAGATGTATGATGGAGCACATCGTACATTGACGGGAGTGCGGTATGTACCTAGCATATAGAAGAATTTAATATATATGAGGTCGCTTGAACTCAAAGGTTGTGAGGTATCACTTTGAGGTGAGTCATGCGAATTACTTGCAAATTGTAGGTGATCATGAAAAGTATCTGTAGCAATAGAGGATATTGATTAATGTGTGAACCTAAAGGAAGGGCAATCAATCGAGGGTCTAAAACAATCCTGATCTGGAGAAGGAAACCGCGTCGTCATAGGTCGGTAATTAGATCTCAACTGCAATTACGTGTGGAATTGGAAAGACGGTTGCAAAATCTAGCAGAGTTGCTGGAAGAAGGAAGATGTGGCGGGACAAACCATGAAGCACCTTCGAGTAGGTGGAGCATGGAAGCAGTAAAAATTGATGGCATGGAGGGCTATAGAAACGTAAGGTGTGGTTAACGAAACTACAGAAAGAAAATGCTCTCAAGTGGAGGGTTCGGATGGCCAAACCCAAACACCAACACTCACATTGTAATTAGGGCTGGAAAAAAAGCTCGTTGAGCTGGCTCGGTGGCTCGTTTCAAAATTGCTCTGATTACATTCATTTTTCTTTTAAAATAAAAATTAGTTGATTTGGAACCAGAGTCAACTTTGGCTCGGCTCGTTAGGCTCGGCTCGTTAAGCTCGGTTCAAAGTTGGGTCTCAAACAATACAGGAGACTATAATAAATAAGAATAAATCAGTGTCGAAGAAAGCTCGAAAAAAAGTTCAACTGGCTCGTTATCCACCCCTAATTGTAATGTTGTGCACGAGCCCCTATGGTGGGGGCACTCCAAAGGTGGAAAGAAAAAAACATATGGAGCCAACATGTAGTGAGTTCTTGGAGGACCACTATGACTTCAATGGATAAGAGTCAAGGCGGAGATTGTTAATTATGGTGACTCATATCTAGTCTGTTAGGATTTGAAAAGCTGTGCTACATGAATCTTAGCAGGATTAGGATTCCTAATTTCTTCCAGAGCAGGATATCTACTTGCTTTGGAGGACTAAGGGAGCTATATAAACCGAAGAAGTGGTCATGGAAAGCATACGCAACCATGAAGCCATAAGCCAACTCATGCAAAGCAAGTGGTGCATGATAGTATCAGAGGCTAGGTTATTCTTTAGCACTAGATTCTTGTATAGCACAAGGGCTGAAAGGTCCTAAATGGTTTGAGAGGTTGTGAGAGAGCAACAATCCCTTGTACTCTTTTGTGGTTGCGCTTAAAGAATTTGTGATCAGCTTCACAAAATCTTTTTTCTCTCGCCGTGGTTCCTTCAACGTTGTTATTTTGGTTCTCTCTACTAGATTCCTCACCATCGTTCTTGAGATTGCGCACGCTCATGCCGTATCTCTCAAAACTTATCCAATCCGGGATCTGCTGTGGATAAGGGGTATTCGAGTGTAAGAAGTGGTATCAGAGCCAAGGCTAGATTAATAAAATTTGTTAGAAGGTCGGTAAAGCGTCAAGTGGCATAAAATCAGGATCAATGTCGATTGTGTGGAATTAAGTGGAGAAATATGATGGTGAAGGAAATTTCAGCATGTGCCAATGTGTGCTGAAGGATGTCCTTTTCCAACAAGAGTTAATCGCTTCGCTTGAATGGGACAAACTGGAAAAGACGTTAGAAGAAGACTGAAAGGTGAAGGAGCTGAAGGTTGTCAGTATAATCCGTCTCTGTCCGAAGAGGTGAAGTATTCGGTGATCAAGGAGAATTCATCGATGAAATTATGGAAGGACTTAAAAAATTGCATATGGCAAAGTCGCTAACAAACTGGTGGCTGCTGAAGCAACAACTGTATAGGTTGCGGATGGAGCAAAGTACATGGTTCGTTGACAATCTCAATATCTTCAACAAGCTTATCACACAGCTTATTAGTGTGGATGAGAAAATTGAGGAGAATGATAATTCGTCATATTGGTATCATCTCTACCACCATCTTGAGAGCATTTGGTGATGAACATTCTTGTCGAGAAAAGCACTCTCAACTTCAATGAGGCAGTTGCATTTCTATTGGAGGCGACATCCTTGAGGAGAACTCAAAGGTTGTGAGGTATCACTTCAAGGTGGAGTCATGCGAGTTACTTGCAAAGGGCAAGTGATCATGAAAATTATCTGAAGGAACAGAGGATATTAATTGATAGGGAATCTTAATGGAAGGGCAATCAATGGGAGGTCTAAAAAATACTGATCAGGAGAATGAAACCGCGCCATCAATGGTAGGTAATCAGATCTCAACTGTAGTTACATGTAGAACTACAAAGACGGTTGCAAAATCTAGAAGACGCAAAGGTGAAGGTGCGAGTTGTTGGAGGAAGATGTGACGGGACCAACCACGAAGTACCATCGAGATGGTGGAGCATGGAAGTAGTACAAACCTATGGCATGGAGGGCTATATGATCAGAAGGTGTGGTTAACCAAACTACGCAAAGAAAATGCTCTTAGGTGGAGGGTTCGGGTGGGCAAAGCCAAACACCAATATGCACATTGCAGTGATGTGCATGAGCACCTGTGGTGGGGGCACTCGCAAAGGTGGAAGGAAAAAAAATACGGAGGTGACTTGGAGCATGTTCTTAGAGGAGCATCATGACTTCAAGGTGGAGATTGTTAATTATGGTGACACATATATAGTCTTTGACGAGTAGAAAAGGTGTACTAGATGAATCAAAGTAGGATTAGGATTCCTACTTTCTTTCATAGTATGATTCCTACTTGATTTGGAGATAGACTAAGGGAGCTATATAAACCCATGAGGTGGTCATAGAGAACCTAAGCAACAATGAAGCCACAAGCCAACTCATCCAAAGCAAGAAGTGCACGAGAGGATTATAGTCTAGGTTATTCTTTAGCACTAGATTCTTGTATAGGTCAAGGATCGAAAGGTTCTAAAAGGTTTGAGAGGTTGTGACAGAGCAACCATCTAGTGTACATTGGGTTGCACCCGGCCTTGACGACACGCACGTAACCTGGGATTGATTGCCACACCGATGATGACCGGAAGTTATGTAACACCATCCGAGAGGTACGGGTAAGGAAGGGCGCATGCGACTTGATGGAGATGACTCTCCTCAATCAGATCACTCTTGTTCAACGCGCCAGACAAGGATTTCATGGCAACCTCTACCCCAATATTGGGAAGGGTAAGAACCTTTATGTTGTCCTAGTTTTTTCTTCGGACATTACCTTTTCACCTCCCATGATCTTTCCTTTTTATGCATAGTTCCCTCCATCGAAATGGCAACAGAGGAGGTTAAGTTGATTCTAGGGAGGTGGTGTGTCACCAAGGCGTGGGGCTATGATGCTGAGGATATCCCGGTAATGGGCTAACTCTATGGCCGAAGCGTTCAACCTAGGCCTTACCCCGCGGGGTGACCCTGTCCCAAACCAAGCAAAACGAAAGAGGGCCTGAGCCTCGGCCTAGAGGATGACACCCGTGCCAAGGGGGCTACCGAGAGGCTCATAGGAGGCGGCTCCCAGTCGGGCGCTGCTACCATTGCTCAGGTCGGGAGCATCACAGCTCATGCTGCAAGTGAGAGAGGTCCTTAGTGTGGTTCCTAGGGGCCCCCGTCATCGCCCGCCACCAAGAGCGGGGAGCCAAGGCCCTTGGGAAGAAGAAAACATTCAGTGGTGAGGGCACGGGTCCTTCCGCCAAGCGGGTAAGGGGGTGCTCACTT
This sequence comes from Rhipidocladum racemiflorum, assembly GCA_036346355.1. Lineage (NCBI taxonomy): Eukaryota > Viridiplantae > Streptophyta > Magnoliopsida > Poales > Poaceae > Rhipidocladum > Rhipidocladum racemiflorum. Next base: position 41,714,514 of record CM070576.1, read on the forward strand.
TCAGCTCGTTTTCCATGATGTCCAACTTGTCTAGCAAGCCCGAGTTGGACCCCGAGTCAGGGAGCTCTGACGGGTCCTCCCAGTAACTTGATTAAGAAATAGTGTTTGAACCACCCCCAATTGAGGCCACAATGGTGGAGGACGTCGGGTACACCTACCCCGAGGATATTGGGTCTTTCTTCTGCTGTCCAGGAGGTACGTGGCCCTGGCAATGCTTCATTGTTACAACATTCTTGCTTTCTCTTTACCTTCATAATTGGCAACGCTTCTTTCTTGTAGACGTCACGGAGCCAGAGGTGCCCATAGTGGAGGTTGGTGCTACCACTTCCTTTGTGCCTCCGGAGGTACCTGGGGAGAGGGCATCGATTCCCCACTCACCCATACGTGTAGGGTCGACACAAGAGGGGGATCAGGGTGGCTCCTCCAGTGTACTTGCCGAGTATGCCATAGCCCATAACCTAGATGCAAAGGCCATCGAGATGACCCATCTCTTGGTGACAAAGCGGGTGTAGAGGTACATTACAGACTTGGTGCCTAATGACCACAGGAAGTTCTTAGAGGTGCTCCGGGAGAAGCTGGCGACCATCGTGACCCTTCAATATCAGGTACTGCGGTGCCCTCTTCCCTATCAATTCCATAGATTTAAGGGTCTCATGTGTGTTTCGTTTAATCTCCTTCGCCTTCTTTCTTTTGTAGGCTACGACGATAAGCAATGTGCTCTATGACAAGGTCCCTGGGATGATATAAGAGATGTTAGCGGCTATGCCACTGCATTGCCCTAATGAGGAACCCGAGGACCTCAAGACGACCAAAGGGTGGCAGAGGCCAAGCTGAAGAGGATGGAGGCTGAACTGGAGACGTCCCGGCGGTGAGCCAAAGATTTGGGGTCAACATGGAGATGGCTTATGGTATGCTAGAGGCAATGAGGGCATACCACGATCCTAGCAGCAAGTCGTTTGATGCGGACCGGAAGGCAATAAGTGTGTCTACTATCAACCTTACTGTGTTGGTCCAGGTTACTTTGAAGGACCTCGGGGCCAGAGTGGAGGACCTCCCCACCTTCACGGTGGATTGGGAGGAATGGATTGATATCCTGAGAGGCCACATCAATCTACTTGAGAGCAGTAGGGGACAGGGGCAAAGACTTTGCTAAGGTTTCCTTGACCGTGGGAGTCGTAGCTATCTCCCATCTCTCTGACGCCGCAGATAAGGAGACAAACCTTGCTACACTCCATGGGCTATACACACTTAAGGTACACCACCACACCTGTGAGGACAGCTCCACCTGGGGCTCCCTTGTCAGGGGCTTCGTTGAGAGCCTCACGAGGGATCCTCGTAGGATCGGATCCCAAGGGTTAGGAGAAGGCCCGAGTTGAGAATGTATAACTTCCTCTCGAGTGTTTGTGTGATGTCTTTTGCTAAGTAGCTAGGTGATTCAAGACTATTGTACTGGGATTATCACTTTTTTATTTTCGAGATGCACTTGTAGCGAGTAGTGCTCATCATGGTATGCTGGGGCACGCTCCCCCTTTATTTTGTATGAGCTTACTTCGATGTTATGTCATGAGCGGCATGGATTTTTGTAATGCTTTATTTTAGGATGTGCCCCGGAGGGCAGTTGGCATCCGTTATAAGCGAAGTGCACAGAGGGGTTGAGCATATCGCCGATTATGCCGGCCAGAGAAGGTTTGCCCAGGACTGGGCAACTTCACGGTGGCATGATCATGCCTTGGCTCCTAAGAGGGGTACAAGGCACACACGCCCTTCTAGGGGATTCCTTATTCGCCACCCACTCCTTGGGTCCAGCAGGGAGGGGCCGCCCAAGGGGAACTTGAGATGTTTTGGCTGCTTAGGGCTTTCTTAGGGGTAGACCACGGAGGCCAGATGCTCTAGGAGTGTGTTTCTCACGGGCCATGCGAGGTTCTAACCCGTCCCCCCACAGTCATGTGTTGGCGGTGGTTTTTTCAAATGAATCACATAAGTCATGGGATACATGCGGGACTCAGTTTGATATTTCATTGGTAACCTTGGAAGGGTTTACGTTAATACAACATAAGTGTCGCCACGGCGTACAAAAGCTTAAATGTAGAACATCTTGAGCTTGGTCGCATTCCAAGAGTGCTTGAGTGGTTTGTCTTCCATGGTGGAGAGTTGGTCGGTGCCCGAGCCCCAAACCGCGGAGACGCCGTAGGGGTCACTCCCACTTGGGGGGTAGAGCTTCCCTTGGGCTCCTGGGTTGGTGACTCTCATTAGCACCAAGTTTCTCAAGAGGATGACTCGCTCCCGCTCTTGGTTGTTGTGTAGAAACGGTTGACTTCACACTAGTATGAGGCATGCTTGGCGAGGGCCTAATCATGAATCTCATCTACGAAGTCTACCTCAACCTTATGGTTCTCTTCGTTCACCATGAAGTTGATGGGCAAGGGCCCAGAGAGCATCTCCACATGGAGGGAGCGGTGACGGATCCCTACGGGGAGGACTACTTCCACTCTGTACATGAGTGAGACGGGAGTTTGTTCTGTGGAGCGGCTGGGCGTGGTGCGCATACCCCACAAGACACTGAGGAGTTTCCCTACCCATAATGCGCGCTTAAGTGTACACTTCTCGAGCCGGCGGTGTACACCTTGGAGGATTAGGCCATTGGACCTTTCCACGACCTAGTTGGTCTTGGGGTGCACCACTGAAGCGAAACAAAATGTTGTACCTATGGAATCACAAAAGTATCTTAAGGAGGAGGCATCAAACTGAGTCCCATTGTCCACAGTGAGTTCCCTAGGGACCCCAAAGTGGCATACAATATTCTTCCAGGAGAACTTTTGCACTACTATGGATGTGAATGATACTAATAGCTCCGCTTCCATCCATTTAGTAAAGTAGTCCACTGCCACCACCTCATGCTTGTAGCCCCCCTTGGTTGGCAGGAATGACCCGAGTAGGTCCATACCCCACCCACCTGGCAAAAGGCCATATGATTGGTATTTGGTGTAGAGGTGCGCTGGGGAGAGGTGATCTGATGCCATCGTTTGGCAACCTTCACATGTCCTGAGGATCTCGACGACATCTTACACCGTAGTAGGCCAATAGAAGCCATGACTTAATGCCTTCGCCGCGCTTGCCCTGAGTGTGATTTGTGAACCAGAGAGGCCCTTATGCACATCCTAGAAGAGTGCGGTACCTTCCTCTTTGAGAGACATTTGAGTATTATCGTTCCATCTTATGCACCTCTTTGAGGTAGTTAGCCATTTTGGGATCAAGGCATTGATATGACCTGTCCATCTGTTTGACAACAATTTGAGAGCCCCTGATGATGAGGAGGTGCCAGAACCCCATAGCCCTTGCAGGACGAAGCCCCAAGAGGAGAGCCTCATACCCATCCATGTTGTTCGTGGGGTTGAAGGATAGGTGTGCGGTGTACTCGAGCGCCTTCCACTCCGGCATCACAAGGACAACTCCAACACCTCCTCCATTAGGTGCTTGGAGCTATCGAAGTAGATGGTCCAGTGAGGGTCGGTTGAAATGAGGCGCTCTGTCACCTCCCCTTGGGTAGCTTGGGAGTTCGTCAACTCAGCCAAATAATCCGTGAGGATTTGAGATTTGATGGCAGTTCTTCCGACAAGCTTGAGTGGGAAAGGTGCTAGCTTAGTTGCCCACTTGGCAATCCTCTCTGCTGCATTTTTGTTTCCCATCACGTCGGCTAGCAGGTAACAGGTGGGGATAGTGATGGAGTGCCCGAGGAACTAATGACAAAGCTTTTCGGGATGCCATGAGAAGTGCATAGCATATTTTTTCCACTTCCATGTACCTTGTCTTCGCACCAGTGAAGGCTTCACTGATGTAGTACACGGGGCGTTGGACCCCATCCTTTTCCTTGATTAGGACATCGCTCCCAACGATCAGAGTCGTGATGAGGATAGGAAGAGGGGTTCCTAGGGACTTGGGCTAGTGAGGAGTAGGGGATTAGTCAAATATGACTTGAGATGCTCAAATGCCTTTTGAGCCTCGTTGGTCCAAAGGAAACTGTGCCCATAGAGTATTTTGAAGAACAACCCTTTCTCGGTTGACCATGACATGATGCACCACAAGGCCGCCATGCGACTCGTTAGGTGTTGGACATCCTAGATGGATTGTGGCAGTTCCATGTCCAGGATGGCCCATATCTTCTACAGGTGGGCCTCGATACCTCTTTGAGAGACAAGGAAGCCTAGGAGTTAGCCCACTTACCCCGAAGGTACATTTCTCGAGGTTTAGCTTGAGGTTGAACTTACGGAGGTTCTCAAAGGTTTCATAAAGGCCATCGAGATGTGTTGAAGACAAGAGGCTTTTTGCAACGGCATTGTCGACGTACACGTCCACGTTTCGACCCAACCGGGCCTTTAGGATAAGGCGTACAAGTCGTTGGAAGGTGGCTCTTGTGTATTTCAGTCCAAAGGGCATGCATAGGTAGCAATAGGTGCCCACTGGTGTGATGAAACTTGCCTTATCCTCATCTTCTTGTGCCATATGGACATGATGATATCCCGAGTACACATCCAAGAAACTCATCAATTCTCACCCAAAAGTAGAGTCAACTAATTGGTCGATACGCGGTAGGGGATAGTTATCCTTTGGGCATGCCTTGTTCAGGTCAGTGAAATCGACGCACATGTGCCACTTGTCGCCAGACTTTTTGACCAAAACGGTGTTAGCAAGCCACTCTAGGTGCCATACCTCCTAGATGAGACCAGGGTTTGAGAGCTTGTCGGCCTCCTCTTTGATGGCTTGGCATCACTCGAGAGATAGCTTGTAAAGCTTTTGCTTTACCGGGGAGGGGGCCCGAGCCTTACCATGAGACGATGCAGAATCACTTTGCGGTGGACGCCCTTCATGTTCGACGGTAGCCAAGCAAAGATATACACGTTGGCCCTTAGGAATCCGATGATCTCATTTTCTATCTTCTCTGAGGTAGAGTATGTCTGTGGAGCTTCCCCCGTCGATAAGTATATGGGAAACCTCACAGTTAGACACTGTGACAATAACCAGGAGGGTGTCGTCATGGGGAAACATAAGCCCTTAACATCCTCAGCGGTGAAGCTTAGCAGGACATTTGATGTCTTGGGAGGGGCACTTCGAGTGGTTACCCCCACGACATTGATGTTCACTTGTCTTTGTGGTGCTTCGAAAAGAAGCGCCTGCTCAATGTCTTTTGGAAGTTCTCCCGGGAGAGGGCCACCAGGGGTAGTGCAGGCGCGGGGTGGATCGCTTGAAGAGGTATGGCTTCTACGGCCACAGGGTGGGGTGGTGATCCTCGGTGTGGCTCAGGTCCACACTTAAGGAGTTTCACCACCTCAACGACGTATTAACGACACTCGCTCATGCTATGCCCGCCCATCTTGTGATAGGCAAAACAACAAATATCGACGTGGTTTTGGTTATCCTTCTTTTAATCGGGACCTTCGCATGGGGAGCCATTGGCTCCTTCTTGGCTCCTTTGGAGATGTCGTTCCCACAGGACAGGGTGTCAGTCACAACAAGGACCTTGGAGTCGCGACCCCCATTAGAGCAGTCCCTTTGGTCTTTGTTCTTCTTCCTAGAGGACACCTTTGACCTCTTCCTGGGGGAGTCGCTTCCAACTTGCAGGAGGAGCCCCTTCATAGCCAAATCGATCTCCTCCCCTCGAGCGTATCTCCATGATCCCGAAAAGTTGGGTCGTGTTCGGGGGGTCCCTCCCTAGCGCCCGGTTTAGTTCATTGGGGAGAAGCCCTTCCTTGCATGTATTGAAGGCCGTGGAGTCTGGGGCATTTGCCACCTGGCTCTGCACTAGGAAAAAGAGCTTGAGGAAGTCTTGAGTGGACTCATCCTTCTGTTCCTTGATAGTAAATTGTTAATTGAGAAGCATGGGGCATTTATAACTCCCTTGATTGTTCACACTAAACTCTTCACGTAGCTGGGTCCATGAGTGGATGGAGCCCCGCCTCTAACTGAAAAAACATGACCGCATTGCCCCTGAGAGGAAAAGCGGGAGGCAATTGCACATTTCTATATCCCTGCCTCCCTGACCCAAATAGCCATAATGTAGACCTCCATGAACTGCATGGGATCAGTCTCTGTTGTATGGTCCAATGATGGGCTGGCGGAATTTGGGTCGGAAGGGGTTTCGGAGATACCCTAGGCGAGGGGGTTACCGGTCCTGGGACTGTCTCTACTGTCATGCCCACAGGGGAAGACGACCTCACATGGCAGCGGCGACGATGATGAGACTCCTCAAAGCTGGGAGAGCTGAAGGCCTGTTGGGGCGATTGCGATGTCCACGTCAGTTAGAGACATAGTACTCTCTCCGATGTGTGGTTCAGGTAGGCCGTGGAACCAAAGACTCAGCCTCCCCTCTTCTAGAGCAGTGGTGGCCATAATGATTTGGCAAAGTAGCAGAACGCTTGATGCTGGCAGAGCAGAAGCTCCTCCTCTCCGCTTGGCTATGCTGGACTTGATGCGGGTCCTTTAAACCTTGTGAGCTGTTGTGGGCAACCACCTGTGGAATTCCTTCCCTGTTCAGGAATGCACTTTGGGGGTGGCTACCTTTGGTCTTGGAGGTTCTCCTACCACCCTGGGCCATGTCGCGCCTCGAGGGTGAGAGTTCGCTCCAGCCAATGGGAGTTGACTCTCCATCTCTGGATGCAAGCACATTTGCCTGGGAGGAGCTTGGGGGCCTGGAATTGCCACCCTTGGTGGCACGAGCTCAAGCCTTAGGGGTTATGGCAATGGCACGAATTGCAATGGTATAGGCTGAGTGCTCCTGAACTCTGCATTCGACGAACATAGGGGCTAGAAGGGAGACTCGTTAGACACCGCTGCATGGGCGACTGGCAGGAGGTTGTATGCGTTCCCTTCTACTCTTCCTCGTAGATGAAGGTTGGGCCTACACGCGCCGCCAGGTCAGTGTTTACTTGGATCGAGGGAGGTGGTATGAGTGGTGAGAAGTGTGGAGGGTCACTATGAGGGCAGTAAGAGGCCATCATATATTTCCAAGTTTGCATCACAGTCACCTCCATCGTGGCCTACCACTTGGTTATGTCTAGTACCTCAGTGATGATGGTCAGCTCTGGAGATCCCAACCCTGTGGCAGCAAGGGTACCTCGGGGCTCCTGCCCTTGGCTCACGGTAGCTAGCGTGAGAGGGAGGAGGACGAGTCTGGGGCCACCAGAACTTGTAGGACATTGTCTGTGGATGGCTCCAATCTCCAAGAGAGGTGCATGCCTGGGGTTCCACCAAGGAGGATGATCGTCCACGTGCTCCTTGCGCTTCGGGGCTGGAGAAGGCTGAGAGTTTTTCTCAGTAGGAGCCATAGCCTTCTATAAATTAGCTACACTCCCCATGGACGGCACCAAATGTTGTATATTGAGAAACGGGACACGTGATTGAGGATCGACGCCAGCTGTTTCACAAGCCGACGTCCATACGAGAGAGAGAGAGAGTTGACATGTTCGGGCGCTATGGTAGACGCCCTACTCCTGTCGATGTGTCCCCTGGCGGGGAGCAAAGTGGTACCTCCTCGACCGGGTTCCCTAAGGGCGCACTAGTTGTACGTCTTGTATTCAATGAGTTTCGGTTATAGGTAGTGGTTACAATTGCTATTAATAGCACTTTGTATTGAACATGAGACAAATGGGCCATTATATATACATGTACATGGTGAATAACTATTATGAATAGCAATCTCTATATAAGGTAACTTGGATAACTGTTATGAATAGCAATTTCTATACAAGGTAACTAGGATACTGTCTAAAACCCCCCAAACTCATGGTGGAACAACAACACCGAGTTTGGAGAGAAAAGCTGTGATGAGCTCGAGTCTGTGTCTTCGTGAAGAAGTCTACCAACTGAGCTCTGAAGGCACATACTAAAGAGCCACGATCTAATCGTATACTTGTGACCGCATGTAGGAAGTATCAACACCGATATGGTTGGTAAGCTCGTGCTTCACCGGGTCTCGAGCAATGCTAATAGCACCAGTACTTTAGATAAAAGAGGAGACGGTGTAGAAACAGAAACAACAAAATCCTGACGTAACCACCGTAGCCAAGAAACCTTTGCTGTCAAAAGAGCCATAGCTCGCAACTTAGCCTCAGCACTCAAACGAGAAACTCTTGTCTGCTTCTTAGTCTTCCAAGCAAAGAGTGAACCTCCAAGAAGAACACAACAAGCAAAAAGAGACCAATGATCAAAGTGATCACTAGCCCAGGTAGCATCAGAGTATGCTTGGAGCTATAATGAGCTGAAGCGTGGGAAGAAAAGATAGCGAGAGATAGTTCCACAAAGATATCGTAGAGCACGAACAAGAAGACTACAGTGGAGCGAAGTAAGAATAGAAATGAACTGACTCAAGATTTGAACAGAATACGAAATGTTAGGACGAGTGAAACCAAGATAAACAGGACTCCCAACAAGATGGTGATAGCGGTAGGATCCTAAAGAGGTTCACCCTCAGTTGGTCGAAGATGGACATTGAGCTCCATGGGAGTCTCGGATGTGCGCTGATCAGTGAGAGAAGCACGATCAAGAAGATCCTGAATATACTTCTCTTGGAAGAGGAAGCAGCCCTTTGGTGTAGAAGAAACCTCAATACAAAGGAAGAAGCGAAGGGGATCTAGATCAGACATGAGAAACTACACACTGAGATGTGCCTTCACAAAAGGCAATATACTGAGAATCATGTCCAGTGATGACCATGTCATCAGCATATAGAAGGAGAAGAGTCTGACCACGAGACAAAGTGTGAACAAAGAGTGCAGGACATGAGCACTAGCAGGGAAACTAGCCGTAGTGACCACTGAAGAAAAACGCTCAACCAGGCACGAGGAGCTTGCTTAAGCCCATAAAGAGAGCTACAAAGGCAACAAACCATGCCCTAAGGAACAGAATATCATGGTGGTGGCTACAGATAGACCTCCTCATGCAGCTCACCATTAAGAAATGCATTCTTGATACCAAGCTAAGAGATAGACCACTCACGAACAGAGGCCACAGCAAGAAGAATGTGAATAGTGGTCATGTGAGCCACAAACAGCAAAAATCTTATCATAATCACGACCACACCTACTGAAAACCACATGCCATGAGACGAGCCTTGTAGCACTCAAGACAACCATCAGAGCGAGTCTTAACCTTATAGACCCACTTGTATGTAATGGGACACGTAGAGGAAACATCACAAGATCCCACGTGCTAGTGCGCTCAAGGGCAGCATGCTTCTCTGCCATCGCATGGTGCCATTCCTGAAGAATGATAGCATCACGATAGGAAGATGGTTCATCAAGAGTTGCGCTGGATCGCGAAGAGTTTAGCGAGGAGCACAAGGAGAAGATGACTCATCATGAGAAGATGGCACTTAAGAGGAATCAACCTGTTGACGACGTGTAGTATAGAGGATAAGAAGGAACAATGTCAGAAGAAACCACTAGAGGAGGCATCGGAAGTGAAAACTCCTATGAAGAGGCTGGCGATGAAGGAGACACCAATCGTTGAAAAGGAAAAGTGGCAACTGGAGTATCAGGAAAATCAAGATAGAAGCTCGACAAGAGATGCCGGAGTGGAAGAAGGACGAGGGTAACTTGTCAAAAGTAACATCCCAACAAATCCGCATCCGTCGGCCAATGGGATCCCAACAACGATATCCCTTATGAGGAGTCGTTGATCGATGAGAAGAGCTAGCCAACCGGTGCAAGGAGCAGAGGCAGCCGACGGGAAGAGCTGGCCAACAAGTATTGGATGATGCGAGTGCATGTCAGTAAAATCCTAACCCTAACCTCGCTCAGATACCATGTTATGAATAGCACTTGCATTGAACATGAGGCCAATGGGCCAGTATATATACATGTACATGGTGGATAACTATTATGAATAGCAATCTCTATACAAGGTAACTTGGATAACTGTTATGAATAGCAATCTCTATAGAAGGTAACTAGGATAACTGTTATGAATAGCAATCTCTATAAAAGGTAACTTGGATACGGTCTAACAACAATGAGTATTTATAGGTGCTCAGTAGTGTACACAAATACTATCCTACCCCTAGCAAGGTGGCTTAAGCGTGGGCATCTTTGTCATTCCTGGGAGGTGGTGGTGGATTCCACATGATGATTCTCTTGGGGTAAGTCTCCTGCTATTGGGTCCCATAAAGGTCTTGGGGGAGTTGCCCTACTCCAAGGGCCCATCCAGCGTGGGCCACGGTGTCCGAGGACCCCACTTGTTGGCCGTCACAGAGCTAGGCTAGATCGCCCCTCTGTGCACTTGGCCAAGTGTCCGTAGAAGGGGTGATTGAGTCTCCTAGGGGCCGAGGGTATCCTCTATCTCATCAGTCTCCTACGAGGACGCCCTCAATGACCCAGGAATCGAGCCCCACACCCTGCAGATGGGAACGAGACAAGGGGTCTAGTGTGACCACGCACTTTCCCACATACCCTCCTTAGAAGGCCGTCGGGGTATGATAGGACTTCACCAAAATCCCCATGCCCAACACTCTCTTCTTGGGATCTCTCAGAGTGTGATGGGATCTACCTTCAAAAGAACAATTTTTTAGACACCCGCCCCATGCTGGAATCAGCTACACATTGGTTAGGTAAAGATATTGCAAACTAAGTAATGTGGAAATCTAGTATATTATTCAAACATTCAGTTTCCAAATATGTGTTCGTGGCTTTTAAAAGATATTACTTAGAGAGATGCAGAGTTCTGGGGGAGTAAATCCCTAACTCTTAACCCTAAGTATGATCTTGAAGATGCTATCCTAATCTAGAAGATTACAAGTTGCACTCTTTTCTATGGTGAGTTTTATTGAAGTTTTGTCACCGGAATGGATTCTGCATCATCTCAGTTTACGTTGATGATACAAATACAAATATGACGAATTTGAGATGAAAGATTTGGGCAAATACAAATATTGTTTAGGCCTGCAGCTAGAGCATTTCCTTGACAAAATATTTTTGTGCACTAGTCCATTTATACCAAGAAGGTATTGGAAAAATTCAACATCTATAAATCTCATCCTTCAAAGATCCCCATGGTAATCAGATTGTTGACGTGGAATTTGAAAGAGACAACTTAGAGAGATGTGGAATTCTGGAGGAGTAAATCCCTAAATCATAAGCCTTAGTATGATCCTAAAGATGCTACCCTAATCCAAAAGATTGCAAGTTGCACTCTTTTCCTTGGTGACTTTTACTAAAGTTTTCATGTGAATGGATTTTGCATCATCTTAGTTTACGTTGATGATCTAAATATCATTGAAACCATGGAGGATATAAAGGAAGCACAACCACATTCTATAGAGGTTATACACCTTAACCTTAACATGGGAAAGGACAAAGTATTTCCCCTTTTGGGGAAAAGGGTTGTTGTGGGAGGAGGGAAAATGAATGGTTTTGGGTGTGGTAGTAGCTTGGAAATTATGCTTAAAACATTTTGTTATGAAAACGGTATAGTTTTATAGCTTTCTCTTGTGAAGTTGACTCTATCCATTGGGAGTTGGTGATGCATTGAGTATTACATATGATATTTTGGGGCTGTACTAATAAATGTTTTAAAGTATTACATGTGATAATTACTTTTGTTGATTTTGCTTTGCTATATTGTCTGGTATTAGATTCTTGATTCAATTATTTGATTAGCAATGGTTATTTAATTGTTACACCACAAAATAGAATCTGTTGTCTAATTATTATTGAAACATGCCACAAGCAGTCACACGACAACGTGTTGCACGTTGCTAGAGCATGATGCAACCATAGTTGGGACCCAAAATTATACTATATATCTTGTTGATGTATCCCAACATAGTGAAAATTATTATGAATAACACTTGTTGTATTCAATATGAGGCCAATAGGCCAGAATATATAGAGTTACATGGGGGTACAAAAGGAAAGCCTATATAAGGAAATATCTACAAAATGGGAAAGCTTTTATAAGGTGATATCCTTAACAACCGCCCCCCACACACAAATGTAAGGTGTATGCAATAGCATTGCATTTGGAAGTGTTGACTCTAAAATAGGAAGAAACCAAAGTCCTAGTCTTGAAGAAGTCATTGTAGCATCGAAAACATGAAAAGCCAAGCCGACGAAGGAGCCAAGTCGACGAAGAAAAGCTGATAAAGGAGCCAAGCCAACGAAGCCAACAGAACAAGCCGATCTGAAAATGGCTGGCATACTGAGCCGAAACTAACGGAGGAGAGTCGATGAAATGAGCTGAAATGAGGTAATGAGTTGGAAATTGGAGTTGATAGAATGAGTCCAAGTGTTGATAAAAGAGCCGAATCGATAAAAGAGCCGAGCCGACGAAAGAGCCAAGTGCTAACAACTTGGATGGACGGCATAGAAGCAATGACACTGAGAATAAAAGACTCAAATATGGGCCAAAGAGCCGAAAATGGAGAGTCGGAGCCAGCAAAAAGAGCCATGCCGAAGAAGTTAGCTGAAAAAATGTCGAGCCGAGAGCTAGAAAAACGAAGCTGAAACTGAAGAGCTCCAGCCAAAACTGAAAAAGCTGATTGGCCACCTCACTGACTGAAATGACAAAATGAGCTGAAATCAGGGGGACCGAGCTACCTAGCCACTTTCCGAGTTGACGAGCCGAGCTTCTGAGCCAAGCTACCAAGCCGAAAGAAAGCTGGTGGAGTTGGAGCCCAAAATGGAGTCTTAAACAGATTAAATCGAACTCCCGATCGAGCTCTCTTGGACGAAACGGCCTGAGACTTCAGCAGTCGGCATTGCGGAAGGCATCCAAGGGCGTCGTGATCGGTTGGGAATAGGGATGGCAATCGGGTGCAGCGGGCACGTGTAGTTCTCGCCCATACCCATGTCCGCTAGCCAAAATCTCCACAATGGGTACACTGGCAAAGGGTCACAGTTAAATAATCTCTTCCATACCCGTCGCCCGCAAGTACCTGATACTCGCGGGAATACCCATTTACCCACCACTATCAACAATCCTTCAAACCAAATGGCACTAGGAGCTAATGAGCTATGACACTAATACAATTCTTTTGATGAAATTATGGGAATCAACTACATTCTTTGGATTTAAGAATGATTATCAATGATTCAAAATTTCAAGTTACCATGGTAATAAGAATTAATAAAACACATGCAGACAAATGGCGCATAGATGCTCAGGTTCAACAATTAAAATGAAAATAGTTCATCATTCATCACACATGCTCAAGTTCAACAATTAAAATAGAAACAATTCACCAGTCATCACACACCTTACAACTCGCTCATCACAGCATCACCAATCACTAATTACTAATATGAGGTACCACAAATTGGGATCGGGGGCCAACTGGGCACCTGTTGTGGCCCACATGTAAGTAGAAGGTGGCGGGTAATCGGGCGGAAAGGGTACGGGTGGAACTCCCCTTACCCATACTCGTTTGCCCGTCAGGTAAAGTTTGGCCCCCATAAACATGCTCGCGGGCAATGAAAGAGGAATATACCCACCTCTATTAGGGTTTTTACCTATAGGTACATGGGTAATCGGGTAAGATTGTCATCCTTAGTTCGGAAGGTGGCGCGGGCGAGGTGCGGTGGAGCGGCACCGGGAGGCGAGCGACAGAAGACAATTGGCCAGGAAGCGGGAGGCTGAGGAGACGTGCGCGAGGCGTCGGCTGATAAGGTGGCCTATATATATATAAAGGAAAAGCCTATGTAAGGTAATATATCCTTAACAAAAACATCCATTGAACATAAGTTCATGTGGAAAACACACAAGAGATAAGCCTCATTAACCAAATCAACATTACATTGCAAACAATAATTTTTGTTTGTAATTTTTTACCTACCTAACATCTTTGCAGAAAAAATGTCTCAAATAACTTCTCTAAAACATTAGTCTTTTTGTTAATTTACAGAGCTTCTCGAAAGAAAGCCTCGAGAGGATTATTGTGTTGTAAGATTACAAAATGCCTTTAAAAATGGCCATTTATTCATTTACCAAAGGTTGAAATAGCATTTCTATGTATCAAAATTTTGAAGAAAATTTTATTCAAAAAACATCCATACCAGATAAAATAGTTTTTTATTAACAAATCTAAATACACTTATAGGATGTAGATGACTAGTCTCCCTGGTCAATTAAAGTTTGAGAGCTTTCCTCTCTAGTTCTTTGTTAAGACACTTTTCTACAACCTCCCACTTGGGGCTCAGATCTGGCCCTTCCCTATCTCCAACCCTTCTTGTCTCCTCAGCACGATCATCGATAGCAAACAAGAGGGGTCCCAACCCTGTAAATTAGTTCTCCTAGGTTTTCTTCCTCCTTTTTTTATAGAGTTCCTAAAGTGGTGTTTACCTCCATGGATCTAGTGTGAATCACCCTAGTTGGAGCTCAGGAAGTCCCATCACCGCCGCCACTATGGTTCCCTGTGTAAGGCTCCTCTGGGCTCCTTACGTCTCTTTCCTCTCTATCCCTTTCTAGTCTCGGATCGACTAGGTCCAATGTCTTCTCTATCTAACCCTCTCAAGAGGCTTCCATGGTTAAGGGCCCTAAGATCTATGGTCCATGGCAACACGGAGCTTCAATAGAAGAAGATAGGTCATTGGAGATTTCGGTTGTCGTTGCTGACTTCTTCTTCTAGAAGAGGAATCTCTAAGTGGCACATGAGCCATAAAGATCCATCACTATTCCTTGCCACTGTAGATCACTTGTGAAAAGTCTGCAGTTGCTTGATTTGAGTTCAACGATTAAGACCAAAGAAATCACCGATGACATGCAAATAAGACCCCCTTCCTTCTCCAGTAATGTTCCAAGGGCTTCAATGAAATTTTCTTTTTTTCATGGATTGTTACGTAAAGCTTGGGTATATGTTCAATTTTTTACAGTGAAACTAGAATAGGGTCTTCATCCTTAAAAAATACACTTTATAGGAAAGTGCATCCACAAGAGGTACTGGCACGGTACAATACAACCATCAAATCATGTACCCAACGAAACACCTTCTCTCTCTCACTCTCTCTCATTCCTTCCCCACATCTACTACTTCAGGCAGCTTTGTTGGTGGCTTCCTTTAACACTTTCCTCACGTGATGTGATTCTATCGACCTCATAAATGACGTCCAATGAGGGGTACTTAGGCTGCTTGAGCACACTACTTAGCTGCTCGAGCGCACTCAACAAGGGAAAATTGATGATATGCCACTAAAAAATGGCATTCCGGGATACCACTCAAATCAGTGAAATTGGTTATATGCCATCAATTCCATGCTTGATCTGTAAACTATTACTCATTATTCCCTTTTTTATAATTATTCATACCTTTTGAAATCCCCAAACTGCCATAGCTTGTTTTCACTTAAACTAGCTCTTGAGATACGTGTTGGACCCAATCCATGACTCGGCTTGGTGTATTAATTTATGTTCAAAGCCATCAGAATACAGCCTACCCTACTACTCCGACTAGACAACGACCACGTCTTCGTTCGAACATGGCTATTCCATGTTTTACCGGTGCCGCTATTCCTATCCCAAAGGTGCATGTGCTACCAAGATACCGCCCCAATCTCACGCATGTCACCAGTGTTGTCACACCTCATGCGGCTTCACGCAACTGCCATTACGGTTGCCCCAATCTAACGCATGCACCATGGTCACCGTCACCAACACTCCTTCCATGTCCACATCAGCCCCTTTTTGCCCATCATGGATACCATGCATATTAGAATAAAAAAAGAATGTTAAAAAAACAACTAATATAGGGTTTTGTGGCAAATCCCAAAATGACCCATAAGGGATTTATGCTACAAATATAGCACCCCGTTGTACAAATGAAGATGAACAATGAGACAAAAGTTCAATTTGGAAATATTTGGTGTTAATCTATTTTGTGATTGTTTTTAGGTACTGTCTACATTGGGAGATCGACCTCGGGTTCAATTTTTGGTGATTATCGACTATTTAAAATGTTACAACACGAAGCTATCCAATATCGAATGGTATGTCGCCAGGACCCCTTTTTAACCCCCATGTTATAAGATTAATCATTTAGATTAATTATTGTATGCAGGCTAGCTATGGCCATGGCCGCGGAAAGGGCCAATAAAACCAAGGGGAAAATGGAAAAATGTCGGAGTGGAGAAGCATAGAGGCAAGCCCTAGAGGAGAGGTAAAGGGCCAGGGAAGTTTCAGAAGCAAGACCCATCCAACAAGGCTGCTTACCCTTCATAACCTTGATTTAGGTGTTGCCGCACCGGCAATTGGTAGCGCACTTGTTGCACCCCAAAGCATTTGGTGGACCTTTACATGCAATACACTAGTAGAGTCAAGAACACCTAGGGAAACAAGGTTGAGGCACGCTTCACCGCTCAAGCTGTTATTGAAAAGGATGCTGAGAAGAGTGATGATATGGTTCTTGATCCCATAGAGGACATGAACAGCCCATGGAACAAGACTATCTTGTTTGGGTTAAGCTCAAGGAGTTCCCGAAGGACACCCACGATTAAGACAAAAACCTGCAGTAGTCTCCTAAATACTCTTTCATTTTGCTAGTCACTGTCACATTTTCCTTACAAGTTTCCTTATCAGTTTAGTTTTAGATCCTAATGAACGTTGGTTTACACTCACGATGAGCAATTATCATTTAGTTCTAGAATATTATATTCATTCATTTATTGTGTTATGTTTGTTCTATTTTTTACAATATGTTTCCTGATAAAAGCATATTTTTAATATAAAATGATGTATACTCAAATGAAAGAGGAATCTGTCTTGTAGAAAGTTGCACCACCAATTCAATTCATAGGGAAACTAAATATTTTTTGACTTTGGCTAGGAAAACTGGAAATATTATGACTATCACTTCACACGATGGCCTCATTGTTTGCACTAGAAGGGCCATAATGGATCTCCCTATGGGCACTTGTATAATAATAGAGATCTCGCCACTTGTATAATAATAGAGATCTGGCAAGATCGACCAGGTCATCTTGGGTTGAATATGATGAGAAAAATCATTTATAATTCAGCTGGCGATAACGTAAAAATTATGGACTTCCCTAGACCTGAAGACTTGCTATGCTCTGCTTGTGCTATAGGGAAGCTTATAACAAGACCGCCTTATTTGAAAGTTAGGGAAAAATCACTGAGTTTGCTGGAGAGACCTCACGGTGATATTTGTGGACCTATCTAGTCCATGTCGGGCCCCTTTAGATACTTTATGGTATGGATAGATGCCTATATTAGATGGTCCCATGTATGCCTCTTTTCTACTCGGAACCATGCTTTTGCTAAATTAAGTGCCCAAATTATTAAATTAAAAGCCTTCTTTCCAAATGAAAGGATTAAGTCTATTCGATTGGATAATGCCGGTGAATTTAGCTCAAGAGCATTTCATGATTATTGTATGGCTCTGGGAAATAATGTAGAGCATTCAGTCATCATGTTCACACACATAATGGCCTTGCAGAGTCATTAATTAAAATAATAAAATTATTGTTAGGCCCCTCTTGCATAATTGTAGGATCTCCACCTGTTGTTAGGGATACGTAGTGTTGCATGCTGGTGTATTAATTCAACTCAGACCAACTACATACCACACCATGTCCCCTTTCAGTTAGTGTGTGGAAAAGAACCAATTATTTCCCATCTGCAAAAATTTGGTTGTGATGTATACATGCTGATTTTACCACCACAACGTACATCTATGAGCCCTCACCAAAGTCCATGGAAGAGAGCAAGAACTGCTTAGATTGGGTCAAATGTAAAGAAGAAATTGAGGTAGAATTGCATTAGCTTAACAAAAGAAAAGTATTCGGCCTTGTTGTGTGAACAACTCCTAAAGTGTTCACTATAGGATCCAAATGGGTTTTCATACGGAAGAGAATTGAGAACAACCAGGTGGTGAAATACAAAGCAATGCTTGCAGCACAAGGGTTCAAGCAGAGACCCGACATCGATCATGAAGAGACCTCTCCAGTGATGAGTGGAAGAACATTCCGATATTTCATATCAATGGCAGCTAGTATGAACTTAACAACGCCGTTGATGAATGTAGTGACCGCATATTTGTATGGGTCATATTTGTATGAGTCCCTAAAGGAGTCCAAATTCTTACTCCTAACTAAAACAATCGCTATATGTATAGCGTCAAACTACAGAGATTGTTGTACATTATAAAATAGTTGGGGAGAATGTGCTACAATCGATTTTGTGATTTCCTCCTGAAGAATGGCTGCTCAAATAATGATGATTATCCTTGCATGTTCATAAAGAAGTCCCAGAATGGATTTTGTATCATCTCAGTTTACGTCAATGTGGATAAAGACCGATTCAGACCAAGCATTCTAGATGAGAAGGACTTGAGACAGGAGGTTCCATACTTAAGCGTATCTTGCGAATTGAACCAGCCCTAATATTTCACTCGCAATCAATTTATTACCTAGACAAGGTGCATCTCCAACCAGAAGGCATTGGATTGGAGTCAAAACATTACTTATATACCTCCAAGGTACACAAGATCTTGGCTTATTTTACATGAAGGACCAAGAATTAACCATGATGGGATATACGAATGTTGTCTATCTGTTTTATCTCCATAGTGCCAAATCTCATACTAGGTTTGCGTTTCTCTATGATGGTACAACCATTTCTTGGCGGTCCTTTATCAGACCTTAGTAATTACCTCCACCAACCACTAAGAGATTATAGCAATATATGAAGCCTTAAGTGAATGTGTTTGGCTAAGGCCTATGATTAGCTATATCCAAAGTTTTGTGGCACAAACATTGCCGATACCCCCACAATTATCTATGAAGATAATGTTGCTTGTGTTGCACAAATGCAAATATGTTACATTTAGAGCAATATAATGAAGTATATTGCCCCCAAATTTTCTAATCCTCATGAACTCCAAAAGAATGGTGAGGTAAATATCTTGAAAACTAAGTAATGTGAAAATCTAGCTGATTTATTCAAATATCCAGTTTCTAAAGATGTGTTCGTGGCATTTGAATGAGACGACTTAGAGAGATGTAGATTTTTGGGGGAGTAAATCCCTGAATCATAACCCTTAGTACGACCCAAAAGAAACTATCCTAATCCAGAAGATTGCAAGTTGCACACTTTTCCTTACTGAGTTCTAATAACGTTTTGTCACCTAAATGTATTCTTCAACATCTCAGTTTACATCTATGGTTTAAATATCATCGAATCAATGGAGGACATAAAGGAAGCAAGTTCCTACCTTGTGGAATTTGAGATGAAAGATTTGGGCAAAACCAAATACTTGGTTATACAACAATTGCTTGGTTATACAACAATTGCTTGGTAGTCCTTTATGCAGACCTTGGTAGCTACCTCTACCAACCACTCAGTGAT
This sequence comes from Rhipidocladum racemiflorum, assembly GCA_036346355.1. Lineage (NCBI taxonomy): Eukaryota > Viridiplantae > Streptophyta > Magnoliopsida > Poales > Poaceae > Rhipidocladum > Rhipidocladum racemiflorum. The sequence goes on from CM070576.1 coordinate 41,733,858, forward strand.
TATAGTACTATGTGAAGCCTCATGTGAATGTGTTTAGCTAAGGCATGCGATTAGCCATATCTAGAAGTCTTGTGGCACTAACATCGTTGAAACACCCATAATTATCTATGAAGATATTGCTGATTGTGTTGCATAAATGCAAATAGGTCACATTTAGAGAAAAATCACAAAATATATTGCCCCCAAATTTTCCAATCCTCATGAACTCCAAAAGATTGGTGTGGTAAAGATCTTGCAGACTAAGTAGTGTGAACATTTGGCTAATTTATTCAAACAACCAGTTTCCAAAGACATTTTTATGGCATTTCAATGAGATAGAGAGATGCAGAGTTTTGGGGGAGTAAAACCATGAATCATTTCCCTTTGTACGATCTTGAAGATGCTACCCTAATTTAGAAGATTGTCAGTTGCACTCTTTACCTTAGTGAGTTCTACAGAAGTTTTGTCACCGAAATGGATTCTACAACATCTTAGTTTACGTCAACGGTCTAAATATCATCAAAACCATAGAGGACATAAATGAAGCAAGTTCCTACCTTATGACGGAGTTTGATATGAAAGATTTTGGCAAAAGCAGATATTGTTTAGGTCTTCGGATAGAGCATTTCCCCGAAGGAATTCTATTGTGCACTAGTCTACCTATACCAAGAAGGTATTGGAAAAATTCAACATCGATAAATCTCATCCTTGAAAGACACCATGGTAATCAGATCCTTGATGTGGATAAAGACACATTCAGATCGAGGATAGTAGGTAGGTGAGATAGTCTTGGGGCCTAAGGTTCGATACTTAAGCACCATAGGAGCACTTAGGTACCTTGCAAATTGTACCAGGCCTAATATTACATTCATAGTCAATTTATTACCTAAACACAGTACAGCTCCAACTAAAAGGAATTGGACTGGTGTGAAGACTTTACATAAATACCTCGAAGCTACACCAGATCTTGGCTTATTTTAACAGAAGGACCAAGACTTTACCATGATGGGATATACGGACGCTGTCTATTTGTCTGATCCCCAAAGTGCCAAGTCTTAGACTGGGTTTGTGTTTCTCTATTGTGGTATAGCCATTTTTGGGCGGTCCTTTAAGCTAACCTTAGTAGCTACCTTAGTAACCACTCAGAGATTATAGCAATATATAAGCCTCAAGTGAATGTGTTTGGCTAAGGCATGTGATTAGCCATATCTAGAAGTCTTGTGGCACTAACACCGTTGATACCCCCATAATTATCTATGAAGATAATGTTGGATGCGTTGCGCAAATGCAAATAGGTTACGTTTAGAGCAACAACACAAGGTATATTGCCCCCAACTTTTCTAATCCACATGAACTCGAAAAAAATGATCAGGTAAACATCCTGCAAACTAACTAAAGTGAAAATCTAACTGATTTATTCAAACATCTAGTTTTCAAAGATGTGACCGTGGCATTTGAATGAGACAACTTAGAGAGGTGCTGAGTACTGAGTGATTAAATCCCAAAATTATAACCCTTAATACGATCCTGAAGATGCCACCTTTATCCGGAAGATTGCAAGTAGCACTCTTTTTCTTGTGGCACTAACACCGTTGACACTCCCACAACTATCTGTGAAGATAATGTTGCCTGTGTTGCGCAAATGCAAATAGGTTACGTTTAGAGCAACAACACAAGGTATATTGCTCCCAACTTTTATAATCCACATGAACTCGAAAACAATGATCATGTAAACATCCTGCAAACTGACTAAAGTGAAAATCTAACTGATTTATTCACACTTCTAGTTTTCAAAGATGTGATCGTGGCATTTGTATGAGACAACTTAGAGAGATGCTGAGTACTGGGGGATTAAATCCCCAATCATAACCCTTAGTACGATCATGAAGATGCTACCTTTATCAGGAAGATTGCAAGTAGCACTCTTTTTCCTTTGAGAGTTTTACTGAAGTTTTGTCACTTGAATGGATTCTACATCACCTTGGTTTATGTCAATGAGCTAAATATCATCGTAACCACAGAGGACATAACGAAAAAAAGTTCCTACCATATGATGAAGTTTGAGATGAAAGATTCAGGCAAAACAAATTATTGTTTAGGCCTACATCTAGAACATTTCCCCAAGGAATTTTTTTAGCACTATTCTATCTATGACAAGAAGGTATTGGAAGAATTCAACATCGATAAATCTCATCCTTGAAAGGACCCCATGATAATAAGATCCTTTATGTGGATAAATACCAATTTAGACAGACGATGGTAGATGAGAAAGTCTTAGGGCCTAAGGTTCAATACGTAAGAGCCATTAGAGCACTTAATTATTTTGCGAATTGCACTTGCCCTGATATTGCATTCGGAGTCAAATTATTCCCTAGACATGGTGTAGCTCCAACCAAAAGGCATTGGACTCGCACGAGACTTTACTTAGATACCTTCAAGGTACGCACGATCTTTGCTTATTTTACTGGAAGGAACAAGACTTAACCAAGATGGGATATATAGATGCTGTCTATCTGTCTAATCCACACAGTGCCAAATCTCAAACTTGGTTTGTGTTTCACTATGGTGGTACATCCATTTCTTACCGGTCCTCTAAGAAGACCTTGGTAGCTACCTCTACCAACTACTCAGAGATTATAGCACTATATGAAGCCTCATGTGAATGTGTTGTGGCACTAACACCGTTGATACCCCCACAATTATCTATGATGATAATGCTACCTATGTTACACAAATGCAAATAGGTGATGTTTAGAGCAACATTACAAAGTATATTGCCCCCAAAATTTCTAATCCACATGGACTCCAAAAGAATGGTGAGGTAAAGATCCTAAAAACTAAGTAATATGAAAATCTAACTGATTTATTCATATATCTAGTTAGGAAGATGCAGAGTTATGCAGGAGAAAATCCCTGAAATATAACCCTTAGTACAATCGAGAAGATTGAAAGTTGCACTCTATTCCTTGGTGAGTTTTACAAATGTTTGGTCACTTGAATGGATTCCACATCATCTTGGTTTACGGCGAAGAGCTAAATATCATCGAAACCACGGAGGACATAAAGGAAGCAAGTTCCTACCTTATGATGGAGTTTGAGATGAAAGATTTGGGCAAATAAAATATTGTTCACGCTAGTAGCTAGGGCATTTCCCGGAAGGAATTTTTTGTGCACTAGTCTATCTATACCAAGAAGGTATTGGAAAAATTCAAGAATCGATAAATCTCATCCCTGAAAGAGCCCCATGGTAATAAAATCCTTGATATTGATAAAGGCCCATTCAGACTGAGGATGGTAGATGAGAAAGTCTTGGGGCTTACGGTTCAATACTTTAGCACCAAAGGAGCACTTACGTACCTTACGAATTGCACTTGGCTTGATATTGCATTCGCAGTCAATTTATTACCTAGACACGGTGCAGCTCCATCCAGAACGCATTGGAGTGGCGTCAAGGTTTTACTTAAACACCTCCAATGTAAACAGGATCTTGGCTTATTTTACTAGAAGGACCAAGACTTCACCATGATGGGATATACGGATGCTGTCTATTTGTCTGATCCCCACAGTGCCAAATCTTGGACTCAGTTGGTGTTTCTCTATTATGGTACAACCATTTTTGGTGATCCTTTAAGCAGACCTTGGTAGCTACCTCTACCAACCACTTAGAGATTATAGCATTATATGAAGCCTCATGTGAATGTGCTTTGCTAAGGCATGTGATTAGCCATATCCAGAAGTGTTGTGGCAATAACATCATTGATAACCCCACAATTATCTATGAAGATAATGCTACTTGTGTTGCCCACATGCAAATAGCTTACCTTTAGAGCAATATCACAAAGTATATGGCCCCCAAATTTTATAATCCTCATGAAGTCTAAAATAATGTGTTGCCCACATGCAAATAGCTTACCTTTAGAGCAATATGTTCCATAGAAAATGAGTCATATTTGAATTTCACTTCAAAATGATATTAATAACTACTTGTAGAGCGAACCATACTAATCATGTTCTAACCATCCCATGATGACATATTAGTAACAAAATGTTAGTTATCCACCCTAGGGTGACAAATGACCATAGCATCGCAAATGACAAGTTAGGTATAAATCAATAGGTTGCTTAACTAATTCCCAAAATAATTAAACAATTTATAAGTTGAACCACCTTGCAATAATTTAGATCAAAATATTTTTTTTCTAAAACAGGGTTCAACATGATCAAAGCACAACTTATCTTGGAAAATTTTCTAGTCATGGACTTGAGTCAACTCTACTCGTTCGAAAGCTCCGGCATGTTAATGCCTACTTGAAACTATCATGAAAAGCAATATAAATACAAACAAGAGGAAAAAAAACTCCAAAAATCAAATAAAATATAATAGAATGTAGGACTCAATTTAGATGAATTTAGCAACTTGAATGAACTCAATCGGAGTTTGTATGAAGCAAAACGGACTCTCGGAAGATTTATAACAAGTGGGCCTAGGTACTATTCCATATTTCTTTTTAATTTTAAGAATTTTGGAAACTACCAAGGACTAACATGTGGGCCCTTGTCTATGGACCATGTCGATGAACATAGTGCATGGTCTGGGGAAAACTCAGTGCATGGCTTGACAAACATGTGGACCCCACAAGTCATAGACAGCTCAAAGTAGACCTAACCTATTTAGATCCGATCTGTACTTTTGCTTGCATGGCTGCTGACATGGCACACACATGGCTTTAACATGGCTGCCACATCGGCTTTACCAGCGGTGGTGACGACAGACGATGGGGTAACCTGGCGAACACTAGCACGATAAACAGCAGCACATCTTGGATTTCGGAAGAATGCAAACAGACGCAGACATTGTCGTGAACACAATGCACCAGCACAGGAACAAGTGGCAGAGATCTCTAGTGAATGGCGGAAAAGCTTCACCGACATCTCTCTTCAACCACCGGATCATATCAACAGCACGAGCATGATGAGATGATCGATATGATGTGAGTGTCGCAACACTTGATGGTCGGCGGCAAACGGGGGCGACGACAACCTTCACGGTGACAACACTCCTTGGTGATGCTCTGGCAAGAGAAATTGAGGACCATGTAGAATACATCACGGTGAAAATAACAGTGTAGACCAAGAGGGCAAACACTCACCGGTGACGGTGCAATCCGGCAAAAAGCTTGGCCGTTGCGCTTGTGGAAAACTTCGAAATCCATCTCAATGGCGAAGAATCTTGGTGGCTATGGTCAAGAAGCTCCTGGAGATAAGGGTGCTCCTTAAATAGCAGTCTCGATGTTCATGTGTCCTTCATCTAAGATACATGGAAGACATCATGTACTCCTGCCAAAGACTACGGCAACTCCAAATAATAGGCAACCTTTCCTCTGCGTGTGAAGATTTTGAACAATCCAACAAATCTTGTGGCAAGCTTTCCTTCCCCGTGAAACCTTCCAACTCCTTTGAGAGGGGAGACTCTAAGATAGATAAAATCATGTGGCTCAAAACTCAACTCATGTTGACAATTATTAGCATAGCTCTTCTTCCTTGAATGAGCTACCTTCAAACTTTCCCTAATCATTGTGACTTGATCCACTGCTTCTTTGAATATCTCTGACCCAAAGACAAGACGTTATCCTGTCTCTTTCCAATTCAACGGGGTACAACAAGAACATCCATACAAAGCTTCAAATGGTGACACCTGTAAACAGGCTTGATAACTCTTTGTTGTAACTAAATTCTACATATGGAAAACTTTTATACCACGTAGCGAGATGAGCTAGACCACAAGCTATCAACATATCCTCCAAAACATAATTCACACTTTCAGTTTGACCATCTGTTTAAGGATAAAAAAATAGCACTAAAATTCAAATGAGTACCCATGGATTCATCTAACTTATTTCACAATTTCGAGCTAAACTTAGAATCTCTATCTGATACTATTTTCTTCGGCAGTCCAGGCAAACAGACAATCCTTGACATATATAGCTCTGCCAAATGATTTCTGGTGTAGGTAATCTTAACCAGTATGAAATGGCTCTACCTAATGATCTCTGGTGTAGGTAATCTTAACCAGTATGAAATGGGCAACTTTTGTTAAACGATCAACTACTACCCAAATAGAATCATAGGTGTAGGTAATCTTAACCGGTATGAAATGGGCAACTTTTGTTAAACGATCAACTATTACCCAAATAAAATCATAACTAGCCAGAGTTCTGGGGAAACCAGTGATAAAGTCCATACCATTTTCTTCCCACATCTATTTAGAAATTTTGAGCGGTTGTAACAATCCAGCTGGTCTTTGGTGTTCTATCTTCACTTTCTGGTATACATCACACAAGACAACATACTCGGGAAGATCACACTTTATACTGCACAACCAGAATTTCCCTTAAGATCCTAATACATTTTGCCACTTCCAGGGTGTATCAAGTACTTTGAATCATGAGCTTCCAGAAGTATCAACTGCTTCAAACCCTTCTGATTTGCATGCAAATTTGACACTTAAACCATGAAGTATCTTGGACTTAATGCTTTTGATCTTGGCATCATCATTCCAAGCCTAAGAAAATCTGATCCTCTAAAGTCCGCTTTATCTCCCAGGTAGCTAGGAATCCTTCTGAAACCACTTCTAACTTTAGCTTCTGAAACTCCTCATACAATTCTGATTGACTCTCCTAAACTAACATATTAACACTGTAATTATTAGGACTCAAGGCATCTACCACAACATTGGCTTTTCCGGGGTGATAATGAATCCCCACATCATAGTCCTTTATCAGCTCCAACCATCTTCGTTGTATGATATTGTTATATATTGTGGTCCATATATATCTTATAACGATTACTAGTGAGATAATGACACCATAACTTCAAAGCATGTACTACGGTAGCTAACTCCAAATCATGTATAAGATAATTCTCTTCATGCGGTCTTAATTGCCTCAAAGCATAAGCAACAACCTTGCCTTTCTGCAACAACACACAACCAAGTCCTTGACGCGATAAATCACAGTAGCCATCAAAACTGTTCTAAATATATGGTAATACCAATACTGACAGTAAGTCGAACGCTTCTTCCACTCCTGAAAACCCTTTTCACATTCTGGTGTCCAGTCAAACTTCGTTTCTTTCTTTAATAACTGAGTAAGCGGACTAGCCAAAATCGAGAATCCTTCTATGAATCGACGATAATATCTTGCCCTTCCATGAAAACTACGAATCTTTGTTACTCACTTTGATTGCTCCCAATGCAAAACAGCTTCAACTTTGCTTGGATCAACGGCTACTCCTTTAGAACTTATCACATGACCAAGGAATTTGACATTCTCCTTCCAAGTCACATTTACTGAACTTGGCATACAACTGCTGATCTCGAAGCATTTCTCCGATCTGCTTCTTTATTTGTGCTAACTCATTGGCAGGCATCCGATATGGTCTCTTGGCTGTTGTGGCAGTATTGGATACTAAGTGACGAACTCAATATCCCAATTTGCCAGCTTGTTGGGCATATCCTCTACAAAAAACATCTCGGTATTCACTAACCAAAGGTACATCCTCCAAACTGATAGCTTTCACAGTGTTGACCCTCAACTGACCATCACGAATTGAAGTGACTTGAAACTCCACCTTCTTGCCTCAAGGGCTCTCAACAGTTATAGCTCTTCCACCATAATCTAGAACTATTTTACGCTTTGACAACCAATCCATTCCAAGGATAATATCTATGGTCTGTGTATCCAATATGATGAATGAGTAAGAGAGACAAGGTAAGTCAAGAAATTATTAATATTGCATATTAGTTTTCTTTTTAGAAATTTATTGAAGATTCTAGAAACGGCCAGACCTATAGCCGATATGGCTTTGATACCACCTCTATCAGGACCTAAATATGCAATCTAGACCCATTGTGTATACTGCATTTAGTCCAGGATCACGCTAGAGCACACAGTGCCAACATAGATGAAATATCAACTCCATACACAGTGGCATCATAAGAAACGGCCAAACCTACAACCGACATAGCTTTGATACCACCTCTATCGGGACCTAAATATGCAAATCTAGACCCATTGTGTATACTGCATTAGTCCAAGATCACGCTAGTGCACACAGTGCCAACATAGATGAAATATCAACTCCATACACAGCGGCATCATAATAAACGACTAGATTTGATAAATAAATAGGTAGTGTGATGACCTTATGATTGAGTTTACATTTATTAGAAATCTCATGATTTATTCACTAAATAAGATAAATTACAGTGGACCAGAAACTTCAGTGGGCAACCCATCGACCTACCATAGGTAATCGACAATGGTTGAATCCTAATAATCGGCCTCCTCACAACACTCCTCAAGAGCTAGTGTTGACTCTTTTTAATTTTCTTAATTTAGGAAAATACAAGGGACTGACAAGTGGGCCTTTGGTATAGGGACCAGGTCCACGAACACAGTTTATGGTCTATGTTAAACTTGGTGCGTACATTGACTCACTGACATGGGGGTCCCACTTGCCATAGACACAGCTCACGGTTGACTTAACTATTTAGATTCAATATGGACTTTGGCTTGCGTTATTGTCGACATGGCAAACACGTGGCTCTAACGTGGCTGCCACATCGGCTTGACCGGTGATGGCGACAACAGATGACGGCGCAACTCCGGTGAACATCAGCATGGCGAATGGCAGCACGGTTTGGACTTCAAAAAAATGCAAACTAATGTGGACATGTGCAAACTCAATCCACACTGACGAGGGATACAATGGTTAGCACAGGATGTGCTAAGGTCGTGGAACACGGAAGAAAGCTTCATCGATGTCTCCCTTGGACCACCGGATCATACCAACAACATGAGATTGACGAGACAATCAAGATGGCAAGTGTTGAGGCGGTTGATAGCTGATGCCAAGCAACAGCGCGATAGAAGTGGCGGTGGCGACAACCTCCCTGGTGACAACACTCCTCAGTGATGCTGTAGCGTAGAGAAAGCTAGCACCAGGTATAACACATCACACTAAAACAAACGGTGTAGACCAAGATGGCAAAGACTCACCAGTGACGGTGGAATCCGGAGAAAAGCTTGGTGGCGGCGCTTGCAAAAAACTTCGAAATCCTGCTCAACAGCGATGAATCTCGGCAGGACGTGCCCCTTAAATAGCGGTCTCGTTGTCCATGTATCTTAGGATACGGCTTTGAGTCGATGGCGCACATGACACGGACATCGTGTCCAGGCTGAAGACGATGAACAATGCTTGACATTTCAGTCCCACTTGTCAGTGACACAGTGCGACGGGCTAGGCTGCGCTAGGCTAGACGCGGGAGAGATGGGATGGGCTCGACTAGAGAGAATTAGGCCGGATGGATTGGGTTTTGGCTATTGTTCAGTTGAGCATTAATCATGTCAAATCATTTTTTGTTTATGAAAGTCCCATATTAAGGTTTAGTGAGCAAAAAGATTTTCAAAGGGGAAAAAATTGGGATGTTAACAGAGGTTGACAATCTTGGGCAAATTTTGTGTCTACAATGGTAGTGAATGGACAGCATTGACTAGTAGCACTCCTATACTCAAGGACTAGAAACGTCTTGGACAATTTTACAAAAGTGTGTATGTATGCAATATCTAGTTTACAGTGGTATGAATTCAATTTGTTTCGGAGTGGCAAATTGCAAAATAATCAATGTCAAACAGAAAATACATGTTTTTCCTAGTTTTTATCTTAACTTTTTACCAACGTCTATAACAGCTTAACATTATATCATTTTGCTCTATCACTAGAGCGAAAATAATTGGCTATCGGTATCATTACTCACAAATTATGGGATCAAATCCCAAGGCTATGGGTATCATCATGCATAAGTTATGGTATAGAAAATCTAAATAAATAATCCACCTCACATATAGCTGTTCGAAATTGATCTCTAAGGTGCCACACTAGTATCAAAGTTTCCACACACTAGTGAATAAAATATTTAATAGTAGTGTGACAAATTACTGGATAGCTTCAATGAGATAGTTACGAGCATCTAATTGCTAAATAAGACAGACAACAAAAAGGCAAATTTTGTCCATACCAAAAACCTAGCACATGCTTGGACCTAACCTCCATAAATAACTCGAACTATATTTTCATTCAATGTTGTAGTCTTTAACCATAGTTATGTATAGATACACATTAGAATGTATTTCAATGGTAATAGTTAGTGCATATAATGATAAATAATAGACGGTTCCAATTACGAATCGTCTGTGATAAGGATAAATAACAGAACATTTGTGATATGAATTTTATTCATGTAATTTCAATTTTATAGCTAGCCTCAGAAATCACGCTAACCATGCCCTTTGTACAATACACAAAACACATTGAAACATATATAAGATACACAATTCACAGTTGAGATAAATACATACAACACATTCAAACAGACATGACACATACAAAATTTACAATTGAAAATTCATAGTTCAGATATATACACATAACACACATTCAAACCTTAGATTTGGATGGCGAGACACTAAGTTTAAATAGGGATAGTCGCTTGCTTGTCATTATAGACGATAAGACGACGTCAATCGTCTGCGATATGAAATGGTTATTTGGGTAATAACCATATGTGATATGCAATATTTTAGTAACATAATTTTTTCAATTTTATGGCTGGCCTCAGGAATCATGCTATCCATGCCCTTAGTACAGATATAACACAAGACAACAACATTCCAAAGTTGTAAAACATGTACAATGTAGTATAGCTAACAACAGATAGTTAATAGAATACATGTGAAAATTTACAATTGATCTCAGTTAACAACAAATAGTACAACACATTTCACAGTTAGCAAAAGTACTACAACTGCTACCCACCAACAAGTACTCACACACCCAGCCTTGTCTTCCAAAACAAAGCCATAGATGGCTTAATAGCATTAGAATGGGCAAAGTCACATCTCCATATGCATATTTAGACACTTCAAAATATATGACTTGATGGACACATTTGAATGTTACATCTCCATATGCAAACCTCTCATGAGAACCATCCAAATCCTTCACAAGAGAAAGATTCTTCAAGGAGACAAGGAGACGAAAAGCTAGCCATCATAAGGCATAAAGAAGTTGAATGGGCCTTCATGGTTCTTTGCATGCAAAATACGTGAGGCCAAGAACACCCTATCAAAGTCCCCACCATCCACAGTTAGTAAAAGCACAATATCCACAGGATCATACTGGATATCCAGTATTTTGGCAGTGCAACTCGACATTGTAATTACAAATTCATTGGATGACAATCCTTCCATCTGTTACATATATTTCAAAAATACTCAGTGCCAATTGTTAGAATAGTAGCTTGCCATTCCAACTGGCCAATGGGCCAAAAATATGTACATGTACAGTAAAGGGTAAATAGCAAATAACACCCTATAAAAGTCTAGGTTAACACCGCCCCTCAAACTCAAGGTGGATCCACAACATTGACTTTGGAGAGATGAAGATCATGATGCACCTTCGTTTGTGCCTTGGTGAAGAAATCTGCGATCTGAACCTTAGAAGGCACATACTGAAGGGCAACCACCTGCTGCTGTACCTGCGACCGAACATAGGAAGCATCAACGCCAATGTGTTTGGTGAGCTCGTGCTTCACTGAATCTCAAGCAATGCTGATAGCGCCGGTACTGTCGGAGCATACTGTCGTAGGGGTAGAGACCAGTGACACCAAAATCTGCTAGGAGCCACCGTAACCAAGTCACCTCAGCCGTCACAGAGGCCGGTAGCTAACTCGGCCTCGATCTTTGGAGCGAGAAGTGCGATCTGCTTCTTGGTCTTCCAAGCAATCAAAGAAGAACCAAGGAAGACACAATAAGCAGAGAGGGACTTGCCATCAGAGGAATCGCTAGCCCAGGAAGCATCTGAATAGGCCTAGAGCTGCAAAGAGATGGAGCAAGAGAGAAACAAACGGCGATCAATGGTACCAAGAAAATACCGCAGGACTCGAAGGAGATGACTGTAGTGTATCTGAGTAGGAGTCTGCACAAACTGGCTCAGAATGTGAACAACATGGGAGATGTTAGGGCGAGTAATGCCAAGGTAAACAAGACTCCAAACTAGGTGGCGGTAGCGAGTAGGATCCTGAAAAGGAGTACTGTCAGTAGGATGAAGCTGAAGATGAAGCTCCATAGGAGTGGTAACAGTACGGTGATCAGTGAGACATGCCCGATCAAGGAGATCCTGAATGTACTTCTGCTGGGAGAGGTAGTAGCCCTCTGGCGTGGAAGTGACCTCAACCCCAAGGAAATACCGAAGAGGACCCAAATCAGACATCTGGAACTGCTCACTGAGGCGCGCCTTCACGAAGGCAACGTACTGAGGATCATCACTAGTGATGAGCATGTCATCCACATAGAGAAGAAGAGTACGACCACGAGGAGAAGTGTGAACAAAGAGAGTAGGGTCGTGCTCACTAGCAAAAAAAAACAGTAGTGGTGACAACAGAGGTGAAACGCTCGAACCAAGCACGAGGGGGCTTGCTTGAGCCCATAAAGAGAACGACGAAGGCGACACACGTGGCCATCTGGCACAAAATTGCCAGGAGGTGGGTGCATCTAGACCTCCTCACGTAGCTCACCGTGAAGAAAAGCGTTCTTCACATCAAGCTGGGAGATGTCCACCGACGAACAGAAGCAATGGCCACAAGTGTGTGCACAGTGGTCCGATGAGCAACAGGAGCGAAGGACTCCTCATAGTCACGCCCATACTCCTGCTGGAAACCACGTGCAACGAGACACGCCTTATAGCGCTCAATAGAGCCATAAGAGTGAGTCTTGGTCTTATAGACCCACTTGCACGTGATAGGAGTGACAGAAGCAGGAAGAGGGGCAAGGTCCCAAGTTCCAGTGCGCTCTAGAGCAGCAAGCTCCTCAGCCATAGCGAATTGCAACTCAGGATGAGTAACAACATCGCGATAGGAAGTAGGCTCAGAGGAAACAGTAGCAGCAGCAACGAAATTGTAGCGATCAGGACGAGGAATCGTACTCCGATCACGAAGAGTGTACCGCAGTGAAGGAGCAGGAGAGGTAGACTCTGAAGTAGGAGCAGAGGGAGAGGACTCTGAAGTGGGAGTAGAAGTCGGACCTAGAAGGGAGGAGGACCTGGGAGGAGGTGGACGATGAGTGTAGCGGAAACGGACAGGACGAGGCGGAAAGGAAGGCTGCTGAGGTGACGAGAGAGAGGGTGGAGCAGCGGACGAAGGGATGGGAATGAAAGGTGAGGGTGATGGTGGTGAGGATGGAGGTAAAGATAGGGACGGAGGAGAGGGTGGTGGTGGATAGGAGGAAGCATCAGGTAGAGTGTGGAAGTAGAGCGAATCAGAAGTAGAGTGTGGGCTAGAGGAAGGACCACGGGTGAAGAAGGATCGAGACTCATCAAAGGTGAGATCTCGGGAGACCTGGATCCTGCAAGCCACAGGGTCCCAACAGCGATAACCCTTGCGCTCAGTATAATAGCCAAGAAAAACGCACTCAACACACTGAGCAGTCAGCTTCGTCCACTCATGAGACTAAAGAAGCTCAAAGACAACACACCCGAACGCACGAAGGTGACTGTACTAAGGAGTCCTGACAAAGAGATGCCCAACAGGGGTGGCACCCCGAAGAGCAGTAGAAGGATGAAGGTTCACAAGATAGACAAAGAGAGAGATAGCCTCGGCCTGCATGGGCGAATAAAGGAAGGCAACATCATCGCTCGAGCAGTCTCAAGAAGGTGACGATGCTTGCGCTCAGAGACACCATTATGAGCGTGAGCACCAGTATAAAAGTACTGTGGAAGGGTGCCCTGCTCGAGGAGATACTGACAAAGAGAGGTGGATAGGTATTCGCCTGCAGAGTCAGCTCGAAAGACACGAATAGTCAAGTTGTGTGTGGACCATGGCAGCGAAGGCCTGGTAGGCAGACAACACCTGATGCCTGGAGGTCAGAAAATAGATCCAAGTGTAACGAGAGAAAGCATCAATAAAGATCACATAGTAGCGATGACACCCTTTCGAAACGAAGGGAGTTGGGCCCTAAACATCAGAATGAACCAAATCAAACGGCTGAAGAGACACTGAATCACTGGTGGGATAGGGTAGTTGTAGCTGCTTCCCAAGCTTACAGCCCATACAGGATAGGGAGGTATCACCAGAAACCTTCCCAAGAACACCATGACTCACTAACAAAGAAAGAAGAGACCCACACATGTGACCTAAACGATGATGCCACTGAGAAAAACTAGCGGAAGCAGGGGGTGGCGAGGATAGTGACATCAGATACGACAGTCGACTGGCTGCTGGAGGTGGACATGACGGAAGCGAAGGAAAGGCGAAGCCAGTCAAGCTCCCAAAGATGATGAGAGTCACGGACCCGACGGCCAGTACCAACCAGGGTCCCAGTAAGACAAATCCTGAATAGAACAAGAGTCAGCCTCAAGAATGTTACGACAATCAAGGTCAGCAAGCTGGCTAGCAGAAATCAGTTGCAAATCGAGGCGAGGAACATGTGAAATAGAAGGAACATGAAAATTAGAAGTGTGGGGAGTTCCCCGACCAGCAACTAAAAGGAAAGTACCATCAGCCGTCTTGACAGACATAGGGATGGTTGAAGAACTCAGTGGGCCAAGGTGAGTGGAATCAGGTGTCAAATGAAAAGAAGCCCCAGAGTCAAGAATCCAGGGCAACTGTATACCTAAAGGAAGACTGGCAACAGACGATCCTAGAGAAGGAGTCGCCCCTAGACGGCGCTCCATGTGCTCAAGGCGCTGAGTCACATCCTGTATGGCTGTCAGGAGGGCATCAGGTGGGCGAGAGGTACCAGCTCCACGACCTCCACCCTTGCGGTTATGAGGTCGCCTCCAGCATTGCTCAATGGTGTGCCCTATCTTCTTGCAGTAGTTAAAACGAACCACTGCACCAACGGTGCTCGCCACAACAACCAAGCCTCCTGCTGTGCTGGGAGAGGAGCAGTCACAGGAGCTATCGCAGGAGGTATGGAAGTGATCAGGACTGAAGAGGAAGACGAGAGAACGCCACGAAGATGAGTCTCCTCTTCACGGACTAGGGTGAGCGCTTCAACCAAGGACGATCGCGGCGAGCGGGCCAGCAGCTGAGCACGGAGCTGCTCAAACTCCGGTCGAAGCCAGCAGAGGAACTCAAAGAGGCGAACATCACTCTTGTGATCCCGATGAAGGCCACAGTAGTCGCAGGTCGGACTGAAGGGAAGTTCTAAGGAGTCAAACTGACGCCACCCATCGGTAATCTACTGGTAGAAGGCATCGACGGTGGAGTCCAACTGACGAAGAGAGCTCATCAGCTTCAGTGTAGAGTTGTAGAGAGCATCGCTGCTCGGCTGAAACTGAGTCAGCGCACGATCCCACATCAGCTGAGAAGAAGGAAGAGCAGCCAGATCCATGGCAAGCTCAACCTTCATGCTGCCTAAGATGACAAAGAATAAAGACGAGCCTCATCCATCTCGCCCCTCGAGAGTCTCGCAGATCGGGCGATATATCGATCGCTGTCTCCGCTCATATGTTGCTAGAACATCCGGCAGGACCGGAGCACTATCTCGGCCCGACCACAGCCGAATCGGGCGGACCGAATCGCGGGCGAGGACGAGCTCCAGTGAGGTGACCCCATAGATGCTGGCTGTCAAGTGACACCCGCAGCATTGTGGACCACTCCCGGAAGTTGGTCCTATCAAACATGATGAGTGGGAGAGGCCTCGGTCCCAAGGAATGAGATGCGATGGCCATTTGGTGCTGGAAGTTGCTTCCTCGCAGCGGCCTGGAGAGGAGGGTCGGTGGGTTGACAGCCAGTGGCCTGGAGAGCAGGGTCGGTGGGAGCTGCTATGTCCCCATCAAGAAGCGCTAGCCGCTTGCCACCAACATCGCCGCCACGCCCTCGTCGTCGTCTGCTGCCGCCGCAGCGCTATGCGACGCACCTGTGGAGGCCTTGGCCTCGGCGGGGGCGGGGGAGGCGGCTCAAGGGAGGCGGCGCCTGGAGAGGAACGAGGCGACCCCTGGAGGCGTCCTGGAGAGGAGAAGCGACGCATGGCCGCTGGCCAGAGTTGGCGCGTGGGCGATGACTCGAGAGAGGACGAGCGACGGCTCGAAGGGAGGCGTCGCTTGACCGAAGGCAGAGGAGAGGAGGGTGCCGCTGGAGGGAGCTGCGGTGATGGCAGTAGCGTCGCCGGCGAGGACGGCCTACGGCGGCGGCAGCGGCGGCTACAGTGCTGGGCTGAGAAAACCCTAGCTAGGGTTGCAACCAACCTGCTCTGATACCATGTTAGAATAGTAGCTTGCCATTCCAACGGACCAATGGGCAAAAAATATGTACATGTACGATAAAGGGTAAATAGCAAATAACACCCTATACAAGTCTAGGTTAACACCAATATGGTTTGATAGATTATTAAGAAAGATAACCTAGTTACAACGGAAAAAAAATAATATAGTTTACAATGTGTCTACATATTATGACCAAATGCATATATACCTTATGACTAGATAAGCTTCCACTATGATACAGTAGGTGCAAAAGAACTGCAAATCCCGCCATTAGACAAAGGATGAGCCATATCAACGGATTGTAAAAAAGACTATGAATGACAAAAATACAAAGCGAAGAAGAGGAGTTAACAAACAAGAGCAACAAGATGACAAGGAAACGATGAAGAAGCTGGGATCCCTGGGTTTTCGCGGACTGATTTTCACGCAAACGTCAAAACTGTTTGAGATAAGGCGTTAGAGATGACCCTTTGTGTGCTAGTGAACATTGTTGCAAATGAAATTTTCTCGTTTATATATAGGGATTTCAACATCCTACTGTAGTTTTCACTGTTAACAATTCTGCGCAAAAGTAACTCGGGTTGCTCAAAGCATAACACCCCAAAACAAAATAATAGGCTAACTGGCCAAGCAGCTATGGTATATGAAGTAATGTTATGAACAAAAATGACGAAAACGCTTGATTGGAGGCAGTTGGATGGCAATTGGAGTTTAGTGATGAGAGCTGTGATGTGGGATCTGGTATGGGAGTTAAGTTTTGAATCTCATTAACCTATTTGGTATGGATTGCTATATGAATGGGAATGTAGTGATATTGTTTTCTTTGTCATTTGACATAGAGGTTTCAATCCCTCTTAACAATTACCCACGAAAAGTATAAGCAAATTTAAAACAAAAATGCAGCAGCCTGCTCCATCTATGCCCGATGGAGGCATGCAGTCTTGCAGACCAAATGCAAGATCAGAGCCACGCCAATGTATCTCTCTTTAGTCATATTCAATGAAGTAATATAGCGTTCCATTGATTCTAATTCACATGCACCTTCTTAGGCCTCATCTAGCACTCCAAGTTTATGGTACGTCTTTAAAGGTCATGTAGTATTTAAAATTGATTATTGCTAATGTTATCATGTTTCATTATTACTAACCATGATCCTTAGAATCCAAACCCTTAATTATACATCTTGAATTTGGTAATCCTTTGCTATCTTGGACATTAGAACTTGTTAGTGTGGAAACACCTATTGCTTTGCTTTTTCTAGGCATTTTTCCTAAATTCCCAAATCAAATGTTGATTAGAGCTAATATTAGTAGTCATGTGCAATTTCTTTGTTTTTCTAGGCATTTTTTTTCCTAAATACCCATATCAAAAGTAAATTAATGCTAATATTAGTATTTGTGTGCAATTGCTTTGCTCTTTCTAGCCATTTTTCCCAAAATACACATATCAAATGTTAATTAATGCTAATATTAGTATGTTCATGCAATTTATAGTACCAATTAAATCTCACAAATGAAGATATAAAATCCCATTCCTTATTTCATGTTGCATAAAGCAAATGACATCTGAATCTAGTCCTTCCCCTGAATTCATTCCATGGCGGTTTTCCTTAACATGGCAAACAAGTAGGCAAGGGTTACTGACAAGGCACATTGGTCAATAGCATATCAATTAAATTAGAAAATCAAAATAGTTGGCCCCATATGTAAGCCCCTGAGTCCTCCTTCCTCCCTTCCCCCTCTCTCCACCCTTGTGTTGCTGTGGAATGCCCCGGTCACCCCAGATAGTAAGGCGTACTCACTCCTTTGCTCGTCATCTCCTCCCCCTCCAACAAGGACGTCGAGAAGCGCACGAGTTCTATCTTTGACTGCGCTACCGTTCACTGTTGTAGGAGGGGTTGATGCAATACACGGGACACACAAGCATGCGAGGAAGTTCCATGCATGTCGACACCATCTCTCTCCATGGTCCTCATTCTCTATTTTGCTTCTCCCATTCCACTCCATGGACATCTGAATGCTCCAAATCTCCTTGGTTTCTTGTAACTCGGATAAATGGCTATCATTTCTTGCTCCCTATTAGTGGTTTGCCATGGCTTTAAGGAACTTCAAGGGTGGCTTCAGTAGGGAATGCAGGGAGTATGACCAGCGAGTTGCAGCAAAGGCAGAGATCATTGGTTTGGTGGTGGCTGGTGGAATCTAGGCTGGTTGGTGACAATCGGAGGCAATAGCCTCCGGTGATGGGAGGCAGCAAGCCGTGGCCGATGAGCTCTAGAGGAGAATATGTGAGAGAGGGAGTGTAAGAATGGGAGAGGAAGAAGGTGATGTGGCGACCCAGTCCTCACCGAGATGGTGGAAGCAACCCCGCTATTGGGAGGTTGACAGGGAAGGGAAAGGTAGGGTGTGGGCAACGGCAGCAACAGGTGGGGATGAGCGGCGGAAGTAGGCTCGACAGGTAGCGACAAGGACATCGTTGGCTATGCTGACCATTTTTAGTGGCAGAGTGAGTGCATACTACATGCTATAATGGAAAATTAGGAGGCAGAGTGAGCACATACCACATACTATGATGGAAAATAAGGAGCCAACTTTACAACTATTGCACTATATTATGTTTAGCAATCTAATTAGTTACAACAATCTTCACGAATTTTAGCAAGATTATATAGTGGCATAGCGAGTACATACTATGATTGAAAATTAGGATGAAAGTTTAGACCTGTTGCACTCTATTATGTTCTAGAATTTAATTAGTTACAATAATCATTACAAATTTTACTAAGATTATAGACTCTTATGTGCTCCATTGTCAGAATCACCATACAGATAGCAACATTATACAATCCTACGATTTGACCGAATTGCCATGACTCGCTAAATAGTATTAGGATTGGGATTTTACATAATTGTAGGAACAGGTTAGAACAGATGTTGTTGGGTAGGATTATGCTTAGTATGAATAAGGATCACGACACCAATAATAAACTATATCAACCTATTATTAGTTAAGACACTATTTAGCTATTGACAAATGGTTCTAAATAAACATCATTTTTATAATAGATTTAAAATGTTTAACTTGAACATTTGCAATTAAATAAGATAATCTTAAATGAATAAATTAACAATGATTAACTAAAATTTCTTAATTAAATAAATATAAAATTATCAGACCTACAGAAAATTTTCACAAAATACATAACTTTGTTTCCTACCATCTACCCATCATACATCCACCATTGCCTTTTGCTTCAAGATTCATACTCTTCTCCTTATTCAACTTCGAAGACTTTTAACTCAAAGTTGAAAGACTTTCAACTCAAAATTTCCCACTTCCACCTCAAACATTTCAAATCTCGACTCAAAATTGTTGGAACATGTCAACACCGTGGTTGAAAACTATCAACTCAAAATCAAGAACTTTAGACTCAAATTCAAAGACTTCAAACTCAAACTTTCCCAAATTTTCCTCAAAATTTTCAACTTTGCACTTAAAATTTTGGGGTGAGTAGCCCCACAGATAGCCAAATATACCCATATTTTTAAAAATTAACTTGTAAATAACTTGTGTGCTTTAAAAATCCGATAGGGCAATTATTGTACAATCAAATCCAATCAAGCAAAACTTATCTTGCCAGGATCCCTATCCTGCCAATCTGCTACTATGACTTAAAAGCTATGTTTATTTTCGGATAAAGTAGATAGCGTCAATTATTGGTTAGATAGGGTTATTTTAAACAACTCAAAGCCTTAATTCCTACCCTAAGATTGAATTGGGCCATAAAAAATGAGTAAACTAATCCACCATAACTAACTTTCATGCATTATTTTTCTTCTATTGTTAGCCTAGTTAATCCACCTAATCTAGCCAAGTAATATTTTAGGGAAGTACCGTTAAGTGAACGTTTGCTCATAACTAACCATTACACAACAAAATCATTGTCTTCGTCATTATTGACAGCTAGCGACAATAGGCAGTGAGCAATCCAATTTAAGTGTTAGGGTTTTGGGTTCACCAAGTGCCACAAAGCTAGCTTCTCCAAACAGTCGCCACCAAGTGCCACGACCCTAGCTTCGCTGAACAATCACACCCTACATTTGGGGTAGTGAGGAGGTGATGGCACTTCAAGCGTAGGCATGACGAGTTAGGTTAAACGGGTGGCGGCAATGAATTGGCAAGGACATCGTCGGTTGTGTTGACCAATTTTTTGTGGCAAAGGAGTACATAATACAACTATTGCACTCTATTATGTTGTGGAATCTATTCAGTTACAATAATCTTTACAAATTTTACTAAGATTATAAATACATATATGCTTCATTGTCCGGATCACGATATAGATTGTAACATTTTACAATCCTACGATTCGACCGACTTGCCATGACACACTAATAGTACTAGGATCGGAATTTTCAAGAATTCTCATAATAGGTAGGATTGAATGTTATTATGTACGATTATGCTCGGTATGAATAAGGATCATGACACCAATAATAAACTACATCAACCTATTATTAGTTACGACACTATTCAGCTGTTAACAAATGGTTCTAAAGTAAACTTCATTTTTATAATAAATTAAAATGATTGAATAAATTGATTTAATAAAATAAATATAAAATAACTATACTTGCATTTAAAATTTTCACAAAATACATAACTTTATTTCCTACCGTCCAGCCATCAGACAACCACCACAGCCTTTTGCTTAAAGATTCATACTCTTTTCCCTATTCAATGTCGAAAACTTTTAACTCAATTCCTCACTACGCCCTCAAAAATTTCAACGGTCAACTCAAAATTTTTGGAACCTGTCAATACCGTGGTTGAAAATTATCAAGTCAAAATTGAACTTTAAACTCAAATTCAAAGACTTCCAACTCAAACTTGCCATATTTACCTCAAAATTTTCAACTTTTAACTGAAAATTTTGGGTTGAGTAGCCCCTATGAATTTTAAAAATCCGGTAAGGCAATTATCATACAAATCCAATCAAATAAAGCAAAAGTGAACTTGCCTAGGATAGCGAGGACTTTAACTAGGCAAACATCTCTTGGTTAGATATGGTTAATTTCAACCAATCAAAGCCTTAGTTCCTAACCTAGGATTGAACTGGCTGATCGAAAATGAATAAGCTAATCCACCATAACTAGCTTTTTCTTGTAGTGTTAGCCCATCTAATCCACCTAATCTAGCAAAACAATATTTTAGAGTATGTACCATTGAGCATACATCCACTATGGACTAACCACCACAGTACAAACATCATAGTCTTCTTCATTATTAACAATGAGCGACAATAGGCACTGAGCAATCCAATTTAAGTGTTAGGGTCTTTGGTTCACCAAGTGCCACAATCCTAGCTTCGTCGAACAGCCGCCCTCGACATGGCGAAGTGAGGAGATGGTGTTTACAGCGTAGGCATGACGAGCTAGGTTGGACAAGAGGCGGCAACAAGCGGCAATGACATCGATCGTTGGCTGTGGATTGGGGAAACGGTCAACCGCAACATACAAGGGCGACTGCTGCGTTGATAGTATTGGTTGCATCACGCAGACGTTCACCAAGACATGTATGTGGAGGTCAACCATGGTGAGGACATTGAGAAAGGAGGGGAGGAAATGAGGGAGACGATGCA
Organism: Rhipidocladum racemiflorum; assembly: GCA_036346355.1. Lineage (NCBI taxonomy): Eukaryota > Viridiplantae > Streptophyta > Magnoliopsida > Poales > Poaceae > Rhipidocladum > Rhipidocladum racemiflorum. The sequence continues at coordinate 41,755,798 of CM070576.1, forward strand.
CACTCGTGTGATTTCTACACGGTTTTGGAGGTGGGCTATTATGCACTCATAACTAATGGGAGGTTGTGTGCTACATAGTGTGTCCTGTATTTTCTACTAGCTAGCTTTTTAAATGGATCGGGTTATGCTAACATAGCATTACCTATCCTATTTTGAAGGAAAATTCATAAACTTCTTATGTCACCTTCCTTTCATGTTTGCCCCTTAGATCTCATTTTCCTTTAGTTTGCCCTACATAAGTTACTCCACCATTCAAATACCCCATGGCGCATGTTGACACTATTTTTGTGGTTTTAATTATTTTTGTTGCTTACAATTATTTTAAAACTTTTTATGGGATTGTACTACTTGTTTAAATGATTTATCTCAACTATTGTATCATGCGAATTTGGTACTAAAATTTCGGCATCGAAACTGTGTATTACAAATTTCGAAATCAGTCAAATGATTCAAAAACAAGTATCAAAACCACTTAAGCAAGCATTGAAATAATTAAAACTAGTACAAAGGATAATGATAACTGCAAGAAATAGCGTTAAATTTGTCATCGGTAGTCTGCGCGGAAAAGTAATTTACTATTTAAACAAAAATGAATTAGACATAAGACAAAACGAGAAGGCCGCCGACATGGGTTTCCAGATTTCCCTTTTTTAACCCCGAAATAAGGATTCCCATTTTCAACCCCGAAATAAGACATAATACTCCCTTTGCTTCTTTTTGTAAGAGTATCTTGGCTAGGCACAAAGATTTAGGAGGTTACAAGACCAAGAGAAAGACTAGAGAAAATGACACGCTATCCATACTATAGATACATTTGGAATGTGAGAGAATAGTTTGTGAGAATATTATAAATGCAGGAGGAAGAAGATTTGATAAATAAAGTAAAACAAGGGAAAGTATCAATAAATTCACATGCACATCTTATATTTGAAATAAAACTGCAAAAAATATATGCTTTATATTTTAAAATGGAGGTTGTACCCAATAGAGCATCGACCTCCAAATCTAAATTCCAAAATCCAATACACAATCCTATATATAGTTATTTTAAGGCTGAAGCTATACTAAATGCACCCTTAAATAAATACTAAATGTAGTCTAAAAGAAATATTACTTCATTACCAAAGGAGCCTGGGTTCAAATATCTTTCAAATCCAATGCACAGGTAGTATCCACATCAAATCATAGAACACGCCACTCATTTCATTGACTATTCCCTGGGCTTTGTTAACACTTTTATAATTAAGTACTATCAAATCCACACATATTGTGTTGCAGCTCCCATGAATCGCAAATGTAGACGGCTTATTGCATGTAGAGTTTCTTAGTGTTGATCCCTCCGAAAGTACTCACAACTAAGTACGTAATCTATCTGAAATTTAGACCTCCCACTCCCAATCCAAATCCTCTTGGATTTGACACAATTTTTGTAAGAATATTTTAATATGTCGCCATAGCTTTGCTGTCCTCTAAACTAGCCCGATTTATCAGAAAAAATTGAAAGGACGCTAGTTTTATCATCAATGCACAAAATTCAAGTCGTATTCTCCCAAACGATACCTACAATCATGTTTCTTGCATATAACGCCACTCTATTTCTGGTAGTCCTTAATACTCAAATCCTAGGAAGCCTACCTTAAAATTTAAATCCGAGGAACCACTGAATTGCATTAGAATAATTACTGCTAACTAGTTCTAGTCCACTGATATGACCAGAATGTATGTACATCCCCCAGATGAGTCAAGTGTCGAAATACGCATTAAATACTGCTCCTACATTGCATGCGGCCACCTAGTATCATCTCCTTGTCAAAACTAAAAACAAAAGTGCTCCACTACATGATTTGTTAGACTCATGTTAGGCCATGTACAATAGTTAGAGACAATGCATTTGCCACATCATTTTTAAAGACAACATCTCCAAAAGATTGTCTCTAGCACACTCCATAACATCATTTTTTATAACTTTGTATTTAAAGTAGGAACTATATGTCGGGTTTTTTAATTAAGAGCCACAAATTTGTCTCCCGTTCTCATGCCATCATCTCCCATGCCTCTGACCGCTTTCTCCCCTCCGTGCCGTCAACCGCAGCTTTCTCCCCCACCCCACTATCGCCGCCTCTCCATCCCCTGTAGCACAACACTCCCCTCACACTACCATCACAAGACGCTGGCAAGTTAGATCCAGCCAATGCAATTGCTCTCTGGTGACCCTCGCACTCGTCACCGCCGTGACATTCGCCGATCATTATCGTCGAGCCATCGTCGGATCATGGCTATCATCGTCTTCACCGTGTAGCCCTAACAAACTGCGTGGGCGACGGACGGCTCCTGTCAAACAGAGTGTGTGGGTGACAGATGGCTTGTCTTCTGTTTCCTACTTCCTCCTCCAACTCAGATTTGGGGTGATGTGGCAAGCTAACTGCCCGATGACATGTGACTATTGGAGATGCCCTTATAACCACTTGAATACCAATTGTTTTGACTTTGGAGCATTTCAGGTGGACCCATCAAATCGTGAACCACTTATCTGCGATGGAGCCTCACTCTTACTATATGCGAGGGAAGAATAAGCTTATATGTTTGCACCATCGTTTTAAATATCGCAAAGCATAAATTGATATTACACCAATGTATTTCTTAGCATGCGCGAGGTTGGTTATATATTAAAATGTCACATTAATTTTCTTTGGTTTATAGTGAGAATCCTTTATAGATGTAATTAATTGGGTCATTTATTCATTATGCTCACAAAAAACAATGAACACATGTCAAATGCCAATATGTGCACACTACCACATAAAGATGCATCACTGACTCATCTCAAAACATTCTTAACGTCGCCACAAAAAGCCATACAAGAAGGACAGAAAAAATTACGCTAGAACTATCACAAAAGATTGCCACAAAGATGTTGTCTGTGTTAAGTGCGTACTATCTGTGCCTAGATAATTTTCACAAACCATTCATAGAGAATATTTGTCTAAGAAATAATACAGAAAGTTGAAGTTAACAAACCGTTTGTATTTTTTACTAGCTAGTTTCGTGAATGGATTGGGTTAAGCTGATGTAAAAAAACATGGGTTAAGCTAACCTACCATTAGTTAGCCTATTTTTAAGGAAAATTCATAAACTTCCTAAGTCGCCTTCCTTTCCTGATTGCCCCTTAGATCTCATTTTCCTTTAGTTTGTCCAACATAAGTTAATCCACCATTCAAATACCCCATGGTGCATATTGACACTATTTTTTTTCTGGTTTTAGTTATTTTTGTAATACTTTTTATCTGATTGCACTAATAGTTTAAATGATTTGAGTCACTCTCAGATGTTGTATTACCCAAATTTGGTACTAAAATTTCAGCACTTAAATTGCGTATTACAAATTTTGAAATCACTCAAATGATTGAAAACAATTATCAAAATCGCTTAAGGAAGCATTCAAATAATTAAAACAAGTACAAAGGATAATGATAACAGCAAGAAATAGCGTTAAATTTGTCATAGGGTGTCTGCAGGGTAAAGTACTTTACGAAAGGCAACATAAACAACAATGAATTGCATATAAGAGAAATCGAGAAGGACGCTGACTTGGGTTTCCGGATTTCCATTTTTTTTAAGCCCGAAACAAGGACTTCCCTTTTTTAACCCCGAAACAAGACACAGCCTAAAAGAGGAGATGCACTTCAATAGTTAATGCCACAATACTCCCTTTGCTTCTTTTTGTAAGAGTATTTTGGCTAGGCACATAGAATAAGGAGGTTGCAAAACCAAGAGAAAGATAAGAGAAAATGACGTGCTATCCATGCTATAGATACATTTGGAATGTGAGGAATAGTTTGTCAGAGAATACTATAAATGCAGGAGGAGGAAGATGTGATAAACAAAGGAAAACGAGGGAAAGTACCAATAAATTTGCATGCACGTCTTAAATTTGAAACAGAACTACAAAAACTATATGCGTTCTATTTTAAAATGGAGGGAGTATCCAATAGAACGTCGACCTCCAAATCAAAATTCAAAAATCCAATACATAATGCTATATATAGTTATTTTAAGGCTGTTGGAACACTAAATGCACCCTTAAACAAATACTAAATGCACCCTTAATGAATATTACTTCATTACCAAACGAGTTGGGTTCAAATCTCTTTCAAATCCAATGCACTGATTGTATTAACATCAAATCATAGAACATGCCACTAAGTTAATTGACTATTTCCGAGGCTTTGTTAAAACTTCTATAATTAAGCACTCTAAAATCCACACACACCGTCCTGTAGCTCCTATGTATCACAAATGTAGATGGCTTATTGCATGTAGGTTTTCTTACCATTGATCCCTCCGAAAGTACTCATCACCAAGTACATAATCTATCTTAAATTTAGACCTCACACACCAAATCCAAATACTCTTCGATTTTACACAACTTTTGTAAAAATATTTTAAAATATCGCTATAGCTTTGCTGTCCACTAAACAAGCCCATTTTATCAAAAAAAATTTGAAAGGACACCGGTTTTATCATCAATACACAAAATTCTAGTCATATTCTCCCAGGCGATGCCTACAATCATGCTTTCTGCATATAATGCCACTCTATTTCTGGTAGTCCGTAATACTCCAATCCTTGGAAGCCTGCCTTACAATTGAAATCTGAGGAACCACTTAATTGCATTAGAGTAATTATTACTAGCAAGTTCTACTCCACTGAAATGACCAGAACGTATGTACATCCCCAAGATGATTCAAGTGTCCAATCACGCATTAAATAGTGCTCCTATATTGCGTGCAACCACCTAGTATCAACTCCTTGTCAGAACTAAAAACAAAAGTGCTCCACTGCACGATTTGTTAGACTCATGTTAGGCCATGTACAATAGTTAGAGACAATGCATGTGCCACAACGCATGTCTCTAGGTCACTGCATAACATCATTTCTTTTATAACATTATATTTAAGGTAGGAACTATATGTCAGGTTTTTTAATTAAGCACCACAAATTTGTCTCTCCTTCCCTTGCCATATCTCTCACTCCTGTCACAATATCTCTCCCTCCCCATCACAACTTGCACCGGCGGCCACCTAGTTCTTCCTGCCACGGTCCTCCCCCTTGCCTCCGACCATTTTCTCCCTCCCCTGCCTTTCCCCCTCCACACTATCGCCTCTCGACTGTCGCCACCTGTTCATCCCCTCCGGTCCTACCCTCCCCATCCCCGCTGTCGCCGTCATTGTCTTCATCGTGTGGCCTTGACAAATTGCGTGGGCGACAGACGTCTCCTTTCCAACAGAGTATTTGGGCGACGAATGCCTTGTCTCCTCTCTCCTACTTACTCCCCCAGCTCAGATTTGGGGTGATGCGGCAAGCTAACCGACCGCTGTTGTGTGACTATTGGAGATGCCCTTATCGCCACTTGATATTACACCATCGTTTTAAAATACAGCGAAGCGAAAATTGATATTACACCAATGTATTTCTTGGCTTGCACGAAGTTGGTTATATATTAAAATATTACATTAGTTTTCTTTGGTTTATAATGAGAATCATTTATAGATGTAATTAATTGGGTCACTTCGTCTGTATGCTCGCAAGAAACAATGAACAAATGTTGAATGCCAATATGGGCACACTACCACACATAGAGGCATCACGGACACCTCATCTCAAACGATTCTTAATGTCGCCACAAAAAGCCATCCATGAAGGGTAGAAAAAATTATGCTGGAACTATCATAGACAATTGCCATAAAGAAGTCGTCTGTGTTAAGCGTGTACTATATGTGCCTAGATAATTTTCATAGACCGTTCATAGAGAATAACCATATGAGAAATAATACAGACAGTTGAAGTTAAACTAGCAGTCTATTTTTTTACTAGCTAGTTTTGTAAATGGACTGGGTTAAGATAACCAACCATGAACTTCCTAAGCCGCGTCCTTTCCTGTTTGCCCCTTAGATCTCATTTTCCTTTAGTATGCCCTACATAAGTTTCTGCACCATTCAAATAACCCATGGCGCATGTTGACACTATTTTTGTGGTTTTAATTATTTTTGTTCCTTACAATTATTGCAATACATTTTATGTGATTGCACTACTTGTTTAATTGATTTGACTTATCTCAGCTGTTGTATTAAGCAAATTTGGTAGTAAAATTTCAACATCGAAATTCTTTATTACAAAATTTGCAATCACTCAAATGCTTGAAAACAAGTATCAACATCACATAAGCAAGAATGGACATAATTAAAACAAGTATAAAGGATAATGATAACCGCAAGAAATAGCGTAAAGTTTGTCATCGGGTGTCTGCGCGGTAAAGTAATTTACGAAGGGCAATGTAAACAAAAATGAATTGCATGTAAGAAAATTGTTATGAATAGCACTTGTACTCATCATGAGACCAATAGACCATAATATATACACGCAATGCGGGTAACAAAGGAAAGCCTATATAAGGCAATACCTATACAAGGCAATATGGGATACTTGCAAGCTCTATACAAGGTAATATGTGATACTAGCAATCTCTTTACATGGCAATGTAGGATACTGTCTAACACCCCCTTCAAACACATGGTGGATAAACAATACTGAGTTTGAAGAAAGAAAAGCTGTGCTGAGTCTAGTTTATGCCTTAGTGAAAAAGTCTGCCAATGGCAACTCACCATGTACTTACTGAAGAGCCACGACCTGATCCTGCACATGTGACCGCATGTACTGTTAGATAAAAGAGGAATCGGTGTAGAAAGAGAAGAACCAAAATCCTCAAGTAACTACTGTAGCCAAGTAACCTCTACTATCAAAAGAGTAATAGCTCACAACTCAGCCTCAATACTAGAAGGAGAAACTTCTGTCTATTTCTTAGTCTTCCAACCAATGAGAACCAAAAAAAAAACATAGTAGGCAGAAAGAAACCGATGATCAAAGTGATCAGGAGCTAGAGTGTGGAAAGAAAAGACAGCGAGGGATAGTTCCACGAAGATATCGTAGAACATAAAGAAGATGACTATAGTGGAGCTTAGTGGTAGCAGAAACACAGGATACGAAATGTCAGCACGAGTGACACCAAGGTAAACAAGACACCGAACTAGACGGCGATAGTGAGTACGATCTTCGAGGTTCACCGTCAGTAGGTCGAAGGTGAACTTTGAGCTCTATGGGGGGTCTAGGCTGTGTGCTAATTAGTAAGAGAAGCACGATCAAGAAAATCCTGAATATATTTCTCTTGGGATAGGAAGAAGCCTTCAGGTGTAGAAGAAACCACAATCCCAAGGAACTAGCGAAGGGGATCGAGACCAGACATGGGAACCTGCTCACTGAGACATGCCTTCACAAAGCCAAGAAACTGAGAATCATATCCAGTGATGATCATGTTATCAACATACAGAAAGAGAATAGTCCGATCACGAGGCAAAGTGTGAACAAAAAGCGCAGGATCATGAGCACTAGCAGAAAAGGCAACCACAATGACGACAGAAGAAAAATGTTCAAACTAGGCAGAGGGGCTTGCTTAAGCCCATAAAGAAAGCGGCGAAGCTGACAAACTCTGCCCTCAGGAACATAATACCCCGATGGTGGCTGCATATAGACATCACATAGCTCACCATTATGAAAGGCATTCTTAAAATCAAGTTGATAGGTGGACCACTCGCGAATAGAGGCGCACCCACGGTGGTCATGTGAGCTACAGGAGCAAAATCCTCATCATAATTACAACCATGATCGTGTTGAATACCACGTGCCACATGATGAGCCTTGTAGCGCTCAAGTGAACCATCAAAGCAAGACTTAATCTTACAGACCCACTTGCATGTAATGGGACGAACAAGTGGAGAAAGGGCATAGGATCCCACGTGCTAGTGCGCTTAAGGATAGCAATCTCCTCCGCCATCAAATGCTGCCATTCCTGATGAATAACATCATCATGTAAAGAAGTTGGCTTGGCAAGAGCTGTGCTAGCAAAGCTAAGGCACTCAGGAGGCTGAATAGAATGGCAATCGTGAATAGCATAGAGAGGAGGAACTAAAGTAGGTGGCTTAGCAGGAGAAGATGTCACATCTGAGGAATCCTCAACTCACAGACGATGAGTTTAGTATAGAGGATAAGAAGGAACAATATCAGGAGAAACATCTAGAGGCACCGGTGATGAAGAAGACACTATAGGAGGGCCGACGATGAAGGAGACGCCAATAGTGGAAAAGGAAAGTGGCAACTAGATTATCAAGAAAAGTCAGGAAAGAAAGCAGCTCGACAAGAGATGTTGGAGTGGTAGAAGGGATGAGACTTATCAAAAGTAACATCCCGAGAGAGCCATATCAGTCGGCTAACGGGATCCCAACAACGATATCCCTTATGCTCAGCACTATATCCCAGAAAACACGATCAATTGACTGAGCGAACAGCTCAGTGTGTTCACGAGGTGTAAGAAGAATATGGCATACACACCCAAAGAGACGAAGACGAGAATAATCAGGAGTCAAGCCACAAAGACGCTCCACTGGAATCCCACCTGAAGAGCAGAAGAAGGTTGAATACTAATAAAGTAAGTGGAAGTGGAAACAGCCTCAGCCCAGAAGTGAGGTGGAACAACAGAAGCGAGCAAAAGAGCACGAGAAGTTTCAAGAAGATGACGATGCTTGCACTTAGCCACACCATTCTGATGATGAGCACCAGGACAGGAAAACTAAGAAAGAGTGCCTTGTTTAGCAAGAAAAACATGAAGTGCTCCTGATTGATACTCTCCTGTTGAGTCAGCATGAAGAACACGTATAGGAGAATCAAACTAAGTACGGATCTTGTGGCAAAAGTCTTATAGATGGATAAAACCTCACTCTGAGAAGAAAAAATATATCCAAGCATGCCGAGAGAAGGCCACTGACTTGGGTTTCCAAATTTCCCTTTGTTTAACGCCGAAACAAGGATTTCCCAATTCTAACCCCGAAATAAGACACAAACTAAAAGGATGCACTTCAATAGTTAATACCGCAACACTCCCTTTCCTTCTTTTTGTAAGAGTATGTTGGCTAGGCACATAGATTAAGTGTGTACTATCTGTGCCTAGATAATTTTCACAAACCGTTTGGTGAGAATAACCATCTGAGAAATAATACAAGCCATGTTTGCTGTACAAATTAATCACAGATGGCAGACTTTGATAAACCGTATGTGATATGACATAGACAGTTGACATCTCATAGCTGTATGTGATTAGTCAACTCGTCACAGACAATTATGTTTGTCTGATAGTCCATTTTGTGTTAGCAGTAATCTTGACTAAGTTTGTGTGGGTCTGAACGTTATGTGTGTGCGCATGTTAGCTAGTTAGTTTTGCATGTGTGTCATGTAGTTGGAGGAGTGTATGCGTGTGTTGCATACATGCGTTAGTACTTAGAAACATTGCTTTGGAGTCTGTAAGCAGTGCATGTGTTGCATGCATGTGAGAGATAGTTAGCCTAGTGAAGCAGTCTGCATGCACGCGATGGATGCGTACGTGGCCAAGATCGAGTGGAGGACCGCTTCTTGTGAGTCATCGCAGGTTGTGCGTGTCTTGCGGATCAGCCGGAGGCCGGGTCCTGTGGATCGTGCATCGTGCGCATGAGGCGTTAGTTAGCAGGTTTGCTAGGCTATATAAGCATGTACTTCTTGTTAATTCAGTGAGCAGTCAATAGAGAAAACGTAGAGGCGTGAGTCGCCGCAAAGTGTGTTCTCATGTGTGTTTTCAGGAGAGATTTATTTGTGTTAATCCTTTGCTGCTCCAACAATTGGTATCAGAGCCGAAGGTGTGTATGCCCAAGATCCTTCGGTACGAGCCCATGGCGACGGTTCCTCAAGCTGTGGCAGCAAGCGGTGGTGGTTCGTTCCATTATCCGCAACTCACTACGACGACCTACACAACATGGGCTATCAAGGTGGAGGCCCTGCTGGATGCGCAAGGTCTGTGGGAGGCCGTAGCCCCGGCAGAGGGCGCGGCGGTGGAGGCGCGGAAGGACAAGACGGCGAGGGCGCATCTTCTCCAAACCCTTCCCGAGGATATTTTGCTGCAGGTGGCGGCGAAGAAAACGGCAAAAGAGGTTTGGGACAGCCTCAAGACAAGGTTCGTCGGGGCGGACCGTGTCAAGGCGGCGCGCCTAGCGACCTTGAAGGGAGAGTTCGATGCTCTCCGCATGAAGGATGGCGAGGCATTGGATGACTACGCCGGCAAGCTCAGTGGCATGAAGGTGCGATACGCCAATCTCGGGGCTACCTTGGAGGATTCGGCATTGGTGAAGAAGCTTCTTGACACCGTGCCGGATCGCTTCTACCCCGTTGTCGCCGGCATCGAGCAATTTTGCGACACCAACACGATGGCATACGAGGAGGCTTTGGGGCGGTTGAAGACTTTGATGAGCGGCTGCGCCTTTGCGAGTCTGGCTCCAATGACGACGGCCAGCTTCTCACGGCGGCCGAGTTGCAAGCTCGGCAGAAGCAAAATGGCGACAATTCCGTTGACAAGAAGAAGAACCGCGACCGTGGCAAGGGGTGGTGGCTGTAGCGGCAGCCATGACGACAACGACGGAAGCAGCAGCGTCAACTCGGACACCAGTGAGCGCAAGTCAGCGGGGAAGAGAGGCTAATGCTACAACTGTGGTGTTCGTGGGCATTTTGCCAGGGATTGCCGCAAGCCGAGGAAGGAAGTAGCGCTCTTTGCGACGGCGGATGATGAACCGGCGTTACTCTAAAAGTTCGTCTAGGAGGTAAAATAATCAAAGTCAAGATTAAGGGGGAATTTGTTAGTAGTAATCTTGACTAAGTTTGTGTGGGTCTGAACGTTATGTGTGTGTGCATGTTAGCTAGTTAGTTTTGCATGTGTGTCATGTAGTTGGAGGAGTGTATGCGTGTGTTGCATACATGCGTCAGTACTTAGAAATATTGCTTTGGAGTCTGTAAGCAGTGCATGTGTTGCATGCATGTGAGAGATAGTTAGCCTAGTGAAGCAGTCTGCATGCACGCGATGGATGCGTACGTGGCCAAGATCGAGTGGAGGACCACTTCTTGTGAGTCATCGCAGGTTGTGCGCATCTTGCGGATTAGCCGGAGGCCGGGTCCTATGGATCGTGCATCGTGCGCATGAGGCGTTAGTTAGCAGGTTTGCTAGGCTATATAAGCATGTACTTCTTGTTAATTCAGTGAGCAGTCAATAGAGAAAACGCAGAGGCGTGAGTCGCCGCAAAGTGTGTTCTCGTGTGTGTTTCTAGGAGAGATTTATTTGTGTTAATCCTTGGCTGCTCCAACATTTTGCATCACAACTGGTTTGGTTCCTTCACTATCTCTGATGTGTTAACCTTTCACAGTTAGCATAGTTTCTAGAACTGACTGTGATATTTCATGGACTGTTGTTTGTTAGTAATCATATGTAATATCACAACTTTAGATCTAGATATGGTCACAAGTTCTCTCGAGCTCAGTTCTCTAGTTCGCTCGAGCTCAGCTCTTTACACTCATAGGTTGGAGACAATTTGGTAAAAAAGATCGAGAGAATTCAAAAGGAGTTACCAAGGGTTTATGTTTTGAAGATCCAAGAGGTTTGTATTTGATTCTAATTTGTTTAATGCATACCTTGTTTCATCCTAGATCTAATTGAGGAGAGAGAATAGGTACTAGATGAAGATTCATTAATAAATAGCAATTACGAAGTATAGTAGGCATATCTTTTGATTAGGGAGGAGAGCATAAAAAGAGGGAGTAGAAAGACATCATACTTGTTTAATTCACACTAACAGTTTAGGTAGTTGACTATGAAATAAAATTATTTTGTTTACGATCATCAATTAAATTGTAGACGAACCAAAGCTGGATGTGTACTAAGAACCGTGCAATGAAGGAATACATAGATGTCATCTCTGCTTTTAAAAGAGCTGTCGAGCAATATATGGCGAATAACGGCTTAATATATATTTACCGCCCTTGCATAGTTTACTAGAATATTAAGATGCTTACAAACTCAGCTCAGATTAAAGCCCACTTCATTCGACATGGTTTCAAATATTATATACATGTCAGACCAGTCATGGTGAGGACCAATTGGATGAAGCAAGCACGAGTCAAATTAAGGAATATGATGTGTTGGACGTTGACGACAGTTTCGATGAGGACATGCTTGCGTGATGCAGAATGAAATTATAGCAAAATAGAGCATGGTAAATTCAACTGCTTAATCGATGACTCGGAGAAACCGTTGTTCCTGGGTTGCAAGCCGAAATACACAAGGTTGGCCATTGTGGTTGAAATGTTAAAATTGAAGGCAACAGATGGACTGCCAAGAGCTTCATAGGGATGTTAGATCTGTTAGCGGACATGCTTCTGGAGGGAAACCTGTTGCCCAAAACCACGTACCAAGCGCAAAAGCTTGTGTCCCTTGGGAATGTAAGTGGAAAGAATACATGCATGTCCCAAAGATTGTATCCTTTAGTGTAAAGAGTATAAGGATATGCATATTTGCCTAGTTTGCGGCACATCCCGATACAACTGTAAGAATGGTTCAGATGACGGTGAAGTGAAGCAATGACCTCCTGATAAGGTGTTGTGGTATTTGCCCATGATTCCCGGCTTGAAGCGTTTCTTTACAAACCTAAGGCAGCAAAATTAATGCGTTGGCACTCATAGGTGCGTAAGAAAGATGGGAAGTTGAGACAACCCGCTAATTCTCCGTAGTGGAGAAACATTGATAGGGAATTTGTCAACTTCGGAGTGGCACTTGGGGTGTAAAATTTGGGTTGAGTACCGACATAATGAATCCGTTCGGTAACATGAGCAGCCGTCATAGCACTTTGTTCGAGCTGCTTTCTATGTACAACATCTCTCCTTTGTTGTGTATAAAACGCAACTATATCAAGTTGTTACTACTTATCCCGAGACTAAAACAACCAGGAAATGATATAGATGTTTACCTAGCACCATTGGTAGAGGACTTGCTAACAATGTGGAATGAAGAGGTGCAGGTTTGGGATGCATACAAATGAGAGTACTTCACTCTATGTGCTATGATATTTTTGCACTATTAATGATTTTTCTGCCCTTGGTAACTAATCAGGCCTTAGTACGAAAGGAGCCAAAGCTTGTCCTTAGTGTTTAGACGATACTGAGAGCATGTGGCTTAGAACAGCTGAAAAACTTTGTACATGCAACACCGTCGGTACCTTCCAAGGAATGACACGTCTTGCAAGATGAAGAAAGAATTTGAGAGCAAGGAGGACGGTTCAGCCCCAAAACCTATGAGCAGGAAAGAAATCTACAACCGAGTCAAGGTTATTGACATTGTGTTCGAAAAGGGCCATAAATTAAGAACTCATGAGAAGACCATATTTAAGAAGAGGTTGATCATTTGGGACTTACCGTACTAGGAGCATCTAGAGGTCCAGCATTGCATTGATGTCATGCACGTGGAGAAGAATGTCTACGATAGTTTGATCGCCCTATTGTTGAACATTCTTGGCAAGACAAAGGACAAGATTAATTCGCGACGCGATATGGTCGAAATGAATATTAGGATGCATGCTATACTCTATCGAGGGCAAAGAGAGCAGAATTTTGGAAGTGTTTATATGATGTGAAAGTTCCATCTTGCTACTATGCAAATATGAAGAAGCTCATGTCAATGGATGATTTGGAATTGCTTGGTATGAAGTCTCACGACTGTCACGTGATCATGACATAGATGCTTCCTATCGTCATTAGAAATATTATACCCCACAAGGTTAGAGAGACGATCACAAGGTTGTATTATTTCTTCAATGCAATCTCTCAAAAGGTCAGGTCTCGGCGCCCTGCAGAGCGAGGTGGTCCGAACTCTGTCAGCTTGAGATGTATTTTGCTCTATCGTTCTTTGATATCATGTTCCATCTCATTGTTCACCTTGTTACAGAGATGAAGATATATGGGCTTGTTCTTCTACGTTATATGTATCCATTTGAGACGTACATGGGATTTCTAAAGGCCTATGTGAGGAATCACTCTCAACTTGAGGGCAGCATCAACGAAGGTTACATATTCGAAGGGATTATTGAGTTCTACGTTGATTACATGGTTGAGGTAGAGCCAATAGGTGTACCTGTATCTCGTCACGAGGGGAGTCTCGATAGTGTTGGAACCATCGGTTGGAAAACAAACAACCATGATTTTGATATGTACCCAAAAGAATATTTTACGATCTTGCAACATATGGCGAGGTGTCCCCATACATCAACGAGCACAAGGATATGCTATAACAAGAGAATCCGAGATGATCTAAGGTTTGGATCAAGAGAACATAATCGCCGATTCAATACGTGGATGAAAGTGCACTTGAACAGAGAGTTAGCAAGTGTTGACCTTAAATGGTTGGCAAAAGGGCCAAATTTTATTGTTGGGACATGGCAAAAATATGATATCAACAGGTACACATTTTACACGAAATGGAAGGATGGAAAGAGCACCGTGCAAAATAACATAGCAAGCATAGATGCATTTCACAAGTTCAGCACGACCGAGCCAACGAGGATGGTACGTGGATTGATTTCGTACTACAGGTTCATAGAAGAAATTTGGGAGCTCGACTACGTACTATTCAAGATGCCATTGTTTTGAAGCCAATGGGTTCAAATTCCACAAGGTGTGAAGGTTACTAGTTATGATATAAATTCGTGGACCTCGAACGAGTCGCATGCAAAGATGAGCCATTTATACATGCTAAGCAAACCCTTCAAGTATTTTATGTTATTTACCCGGCAAACAAAAAGTGGCATGGTGACCTGCATGGCAACAAAAGGATTGTCAGAGTGGGAGAATGTTGTTGATGAGGAAGAATACAATCAATTCAATGTGATGCCACCATTTGGGGTCGATGTACAAATAGATCTTGAAGATTCTGAGGAAACCGGCTATGCCTACATTGATTACCAAGAAGGGCTATACTTCAAAGTAACCCACCATTCACACATTTTGGTACCATCAGGGTGTCTCATTGTACTCTTTCAGCCATTGCACATAAGCGTCAAGTGGAATAAAGCGATTGAGAAGATTATTTTTAAAAAGTCAAAACTTGTAAAATAATTGGAATTTGACAAATTCGAGAACATGAGAAAGATCCATTTCATTGTTCTCTAAGTGTTTTATGTATAAAGTTTTATTTATAATTACCACCTGAACAAAAACTACAACATAATATCAGATTCAGCCAAGTTACTGAAACTTTATCTATGTCAGTTTCAGTTGTGAATAATATTACAGATGGCTAACTTGAAAAACCATTTGGGATATAACACTAACACAGACGGTTCAATAATTGTGGCCGTTTGGTATATTACACAGACGGTGTTTTATCCGTAGCCATCTGTAATGTGTGAAATTAAGTTAGTTTTTTTTGCAATAGCCCGTTTATGATAATGACTCATCACAAATGGTTAATACATGAAACCGTCTGTTATACTCACCCCGTCCTTTCAGATCTCCCACACTTTATAATTGAACATCCTGCCCCGTCATTTCAGATACTCACCCACACTTAGTGCCTTCTTGTTGAAATCTAGGGTTGCCCATAGTTGTCACAGTGATTCAGCTAGGTGCGGCAAGCCCAGAGTGCCAGGACGCCCAGGCAATAATTAGATGATGAAAATAATAAATAATATCTCATATGATATGAAATTAACAAAATATACCTTATATGAAAGGAAATTAGAGATGACAAGCAAGCAACTAAATAGTTCCAAATAGAAAGGCCTAAATAGTTCCAAATTGGACAACAAAAGATACAGCTAGTCCCAAATAGCACAACAAAGCATCACATTTTATATCAAAGGTGAAAGGCCACATCACAAAGAGCGAAATAGTAACAATTTCACTCATCATCCAACTCCAAATTATGCCTCTCCTCAATATTTGCTTCACCACCCTCTTGAGAAGGAATTTGAGGTGCTTGATTGAAGTCATCTTCAACATCCTCATCATCACACACAACATCCTCTTCTTCTTCATCGAGGCCTAGCTCATGAGGGTAGATGTGCTCCAATTGTGTTCACATTTGGAGGAGGAACAACAAAAACCAACAATCTTCTTTGCAATCTTTTGAAGAGGCATAGCATGGTCACCATATGCTTTCCACCAATCAACTAAAGCTAAATATGAAGCTTTATGTTAGAAAGGTAAAATGTCATATTGAATACACCTAGGACTTAGTAGGACTTACGAGGTTTCTTTATTTTTTGTTGCATGATTGCTATCCCGTAGTTGAAGCTACCACAGGTCTACTCATAGTCATCAACTAAGACATCAACACTGCTTAGCAAGTCCCTATCACCGTGACACATCTTTGCAATCACTAAATTAAATGTCATGCATAGGTTAGATGCATAATCTTCATCCTTCTCTAAGATGTCAAGAATCTAGATGGATGCAAAAACAAAGCAGCCCCATGTAGCTTTTGCTCCATGTGACGTTCCAACCGATTGTCAACAATGTCCAACACATTCTTGAGCAATCTTTCCTTGCTTGCAGCTAAAAAAGAATCCTTAATTTTCTTCTTAGTCATGTCCATAGTTATGGATAGTTCCGGCGTTGCAGGATTCTCATCACTATCAACAAGCCTCGGGACAATTAGGAGGGGTTGTGACACTCATATGCAATCTTCCACTGAATTCCAAAATGGCATAGCAAGGACAATGGTAACTACATCCTTTTTTGCTTCTGTTCCAAACAATTTGGATCAATTCCAATAACGCAAACAAAGAGCTTCCTCAAAGCTTCTTTACGTCTGTACATGCTCTGCAAAGTGAGGAAAGAGGTGGCAAATCGAGTAGTCACAGGTCTCATAAAATTCTTCCCAACCGTCATAGCCCTCATTCCAACAAGAAGTCTCACATGCCTATAAATGAATTTTGTGACACGTTTTGCTTGGGCAATGCACTTCTTGGACTCCATCTTGCCAATATCCTCTAACATAAGATCCAAGCAATGGGCAGCAGACGACGTCCAATATAGTTTGGGAAACCTCTCCATAAGAATCCTTGCCACCTTATAGTTAGTCCCATTGTCCGTGACTACTTATAC
Source organism: Rhipidocladum racemiflorum (assembly GCA_036346355.1). NCBI lineage: Eukaryota > Viridiplantae > Streptophyta > Magnoliopsida > Poales > Poaceae > Rhipidocladum > Rhipidocladum racemiflorum. The sequence continues at coordinate 41,772,853 of CM070576.1, forward strand.
AACTTTGTCCTTGTTGATCTCTTGGATTATCCTTTCAAGTAAACCTGCCAATAGTACTTCATCATATGACTCACTAGATGCATCCACACTCTCCAAGAAGGAAGTCCCCTCCAGGCAATTAATGAGGAAATTAATTAAGTGATGACCCCTCGTGCCTGTCCATCCGTCTAACATCAATGAGAAGCCAAAATTCTTCCAAGCCAACTCTTGCTTCTTCTTTATTTCACCACCATGTCTTTTTGTTTTCTCAAGATATGGCATCGTCAACTCATGGTAACTAGGAGGCTTAATGTTAGGTCCGTACTGTCCAATGGCCTCAACCATCTCCTCGTAGCTTCATGTGTGCTATGTTGAATGGAATGCCATTCTCGCAAAAGAACTTGGCTACGTACATGCATGTCTTCTCCCTATCTTCCTTTGGTTTTATGCTCTGCTTGATGCACATGTGAGAAACCCCTTTTGGTGTCTTTCCTTTACAACTTCTTCTGGTGTCTTCAAGAATATTTGGGGACTGTTTTAGTAATATTTGTTGGTGGCTTAAAAAAGGCTGCAGAAGCCTTTATTTTAGTAGCCATTCTAGAACATGGAATTGAAGCGGCTCCGAAACTTGTGGTTGGACTAGGACTTAGACAGAGCCCTTAGATGAAGCCAACCTCAACCTTGCGGATTTCATCGTCATCGCCACCATAACCAGCATCATCTTCCTCATCATCTGAATTAATCTACGTCTTTCTTAAAGTCTCTCATCAACTCTTGCATTTCCTTCACGATGGCAGTTGTTTTAGGGCACTTCTACACATCCCCATAGCCCCCCTATGAGATGCTTCTTCAACCTCTTGATCGCCGAGTGTAGTTGCTTGCCACAAAGAGAACATTATACCAAATCCTTGTCCTCGGTTAGCCAAAACCCCGTATTTCCATCCCAGATCATTTGACTTGGCCATCCTCTTCGAATCATTTCTTAGATCATATGCATCGGCAACATCGCCACCCTTAGCAACGTCGACACTTGGAGCTTGATGCGCCATGTATCTATACAAAGCCACACAAATATTCTACAAAGTCACACATTTAAGTTTTTAACAGTACTAGCAGTAGCACTATCACAGACTAGTACTAAACGGTGGGAGAGCAGCAACAGCAACATACGAGGGAGAGCAGAAGCAGGAGACGAGGGAGAGGGAGTGTAGTAGGCAGACGAGGAAGAGGAACAGTAGCAGGCAAACAAAGGAGGGAGAGTAGCAATAGCGTATTTAGGGGATCGAGAATCGTGGTCTTATCAGAAGCGAGGGAGAGGGTGACACAAGGCCACTCCTTCGTTTGGTGACTTCGGCGGGCCTCAAATCAATCAAGTGAGGTCGATTCTTTCCTCCTAGCGGTGGACGCGATGGAGGTGGCGGTGGCGGCGGAACTCCTCTATCCTCTCGAAGCGCTAGGGTTCGTTGCCATTCCCTTCATCGCGTCTTCTTTGCATGTGATCTCTCCTTTCCTTTCGTCGCCCGCCGTTTTGAAGCTGACGCGATGCCTAATCGCCTGAAGACACGATTAGACATCTAGGCGGTCGCCTAGCCCCCTCTAGTCGAGGCAAGCTATCCTGGCGTCCCCCTTTGGCCACCGTGACAACTAGGCATCGCCTCCATCAGCTCCACCCCATCGATATCTCCCTCTGCTGGCTTCACCCCTTTGCTGTCTCCCTCAGCTGGCTCCACCCTATCGCCGTGAGTATAATGTCAGTCACCATGTTAACTAGCATGGCAACGATATATAAAAATGATAACTTAAAGATTTGCTACATATTTTGCCTGTATTATGTCATGTCATTGTTCTTGCAACATATTTGGCCTATATTCTGTCATGTCATATACTTTGTCATGATCTTGTTCTTGCTAGTGAACTCAAGGCAACACTAAAAGCCTAAGAGCATCTCCAGCAAGGGCCCCTAAAACAGGGTCCCTATTTTGGATTTAGGGACTCCCCCTATTTTTGGGGGCTGCTTTCATAACACAAGTTCAAAGAACATCCCCTAAATCTCAAATTTCCATTTTGACATATCCGCTATGTATAATCTTCATTTGACACCACTAAAATTCAATCAAAAATATTTGTAATACATAAAACATAAGTGTATTAACATTTACAATTTAAAAACATGATATTTCAAATTTAAATTTAAAATTTTCAAAACATGATAAATAGATAAATAGAAACTCTTGAACAATGAATCAAAGTACGAAGCGCTGTGAATTGCCCACAAATGCTCAATAAGATCATCCCGAAGCCTCTCTTGTATTTCTATGTCTTCAATAATAGGGGATGTACTCGTGTCCTTGAGAATTGGGGCTGAGGAGGCAAATTTATGAGCCTCCTAATTTTAGGGGCTTGAGTTGGGGATCCCTAGGAATTGGGGCTGAGGAGGCAAATTTAGGGGCCTCCTAATTTTAGGGGCTTGAGTTGGGACCCTGTTGGATCTGTTTTTTTTACTACACTCCCTATTTTAAGGTTTAGGGGCTGATTTAGGGGCTCTGCTGGAGATGCTCTAATAATGAAACATGTTAGTTCATTTAATTTGAATTTTTTACAACATGAACTTTTAATTTGACTGCCATGCTTATTTTGAATGCTAAGCACACGAAACATTGCAACATGTGTGTGTATGTGTATTTTTTTTATATGTATCTTGGGTATATATACATACCTATCCTGGATCGTAACTCAAATTTTAGAGAGCACTACATTTCCATCACATCATACCTAGCTTAATATATAGCCTGTACATTTGAACATTTGCATCTGCAGTGTGTTGCAATTATGTTATTTTTATTTCCTCACTTTCAATTATGTCGAGCAGGGACATGGACGTCATGTTGGGCCAGAGTGGTGCACCCAACAAAGTCGACCCATCCACAATGACCCCTCATAAAAGTTGAACACATGGGGCCCAATTGACATGCAAGGTCTTGTCTAGAGAGAGGAAGCACGTAATTGAGGAGTTCGGTCCGACTGAGATCCTGGTAGCTCCAAAGAACGTAGCCACCACATTCCGAATCACGTGCAGTATACTTACAAGTGAATAGTGTCAATCACCATCCCTACATGGAAGGCTGTCATGGAGGATGATAAGGAAATGCTCTGGGAAGTGATCAAGGTGGCTTTCATGATCCCTGAGGAGCTTGATCACCGAGTACGCCGACAGGCTTTGCTGTTAATGTGCAAGGCTCGGAAGACCTTCAAGAGCACACTAGTCATTAAGTACATGACAAAGTTGATGAGCCAACTCGAGAAGTACCGTTTCATGACTCTGGCGGCATGTGAGGACTTCGTGAGTATGAAGAGCATGCTAGAGTTTCGGCCACATAGTATGACGAACAAAGCTATCCAATCACATAACACCCACCTGCACTATCTAGTCACTGATTGGTACGTGGGGGAGATTGCTTCATGAAGTAGAAGATAGAATGAGTATGAGGATCCGTGCCCTTTGTGGGGATACAGCATATCGACCCTATTAAGACCATCACACGCTTGATTTTGAATCCTACTGAAATAATTTCTAACCTGTTGTAGGATGATTTGAGTGCCGAACAATCACAAGGATCTTTCTTGGCTATGGAGGATAAGGAGATTCTTTCGACTGTATTCGGAAACAAGGAGGACTCCGGCCATGTGCGAGGGCTGGGTGTTATCGTCCCTTGGAGGGATATCTTCCCCAATGACCCAGATGCGAGGAAGAGGAAGAGTTCCTTGCATGAGCGGATAAAAGAACAACTCCGATCAGAGATGTGGTTGAAGATGGAGTGGCACAATACCGAGCTCAAGCTTTAGCTGGCTCAAATGCAGGCGAGGCTTGAAGCACTTAGTCAACTGAAGATGGATGGATAGAAGCATGGCGACGCAAATCGAAGCCCGAGACAGTGGCATCGCAATGCACTAGAAGCGTGCTAGAGGTGTGGTGCGGAAGAAACGTGGTGACCTTAGAAGCTCAGGGCAGTGTCTTAGAGAGAAGCGGCGATATCGACTAACTGATAGTCGACATGCACAGCTTAGACAAAACTAGAGATAGATGCTAAGGACTTGGATAGACGCAATGAAAAACTCAAGGAAATACTAGGAATACTAGTAGAAGCACTACCAACAGCAAACCCATCAACACCAAGAAATAGACAAAACAAATCAGAGGGTCTCGGCCCAAAGAGCAACACTAGAACTGGCCCACCATCAGGCGAAATTGCAGTTGAAGAGCCTAGAAGTCTGTGGCAAAAAAGAAGAGCATAGAAGAGCTCAAAGAGGGTTGCAGCAAGCTTGGTAGAGGTGCTGACTTCTAGTTGAGGAAGATGCTAGAGGCGAGAGGTGACGAAGAGGCTGGCCGATGACACCTTCCCCCTCCATGGCCGCTAGTTGGATCCTGCCTCTCCCTTGCAGGATCAAGGACGAGGCTGGTGGGTTGAGCATGACGATTCCCAATAGTGGGTGCACAACGACAAAGAAGCCAGCAATGATGACCCTAGGTGGATGATGAAGATGGCTTGAAGACGACTGCGGCGAAGCAGCGAGCCGCTAGTGATGACGATGGGGAGGCTTTGCCTTGCCTGGATCTAATCACACAACCAGCAAGGTGCAATAATCCAAGGCCAACACTGCGAGAACATGACCAGCAACGAGGTAGATGGCTTGGCGGCCATGGGGAAGAGGCAAGGGATGCCCCCGCCGAGATCAAGGGAGAGCTCAGATTGTGGGTGAAGGCCGGAGGCAGTGGTGCTCCAAAGAGAAGGTGCAGAAGTGGCAACTTTGGCCAAATTTGAGCGAATGAGCCGAAGAAGGCTGAAGGTTAGCTCGGTGGCGCTCACCAGAGGTCAGCGAAGACTAGTGGTGACGGGAAACCCAAATCCATTACTGGTAACATCGGGAGCATGGATTCAGGTTGAATAGAGCATGAGCGACTAACGGTGAAGCGCGAGCATCTTGATTCGAAGGCAGAGGCACTCGGGCAACCAACGGAGAGAGTAGATCCGAGCCAAGCAAGGAGATCGAGCTCAAGGACGACAAATCGAGGCTATCAACGATGATTGCTTGATGAAGCCATTTGAGTTGAGCGACCAGACTAATTGTTGCTGCTACTTGAAACTAAGGTACAACTAGGAGGTGCTCACCCCGGGAGTAGAGATTGCTCCCTGGGGGAAGCTCCAACGGAATTAGATGGAATATAGGGTTTGAACCTAGGCTCTGATACCATGTTAGAAGTGCAAGGTTAATTGTATTACAATAGCCCAAGGTGCAATATATAGAGTACATGGACACAACACAAGAGTAAACCCAAAAACACTAGAAAATAACACAAATACCTTAACAAAGAGGCACCATAGCTGGCCCTGAGTGTGAATGTGGGGCATCCCTTACGTCAGAGCCCTGATTGCATAGCAAGGAAGCCAAAGCCCAGGTATCCTTCTCGGGGGCACTAGGCATTTTGCCAAGATGGCACCTAGGGCACTTGGTCCTTCGCCCGTAGTGCCTTCCCTCTGCATGCAAGTCTTCGGTCAGTTGTTGGCTTGTGTTGGGTGTTAGCCCCAGCGCACGATGGCATATGCAAAGGGAGGGAGTGTAACGAGCACTTGGCCTAAGGCCCTCTACAGTCATGCGTTGATCCTATGGGACAAGTCCGTGAAGGTTAGTGCACTTAAGTCGTTCTCATTGCCTGTTCAGAGGAAACATAGCAAAGACACGTTGGAGCCAACAGGGGCTAAGGAGAAGAAAAGAGAAGCAGTTCCCTCTCCTTTGCTCTTTCCATCTTCATACCGACATTCAAGACCGTGCGATGGGCACTTAGGGCAGGGCAGCTTTCCCTTCTAAAGTTGGCTGCGGATGAGGTGCTTCCGCCGACGACAAAGAAAGGGTAGGCCACCTCCAACCTATCTGGCGCTAGAGGGAGAAGGTAGGGAACTGCTCCCGACCAAGACTTCTTCGGGAAAATAGTGTAGTAGCATCGCCAACTCGGCCCACGCCGGAGAGGGGTAACTCCGATGGCCCAACCCAAGCTGGGGGAAAGGGCGCAGCGCAGCCACCAACCTGGTCTACGCCATAGATAGGGGAGAAAGGCGCCACCAGCCCGGAGGCACTCCATGCTCCAATTCGATCCCATATTGCGAGCAGGTAACAGCACTACCGCCGGCTTGATCCGGCCTTGGGGGGTGCCAAAGGCTTCGCCACCACCCAGATCTGTTGGAGCGCAAATTGTCGAGAGGAGAGGGACTGAGTGACCACTGTTGTCCTTTCCCCGCCGCACATCGTCGGGGAAACAGAGGAGATGCTTCAGCCGTCAAATGCCATGGGAGTCGTCACCACTTGCTCCTTCTACCGTTCACCTTCTTCCTCGGTGACGACATCACCGGCGACCACCCTTTATCAGTGTCGAGGATAGGGCATCGGTGGGCTTTGCCAGCGCTAGTCTCAGGACTCATGGGCTGGGTCCACTCAACAGACCAAGTTAACGGGTGGTGGCAGTTGAACGCCGTTCAATGCGACGATATAAATTCCCCCATCATTCTCAGTTTGGGAACGGGAGGGCAAGCAGCATCCCAAACGCCCCGGTGACATCAATTTTAGGTGGAATTGCCAACTGTCCTTTCTCTTCAGCGCTTCTGGTAGTGTCTGGCTGGACTTGCTTCGGTCCTGAGAAGTTGGGTGTGGCTGCTAGTACCTAGCCAAAGTTGCCTCGAGTGCCTCCTGACTTTCCGCGAGATTATGGGCCGTGGGATCACTGTGGCACGTGCCTTTGAGAACTGTTGTTAATGTCCTGTTGAGATCTCATGTGCAGGTGAATCCTAGTAGTCTTTTAGGATTTCAAAATGTGTGTCGGATGAATCCTAGTAGTAGTAGGATTCCTACTTTCTTTTAGAGTAGGGCTCCTACTTGCTTTGGAGGAGTACTAAGGAAGCTATATAAACCCATGAGGTGATCTTGGAGAACCTAAGCAACCATGAAGTCACAAGCCAACTCATATAAAGCAAGAGATGTACGAGAGGATTAAAGGCTAGGTTATTCTTTAGCACATGATTCTTGTATAGGGCAGGGATCGAAAGATCCTAAAAGTTCGAGGTTGTGGGAGCAACAACCCCTTGAGCTCTAATCCGGTGTGGGGGTTCCTATGCATATGAAGGAGTATCACAGTGTGACAAGTGGTATCAGAGCCAAGACCAAATTAATCAAATTTGTGATAAGGTTGGTAAAGGGTCAAGTGGCACAAAATTTTGAATCAAGAAGAGGAATTTGACGGTGGAGGAAATTTGAGCATGTGGCAATGTGTGGTGAAGGATGTCTATGTCCAGCAAGAGTTAATCGCTGCACTTGTATGGGACAAAATGGAAAAGACGTCCAAAGAAGACTGGAATGTGATGGAGTGGAAGTCTATCAGTGCAATCCGTCTATGTCTCTCCGATAAGGTAAAGTACTCAGTGATCACACAGAATTCACCAAACAAATTATGGAAGGACTTAGAAGAATTGTATATGGCAAAGTCGCTGACAAATTGGAGGGTGTTGAAGCTACAACTGTATAGGTTGCGCATGGAGCAAAGTACACAATTCGTTGACCATCTTAATATCTTCAACATGCTTATCACACAGCTTATTGGTGTGGATGAGAAAATTGAAGAGAACAATAAAGTCGTCATATTGGTATCATCTCTAGCACCATCTTCGGAGCAATTAGTGATGAACATTCTTGTTAGGAAAAACAGTCTCCACTCCATTGAGGCAGTTGCATATCTATTGGAGGCGAAGTCCTTAAAAAGCCATCAGAATGTCCATCCTTAGGTGATCAAGAATTGGTTGCAGTATTTGTTGTAAGCAAAAATAAGAGTTATAGGAAGAAGGGCAAGAGCAAGGGCACACGTGTATGCTATCTATATGATGAGGAATGTCATATGATAAAGGACTGTATGAGTTTGAAGCAAATGTGGGGTGCATGCTTAATGGCAGTAGCAAAAGATATTTCAGATGTACTTGTTGTCAGTCAATCAGGTACTTCTTATGTATGGATATTAGATTCAAAGTTGTTGGTACCACATATATTCAGCGAGGGAGATACTTGACGAAAGATCTCTACGCTTGGTGAATGGAATTGCTACATTATAGATGTATGATAGAGCACATCGCACATTGGCGGGAGTTTGGTATGTACCTGGCATAAAGAAAAATCTAATATCTGTGAGGTCACTTGCACTCAAAGGTTGTGAGGTATCCATTCAAGGTGAAGTCATGCGAGTTACTTGCAAAGGGCAGATGAGCATGAAAAGTATCTGCAACAACGGAGGATACCGATTGATAGGAAAATCTAAAGGAAGGGTAATCAATGGGTGGTTTGAAAAAATTCTGATCAGGAGAAGGAACCCACATTGTTAATAGTAGGTAATCAGATCTCAATTGGAATTACGTGTGGGACAAAGAAAGACGGTTGCAAAATCTTACAAACACAAAAGCGCACGTAGATGTTGAAAGAAAGAAGAAGTGGCAAGACCAACCACGAAGTACCATCAAGCAAATGGAGCATGGAGGTGGTACAAACCTATGGCATGGAGGGCTTTAGGAACGGAAGGTGTGGTTAACTAAACTACAAAAAGAAAATGCTCACAATTGGAGGGCTCAGGCAGCCAAACCCCAAATACCAACACGCACATTGCGGTGATGTGCATGAGCCCCTATGGTGGGGGCACTCCCAAAGGTGGAAGAAAACTATTCGGAGCCAACTTGTAGCGATTTCTTGGAGGACCACGACAACTTCAATGGATAAAAGTGAAGGTGGAGATTGTTAATTATGGTGACTCATATCTAGTATGTTAGGATTTGAAAAGTTGTGCTAGATGAATCCTAGTAGGATTAGGATTCCTACTTTCTTTCAGAGTAGGATTCCTATTGTTTTGGGCGAGAACTAAGGGAACTATATAAACACATGAGCCTTTATACCCTCATGTACATGTATATATACAGGCCCATTGGCCCCATGTTGATTACAAGTGCTATTCATAACAGTGGTCATGGAGAACATAAGCAATCATGAAACCACAAGCCAACTCATTCAAAGCAAATGGTGCACAAGATGATTAAAGGCTAGGTTATTCTTTAGGACTAGATTCTTGTATAGGGCAAGGATCGAAGGGTCCTAGAAGGTTCGAGATACTGTTAGAGAGCAACAATACCTTGTACTATTTTGAGGTTGTATTTAAAGAATTTGTGGTCGGCTTCGCCAAATCTTCTCTCATCATGGTTGCTACAACATTGTTATTTTGGTTCTATCTACGAGATTCATCAACATCGTTCTTGAGACCATGGACACACGTGCCATACCTCACAAAACTCTTATCCGATCCTCGCCAATCATGCATAAGGGGTATCAAAGTGTAACATTCATGTTTTCATATCCTTGTCTGCATGCGATCAAGGCATTCTAGCACAAGACCAGTAGCACGACAGGGGCCGCTCCTCTCACATGGGTATTTAAATTCATGCCCATACAAAAAGGGAAAATAGGTTTTGCCCATTGGTTCAAAGATGTCTGAAAATTTCCTTAGATGTGTATTATTCTTCTAGATTTGGTCAGTTAAATAGATAGTACGGTTGCATTGTTCCAATTTCTATTCATCAGTCCTTGTGTTATGAAGGTGTGGGCCCCCTAACTAAAACGAAGAGGGTTCAGAATGATAAATGCCAATAAAAAACTTCTTGCGGCATACTTGAAGGAATGAGGATATCATCATTACTTTGTAGGTGACCGTCCGCGGGATGCTCTGGTGAAAGGCAAAGGTAAGGTGGATGAGGGTGCTCTTGTGAAGGGCAAGGGCAAAAGTAAACCCTCTCATGGAGAAGACCTTCATGCGAGGGACATGGACATGGTGGCTCCAGTTGAGTCTTTCGCCTTTGCAAAACCGGCGGGGGAAAAGGTGGACACCTCCGAGTGGATGAAAGTGGACCCCGAACCGTCGGAGCTTACCGACAAGAAGCTCTCCCTCATCCGACGAGGAGCCATCTCTCACCTAAATACATGGACTTCTCAAAGACAGGGTAGAGGCCTAATCCTCCATCGGTGTTCGTCGTAGCTCTCAATGCTTAGGTGGACGTCGGATTTGGGCTTCCAATGCACCCTTTCATCAAGAAGTATACTTAGGTATTTGGGGCGCTCTCACAACTTAGCTCAAACTTCATCCAGTTGAGGATCTTTTTATGGCTATGCGAAACGGCCATTCCAGGGACAATTATGGAGCTGAAACTACTTTCTATTATCGAGGGGATGCCAGGAAAGGACCTTTGAGGTCCATCTTCACCACCTCAAGGCACGAGGACAAGTTTGCTGTGCATACAACAAGGGACAGCTGGCCCTTCATCACAAAGTGGTTCTACCTGAAGGTGGGGGTGACTTCATCTACAGTTGGTTGCACCCGTACGTACAGGGCCGATGCGAGAGGGGGATTAGGGTGGCTCCTCCAGCGTACTTCTCGAGTATGCCATATACCATACCCTGGGCGTGGAGGCCATTGAGATGACCCGTCTCTTGGTGATGAAGCGGGTGTAGAGGTACATGGTAGATTTGGTGCCTAATGACCCTAGGAAGTTCCTAGAGGTGCTTGTAGAAAAGCTAGCGACCACCGTGACCATTCAAAATCAGGTTCTGCATATGCCCTCTTCCTTGTCAATTCCACAAACTTAAGGGTCTCATGTGTGTTTTATTTAATGCCCTTCACCTTCTTCCTTTTACAGGCCGCGGCGATGATCGACGTGCTCTATGACAGGGTCCCTGGGATGATACAAGAGATGTTAGTGGTTATGCCACTGCATTGACCTGAGGACCTTGATGTCCTCAACAGGGCCAAAGGGCGGCAAAGGTCCTAGGGGTGAGCCAAAGATTTGGGGGACAACTTGGCAAAGGTTCATGGGACACTAGAGGTTTGAGGGCAGACTGCGATGCCAACAGCCAGAGGTTTGGTGCGGACCGAAAGGCAAGAAATGTGTCTCTTGTCAACATTGTTGTGTTAGTCCGAGTTACTATGAAGGACCTCAGGGCCAAAGTGGAGGATCTCTCCACCTTCACGGAGGATTGGGAGGAATGGATTGATCCTGAAAGGCTGCAACAGTCTACTTGAGAGGGCCGCAGGGGGCAGAGGAAAGGCCTTTACCAAGGTTGACTTGACCGTGGGAGTCGCAGCTTTCTTCCGTCTCTCCGACGCCACTAGTATGAGATAGCACTTGCTGCACTCCATGAGTTGTACACATCAGAGCTGCACCTGCGTGCCTACGATGGCAGCTCCACCTGGGGCTCCCTTATGGGGGGCTTTGTGGAGAGCCGCATGAGGGATCCTCGTAGGATCGGATCCTAGAGGTCAGGAGAGGGCCCTAGTTCAGAGAACGTATGACTTCCTCTGGAGTGTCTGTTTGTTGTCTTTTGCGGAGTAGCTTGGTGATTCATGACTATTGTACTAGGAATATCAATTCTTTAATTTAGAGGTGCACTTGTAGCGAGTAGTGCTCATCATGGTAGGCTGCGGTGCACTCCCCTTTCATTTTGTATGAACTTGCTTCGATGTTATGGCATGAGTGATGAGGATTTTTGTAATGCTTTATTTTAGGATATGCCCCGGAAGGTAGTTGGTATCCGTTATAAGCGAAGTGCACAGACGGGTCGGGCATCTCACCGATTATGCCCGCCAAAGACTTCACGGGGGCATGATCGTGCCTTGGCTCCTGAGAGGGGTACAAGTCGCAGACGCCCCCCCCCCCCGAGGGGTTACTTAGTTGCTTCTCCCCAAGGGAGAGAGTTTGACTTGTCTCGTACTATGTACGAAGGGAACCACTTCCTCTCAGCGGAGAGGGAGGTTCAACTCCAGCATCGCCCTTAGGTGGCACAACCTTATTTTGGCCATTGGGTCACTTGGGCCACCAGTTCACAGGGCCTTATTAAAGGAGCTGGGCGTTTAGTTCAAGGTACAGCCCCCCATAGAGGGGGCCTATGAGCCATTTGCTTAGACTTGTAATAAGGGCTCAGGCCCGTGGCCACCGAGAAGGTGATGTCTTCTGGGTTAAGGTTCTTGAGGTTAGGATATTGCTGATGTATCCCACAGAATGGCGGAGGCCTTGACCTGGGGGGTCATTCAGCTTAGTGCTTGAGGACCATGGGAGACTAAGCCATGCTAAACCCTATGACTTAGGTGAAACGCCTTAAGTCGTCGCCCAGTCCATGGGTCCAGCAGCGAGGGGCCGCCCAAGGGTGACTTGAGATGTCCCGATCGCTCAGTGGTTCCTTCAGTGGTTAACCACGGTGGCCATACGCCCTAGGAGCATATTTCTCGCGACCATGCGAGGTTCTAACCCATCCGCCCATAGCCACATGTTGGGGGTGATTTTTTCAGACCAATCACACAAGTCACAGATTACATGCGGGACAGTTTGATATTTCATTGATAACTTCAAAAGTGTTTACATTAATACAAGATATAAAAGAGCTTACATGTAGAACTTCTTGAGCTTGTCTACATTCCTTGCGTGCTTGAGCGACTTATCTTCTGCGGTGCAAAGGTGGTAGGCGCCGAGCCCAAGACCCCACTTGGACTCCTCGAAGACTCACTCCCACACCCAGCTTGTTGTAGAAACGGTGACTTCGCGCCAGACGCAGGCAAACTTGACAAGAGATCGAACACGATCTTCTATACTAAGTCCACCTTAACCTTGTGGTTCTCTTCGCTCACCATGATGTTGATGGGCAAGGGCCTTGAGAGAATCTCCATGTAGAGGAGCGGTGGTGGATCTCTACAGTGGTGGACCGCTTCCACTCTCTACACGAGTGAGAAGGATGTTCATCCCGTGGAGCGGCTGGGAGTGGTGTGCATACCCCACAAGACATTAAGTTCCTCTACCCATAGTCCACGCTTTAAGTGTACTCTTCTCAAGCCAACGGCAGACGCCTTGTGAGGATTACGCCATTGGCCCTCTCCACGGCCCTATTGATCCTAAGGTGCACCACCGAAGTGAAACAAAGTGTTGTGCCGATGGAATCACAAGTCCTTGAAGGACTTTTGCACCACTCGAGATGTGATCGATACCAACGGCCCGGTGTCCACCCATTTGGTGAAGTAGTCCACCGCTGCCACCACATGCTTGTAGCCCTCCTTGGCCTGGCGAGAATGTCCTAAGCAGCCCATACCCCACCGGCAAAAGAACATGTGATTGGTATCTGGTGTAGAGGTGTGGTGGGGGACTGGTGAGCCGACACCATCTTTTGGCAACCTTCACATGTCTTGATGGTCTCGATGGCATCTTGCACCATAGTAGGTCAATAGAAGCCTTGTCTTAATGCCTTTGCAAATAGCTTGCCACAGGTGCGATGTGTGAGCCACGTAAGCCCTCATGCACGTCTTGGAGGAGTGTGGTACCTTCCTCTTTTGAGAGGCATTTGAGTAGTGCAGAGGATCCTTTCTTGTAATGTATCCCCTCAAGGAGCACATAGGACCTAGATTTGTTGAATAGCATTCGAGCTTTAGCATTGTTCTTTGCCTCTGTTTCTCCTTGAATGCATTTTATTATTTGTAATTGGGGAGGTTAAGGTCTCATTGAATTTTGGGGGTTGCTCAGGCTCTCCCACCTCATTAGCATCTTCTTTGATGGAGGGTGCATCAAGTATTTTGGGAAGACCTTTAGTGGAAGCGGCTCTTTAGAGCTTGCCGCCTGAGCCAAGCGGTCTGCCTGATGATTTTCTCCATTGGGGATTCGGCGAGACTCCATCGCCGAGAAGTATCATTACATCTTACGCACCTCTGAGGTAGTTAGTCATTTTGGGGTCAAGGCATTAGTAGGACTAGTCCATCTAGTTGACAAGTTGAGAGCCTCCGAGGATGAGGGGGCACTAGATCCCCACAGCCCTTGCGAGACACAAAGCCCCAAGAGGAGAGCCTCATACTCAGCCATGTTGTTCTTGGGTTGAAGGATAGGTGCGCGGCATACTCGAGCGCTTTCCCCTCTGGGCTGACAAAGACAACTCCAGCTCCTCCAACATTTAGCTGCTTGAAGCCATTGAAGTAGAGGGTCTAGTGAGGGTTGGGTGAATTGAGGCGCTCCGTCACTTCCCCTTGGGCTTTTGGTAGTTCATCCACTCAGCCACAAAATCCGTAAGGATTTGAGAATTGACCACGGTTCTTCGCACGAGCTTCAGGGAGAAGGGCGCCAGTTTGATTGCCCACTTGGCAATCCTCCTGGTTGCCTCTTTGTTTTCCGTCACTTTGGCTAGCGGGTAACCGGTGGGGACAGTGATGAAGCACCTGAGGAAGTAGTGACGAAGCTTCCGGGACACCATGAGAAGTGCGCTGCACATTTTATCATTTTCGTGTACCTTGTCTTTGCGCCCACGAAGGCTTCACTGACGTAGTACATGGGTCGTTGGAACCCGTCCTTTTCCCTGATTAGGACAGCGCTTGCAACGATGAGAGTCATGTTGAGGTATAGGATGAGGGGCCCCTCGAGACTTTGTCAAATATGACGAGATTCTCAAAGGCCTTTTGAGCCTTAGGGGTTGAAAGGAAGCCTTCGAGCCTGCGGATTATCTTGAAGAAGGGTAGTCCTTTCTGGGCCTATCGTGACATGAAGCGCCCCATGGCAGCCATGCGACCCGTTAGGCATTGGACATCCTTGATGGATCGTGGCAAATCCATGTTCAGCATGGCCCGGATCTTCTCCAGGTTGGCCTCAATACCTCTTTGAGAGACAACGGCCTAGGAGTTGGCCCTTACCTCGAAGACGCCAACGCCACTGTGAAGGCCAAACTTGTGAAGGTTCTCAAGGTTTCACGAAGGTCGTAGAGATGTGTTGAAGCCAAGAGGCTTTTTACAATTGCATCGTTAACGTTCACCTCCACGATTCGACCCAATTGGTCCTTATGCAAGGCATACAAGCTGTTGGAAGGTGGCCCTTGCGTTTTTCAGTCTAAAATGCATGTGTAGGTAGCAATAGGTGCCCACTGGTGTCACAAACTTGCCTTCTCTTCTTGTGACATGGGAAGCTGACAATAGCTCGAGTACGCGTCCAAGAAACTCATCAATTCACACCAAGTTATGGAGTCGACCACTTGGTCAATGTGAGGGAGGGGGTAGTCATCCTTTGGGCATGCCTTGTTCAAGTTTGTGAAGTCGACGCACATGCGCCACTGACCACTCGATGTTGGCAAGCCAATCCGGGTGCTAAACCTCCTAGATGACGCCAGCGTTTTGAGAGCTTGTCGACCTCCTCTTTAAATGTGTTGGCAATGTTCAAAAGAGCTTGTGAAGATTTTTCCTTACCGTGGAGGGGGGCAAGCCTTACCACGAGGCAGTGCTGAATCACTTCGCGGTGGACGCCCTCCATGTCCGACGAAGCTTAGACATCAACGTTGGTCCTTAGGAACCCGATGAGCTCATTTTCCATCATCTCTGAGAGTTTGGCCCTGACTTAGATGAAACATTAATCACTCAAACCAAAAGAGACATAGCTCCTTTAGTTCCCCCTTAGGGTGAGGTTTTAGGGAGTACTCTAGAGGGGATTCATTCTTTGGACATTGTCTGCTTAGAACAATTGGATTCCAGTGGAGGTTGACTTCATCGTAGTCCGCTTGTTGCCTTGTGGTAGAGGCAATGGGCCAAGTCTTGATCGCTTTTTACGAAGATGACACCGCGAGGTCCCAGATCTTAAGACATTAGTAGTTTTCATGGACTACCTCGTAGAAGCTAAGTATGGGTTACCCTCCCCATAATAGCATTGAACGGTGACTCGACATCAACAATGTCAAATCTGAAGGCTTTCATGCGATGGTTCTCTCGTGTCCCAAAGGTCATGAGGAGCTCGATCATCCCAAGGGGTTGGATAGATTTTCCTGTACAAAGCCCATGAGAGCGCAGTCAGATGAGAGTAAGATGCCTGGGTGGTAGCCCCCAATGACTCCCACATTTCCTTGAGCACGAGGAGGTAGAGTATGTCTGCGAAGCTTCCCCCATCAATGAGTATACGAGAAATCTCACAGTTAGACACAGTGGCGGTTACTAGGAGGGCGTCATCATGGGGAACCTTAGGTCCTTCGCATCCTGGGCGGTGAAGCTTAGCGGGATGTTTGCCCACTTGGGGGCACTTCAAGGGGTTACCCCCACAAAATTGACTCTCTGACGCATTTCTTTCGCTGTCGCTGATTCGTGTTCATAGGCTGAGCCCCCCATTATGACGTTCATTTGTATTTGTGGCACTTTGAAAGGAAGCTCATGCTCAACGTCTTGTGGAAGTTCACCCAGGAGAGGGCGACCAAGGGATATTGCGAGCGTGGGGGTCAATCGCTTAGCATAGCTTCTATGGCCATGGGTGAGATGCTAATCCTCAGTGTGGCTCAGGTACACGCTTGAGCAGTTACACCACATAAGCGGCATGTTGACGACACTCGCCGTGCCATGCCCGTCCATCTTCTGATAGGTACACCAGCGACCAAGGACCTAGTCTTTGTTATCTTTCTTTTTGTCGGGACCTTGCCACGCTCGCAATGAGCCCTAGGCTTGGAACCCTTCTTGGGTCCTTTGGAGGTGTCGTTCCCACGGGACTAGGTGTTAATCATGACAAGGACCTTGGAGTCGCGGCCCCATTGGAGCGGTCCTTCCTGGTCTTTATTCTTCTCGGATGACCCTTTGACCCGGCGTATTTCTCCATGGCCTCAAGAGTTGTTAGGTCATTTTCAAGGCATCCTCCCTAGCGCTTGGCTTAGTTCACCATGGAGAATCCCTTCCTTGCATACATTGATGACCGTGCAGTCCGGAGCATCTACCACCCGACTCCACACCCGTGAAAAGCGCATGAGGAAGTCTCGAGTGGACTCATTCTTTTGTTTCTTGATAGTAACGAGTTGACTGGGAAGCTTGGGGTGTCGTAACACCCCTAAAAGTTCGTGCTAAACTACACGTAGCTGGGTCCAGGAGTGGATGGAGCCCCTCTTCTGATTGAAGAACCATGATCGCATTGTCCCAGAGAGGAAAAGCGGGAGGCAATTGCACATCTCTACCTCCCCGCCTACCCCGGTGTGGATAGCTATTGTGTAGACTTCCATGAATTGCATGGGATTGAGTCTCCATCAGATGGCCCAATGTTGGGTTGCTTGAATTTGGGTCGAAATGGGGTTTCGGAGATACCCCAGGTAAGGGGGTTGCCGATCCTAGGACTACCTCAGCCGCCACGCCCTCGGGGGAAGATCAACTCACAGGGCAGTGACGACGATGATGAGACTCCTCAGAGCTGGGATAGCTAGAGGCCGATTGGGGGACTATAGCGATGTCCACATCCGATAGAGCTGGAGTGCCCCCGCCGATGTGTGGTTCGGGTAGGCTATGAAACCAAAGACCCGCCTTCTCTCCTCTAGCACGATAATGGCCATAATGATTTCATATGGCAGGAGCACGCCCATAGCGAGCCGAAGCTCCTCCTCCACTTGGCTATGCTAGACTTGACACGAGTCCTTGAGCCTCGTGGAGCACTCATGGGCAAACTGCTTGTGGAATTCCTTGCCTGCTTGGGAATGCACTTGGGAGGGTGGCTACCTATGGTCTTGGAGGCTCTCTTACCACCTTTGGACACGTCATGCCTCGAGGGTGAGAGTCCGGTCCGACCCATGGGAATCGACTCACCATCTCCGGACGCAGACGCATTTGCCCAAGAGGAGCTTGGGGGGCCTAGAACTCCCACCCTTAGGGGCACGAGCTTGGGCCTTAGGGGGTATGGCGATGGCATGAATTGCCACTGTGATGTGATGAGTCCACCCGAACCTTGGATTAGGTGGGTGTAGCCGCCTATGGAGCCTCTTTGACACCACCGCATGGGCGAGCTGGGTGGGGAGATTATATTCTGCCCGCTTACTCACCTCATAGATGAAACCTAGGTCTACACACGCCTGTGCCTGTATTTACTTGGACCAAGGGCAGCTGGGTAGGAGCAAAGTGAGAACTATGGAGGACCATCGTGAAGGCGGTGAAGAGGCCATCATGTAGTCCATAGTTTGCCTCATGGTCGCCTCCACCATGGCCTTCCACTTGGTTACATCCTGCTCCTCACGGATGATGGTCGGCTCAAGATCCCAACCCTACCTCGGGCATCCCGCCTGGCCCATGGCTAGCGCAAGGGAGGAGGAGGCTTCTACTGGCCTCGAAACTTGAGGACATTGTCCACCCCAGGTGGACGGCTCTAATCTTCGAGGAGGTGCACACCTGGGTTCCACCAGGGAGGATGGTCATCCATGTGCTCCTTGGCGCCAGGGGATGGAGGACGCTGGAGTATTTCTTGGTAGGAGTCATAGCCTTCTATAAATTAGCTACACTCCCCATGGATGGTGTCATATGTCGTGGTGTTGAGAAACGGACACGCCGGTGAGGGCACTCATGGGAACACCCTAATGGATCGAGAGTCTAACCATATGCCTCATGGACGGGACATAGCGAAGCACCCTTAGAGGCTAGGGCCTTGGCAAAGTGTCCGTAGAAGGGGTGGATGGAGTCTCCTCGGCCTTGGGTATCCTTTCTATCCCATCTGGCGCCATAAGGGCGCCTCATGGACCTAGGAGTCTAGCCCCACACCCTATAGACGAGAACAAGGCAAGGGGCCTTGGGTGACTGTGGCACTCTCTCACGCACCCTCCTTAGAAGGCCGACGAGGTATGTGTTTTGAATAAGCGCTTGTCGTATTCATCGTGGAGGCCAATAGCTGTAATATAGACTTACATAAGGGTACAAAAGGAAAGTCTAATTAAGGAAAGCAATAGATATAAGGAAAACTTATATAAGAAAAACCTATACATGGAGTTTATATAAGACAATCAGATATCCTCGCACTCTCCCACAAATGCAAGGTGTATGCAATAGCATTGCGCTTGGAAGGGTCGACAATAAAATAAGATAAATCCAAAGTTCTTGTCTTGAAGTAGTTGTCATAGCATCATCTCTAGAAAACCAAGCCAACGAAGGAGCCAAGTCAACGAAGAAGAGCCGACGGTGGAGCCAAGTTGACGAAGAAGAGTCGACGAAGGAGGTAATGACAAAATGAGCCAAGCAGAGTTTCGATTTAAAAGAGCCGAGCCGATAAAAATAGCAGAGCCGATGAAACAACCAAGATGCTAAAGACTTGATGGACGCACTAAGTCTCAAGGATATACTAGGAATACTAGTAGTAGATACCAAAGAACAACAACAACAAGACTCAAAGTAGAACTCTAGATCAAAACTTAGCAATGATGCTCGATGCAAAGAAAGTCATGTCGATGTCGAACCAAAGCTCATCGACGGTGGCGAAGACAAGGAGAAGCTCAATGGAACGACTAAGGGAGTGAGATGAACTCTAAATCGGTAGCGATAGCTACCGGTAAAATCTCAAAATATCGGCACCAAAAAGAAGAAGCCAAAATCGAGAAAACGAGAAGCCAAAAGAGCCGGAGCGAAAAGTTGGAGCCGAGCCAGAGCTAAGCTTAACCGAATGAGCCAAAGAGCTAGAGCCGATATAATGAGCGGAGCCATTGAGCCGAGCTGCACTCAAAAACCGCCTACTTTCAAGCCAACGGAATAAAAACCGAATTCTAATTTGGCTTGATCCCGCTGAAGCTCCTACCGCTTATTTCCTTCTATCACTGCTCTATTTGGCCACGCAAGAGGCGCATTACCTGGGAATCCATGGGTGGTGGCACCTACGCCAGTGCGTGCGTGTGGCGACTTCAAGGATCACCTGAGCGCGGCCACGCAGGAGTGATGGCCAACACTGACAAGGTGGATGGGTCCAGAGTTGCAGAGGCGATTAGCTCAAAGGCACACGGCATCGAGAGATGGCGATAGGTCGGAGGTAGCGCTGGCGCAGCCGATGTCGATGGTTAGCAAGAAGCGCGAGGTCGGGTCTAGCACCGATGTAGAGATCGGTACCGTGAGGCCGAGGGCACATCAAGGTGGGACCGAATGTCGAGGCACGGAGGTCAGTGTGGTAGCCGAGCGAGGCGAAGGCAATGAGCAGGTGACGCAGGCGCGGGAGGCCGCACGAAGGGGCGCCGAGGGGGAACGCTGAGGTGAGATAGGCTAAGCGCGGAGGGCGTGGGAGATAGCCCGCACAAGAAGCCGAGAAGGCAACAGTGTGGCGAAATTATTATGAACAGGTGACGTCAGCGTCACGACACGAGCGACGAGAGCATCGGGACACGTGAGGGCACTCCTGGAAGATCCCTATGGATCGGGTCTAACCATGCATTTGTGCCTTTGACAACCGCTTATTAATATCCACCGAGATCTCAAGCACAAGCGCTTCCTTCAAAAAGTGCCGGTCTTTGGGTGTCAACCTCACAAGCACAAGAGCTCGGGCCGCTTAGCTACAAGGGTGCACACTGTCTTCACTGCAAATATTTGCCGGACACTGACCGTTTGCTCCATTGAGGGTATGTTAATGGCTTGTCTCTTCCTTGTTAATTATGGTGACACATATCTAGTCTATTAGGATTTGAAAAGGTGTGCTAGTAGAATCCTAGTAGAATTATGATTTCTACATTTTCAGAGTAGCATTCCTACTTGCTTTGGAGTATTATGCGAGCAATATAAACCCACGAGGTGGTCATGCAAAACCTAAGCAACCATAAAGCCACAAGCTATCTTATATAAAGTTAGAGGTGCAGGAGAGGATTAGAGGCTAGGTTACTCTTTAGCACTAGATTCTTGTATAGGGCAAGGATCAAAAGGTCCTAAAAAGTTCGAGCGGTTGTGAGAGAGCAACAATCCCTTGTACTCTCTTGAGTTAGTGCTTACATGCACTTATACTGGGTCACAAATCTTCTCTCATTGTGGTTGCTTCAATGTCATTATTTTGGCTCTCATTTAGATTCATCAACATTGTTCTTGACTGCACTCTTGTGCCTATCTAACAAAACTCTTATCCGATTCGTGGTCGCTGCGCATAAGAAGACGTACTAGAGTGTAACAAGTGGTATCAGAGCCAATGCCAGATTAATCAAATTTGTGAGAAGGTCAGTAAAGCATTAGGTGGTACAAAATCAAGATCGATGTCGATGATGTGGAATCAAGTGGAGAAATTTGACTACCAAGAAATTTCAACATGGTGGCAATGTGTGGTAAAGGATGTCCTTGTCCAAAGAAGAGTTAATCGCTACTTTGAACGTGGGACAAAACGGAAGACATCCGGAAGAAGGCGACTAGAAGGTGATGGAGTGGAAAGTCGTTTATGTCTCTCCAATGAGGTGTAAGGATACTTGATGATCAAAGTAGAATTCACCAAAGAAATTATGGAAGCGACTTAGAAGAATTGTGATATGGCAAAGTCAACGACTAAATCCAAATGGTGTCAAGTGACAACTTCATAAAGGTTGTATAATGTGAGTGAAGGTACATACCGATTCATTGACCATCTCGACATTATCTTCTTTAACAAATTTTATCACAAATTATTAGTGTGGATGAGAGTAAATTGAGGAGAACGATACAGCTGGTCAGATTGATATCATTTCTACCACCATCTTAGGAGTATATTGGTGATAAACTTCTCTTGTCGAGAAAAGCATTCTCAACTTCAACAAGGCATTGTGACATATCTATCAGTAGGCAAGAGTCCTTGAAAACCCATCGTAATCTCTCATCTTCAAAGTTATCAAGCTTTACATGTTAAGCAGAGTGTGGTAGTAGATACAAAAAGAGTTACAAGGAAAAAGGGTAACTACATAAGGGCACATATACGTGATGCTATCTATGTGGACGAGAAATGTCATGCAGGATAAAGGATTGTTTGTGTTTTGGAAGAAAATGAGGGGTGTATGTCTCAATGACAATAGAAAAGACTCATGGTCTATATGTACTTGTCATCAATACTAATCAAGTGTACTTCTCTCAGTACGGATAGATACTTAGATCCTGATTGCTTCCAGATAATGTTAGCTCTTCTCGAGGAAGATATTTGACTTAAGAATCTCTATGGCTCATCGTGATGGAACTGCTCACTGGCTGGTCGATTAAAAGGAGGCATGTATTATTGAGGCGGGAACACCATTACATTAGGGGATGTATGATAGAGCACATCCTCTGCACTAATCGATGCGGGAGTTCGGTAGGTACTCTAGTGAATAGAAGGTAAGAAATTAATTATATGCGAGGTCGCTTGAATATCGAAGCGTTGTGAGGTATCATTTCCGAGGTGGAGTCATGCAAGTTATTTACAAAAGGGCAAAATGAGCATGAAAAGTAATTCAGAGCAATGGAGGATACCTAAGCTGATCAATGGAAGGTATGAAAAAATCCTCGATCATAAGGAAAACGCCGCTGCTAACGTGAGGTAATCGTATCTCAACTACAATTACGTGCAAGTAATCGCAGTAGAAGACAGTGCGCAAAACTCTCAGCAAGCATTTAAAAAAGCTAATGTGATAAATCATGGAAGAAGCTGGAACATATGGCGACCAAACAATGAAGAAACCATCGTAGCAGCGGAGCATGGAGGTGGTGACAAACCTCATGGCATGTAAGGGCTATAGGAACAGTGTGGTTAACCAAACTATAAGGCTAAAAGAAAATGGCTCTTCAAATGAGGATTCAAAGCGATCAAACCTAAAACACCAACACGCACAATGTGGGCGATGTGCATGAGTCCCTCGGTGCAAGGGGGTACTTAAAAAGTGGAAGGAAGGGAAATATACTGAGCCGATGTGGTGAAGCGAAGCTCCTTTGAGGACCACGATGACTTCCAAATCTGGAGGCAAGACTCAAGGTGCGGAGATTGTTAATTATTGTGACTCATACCTAGTCTAAGTAGGGGATTTGAAAAGGTGTGCTACATTAATCATAGTAGGATTAGGATTCTTACTTTCTTTCATAAAGATTTCCATCTATACTTGCTTTTGGAGGAGGACTAAGAGAGCTATATAAACCAATGAGGTGGTGGCTTCATGGGAGAACCTCGGAAAAGCAACTATCCAAAGCATGTGGGTGCACAAGGGATTAGAGAGGCTAAGTTTAGTACTCTTGTATTCTTGTATAGGGCAAGGATCGGCTGTAGTCGTAAAAAGCAATAGTTCGGAGAGGTTGTGAGAGAGCAACAATCCCTTTGTACTCTTTGATGATGTTGTGGATTAAAGAACTCATGCGGTTGGCTTCACCAAATATTCTCGCTAACATCGCTCTTGAAACTCGGGCAGGTACACTTCATGCTTCAGGATCTCACAAAAAAACTCGAATTATCCTGATCAGTACGCGGTCATTGCATATAAGTGGGTATCAGAGTGGTAACATTCCTATTTTCAGATCTCTTGTGGGTCGCGTGATCAAGGCATCTCTCGTGACAAGACCAATATCACGACAGGGGACTCGCACTCTCTCGCATGGGTAAGTCCGTGTGATATGGAGCATTACCTCCATTGCTCCTCTTTTAAGTGGGTCCATTTTGATTTTGCGGTGCTCACTTGAAGGAATGAGGATATCATCATTACTTTGCCGGTGACCGGCCCATGGGACGCTGTGGCGAAGGCGCAAGTGGTATGGTGGATGAGGGCGCTTCCTCGCGAAGGGCGTAAGGGCAAAAGAAAGCCCCTTATGGGATAAGACCTTCAAGCAAGCGGACGTGGGACATGATGGCTCCTATCGAAGTCCACGCCTTCGCGAATCGCGTGGGGATGCCTTCTAGGGTGGTGAAAGTGACCCTTGATCGCCTGGAAGCATTACTCGACGGGGAGAAGCTTCTCCTCATCCGGGACGCGGATAAGCCGCCTCTCGCCTAGGGACATGGACTTCCTTAGAGCCAGAGAGTAGCTCTAATCCTCCACTGTGGATTCGGCCATAGCACTCCAAGGCTTCTGGGGTGAATGTCAGTATTTGGGATTTCCAATGCACCCCTTTCATCAAGAAGCATACGAGTGTTCAGTAGGTGGAGCTCTCCCCACCTTAGCCCCAAACTTCTTCATTCGATTGAGTGATCTTCCTCGTGGCTATGTGTGAATAGTCATTCTGGGACTTCAAGCTATGGAGCCGATCGATGCTCTTCTTTGATTACCTCTTTCGCTTCTTAGGGCTTGAGGGATGCCAGTGAAAGGTCCCTGGGTCCATCTTCACCACCTCAAGGCACGAGGATGAGTTTCCCATTCATACCACTTAGGATAGGTGGCCCTTCGCAAGAACAAAGAAGTGGTTCTACCTAAAGGTGGGGGACAACCCTTCATTTACACCGGTTTCAGTGGTTTCTCGTGATTGATGTACATACACGCTGCTCGGGTATTGATCACCTCTACCGACGGTATGACCTGGAAGTTGCATAACACTCATCGTGAGAGTGGTATTACATGTGCAAGGAAGCGGCACACGTGACTTCATGGAAGTCAGATGACTCTCCTCAATTTGAGTAGTCCTTGCGTTTCAACGCGCCAAAGCTAGTATTTCATGGCGGCCTCCACCCTGGGTATTTCCAGAATGGTAAGAATCCTTATGTTGTCCTTGGTTTTTTCTCTACACATTACTCTTTCTCACCTCCCATGGATCTTTCTTTTTTCAAGAGTATTTCACTACCATAGCTGAGACGGCATGGGAGGAAGCCGGAAGTTGATTCTAGGAAGGTGATGTATCAACTGAGGCACCTGGCTACGAGGTCAAGGTATCCTGTTGATGGGGGTGAACTCTATGGCCGAAGGGCTCTAAGCCTTCCACCCTCACGGGATGACTCTATCCCTAACCAAGAAAAACTAAAGAGGGCTCAAAGCATCACCTCTTGGAGGATGACACTCGAGCCTCACCTCGCCAAAAACGTGTGGCTGGAAGAGGGCCACCTGAGAGGCCTCATATGAGGCGTGCCTCCTCGGTCGGGGCGCCGCTTATCATAGTTTAGGGCTAGGAGCATCGTGTGGGCTCGTGGCGCGTGAAGTGAGAGACATCCTCCCAAGCGTGGTCTCCCTGTGCCCCTGGCCATCAAACCGGGCCACTAAGGCGATGTGAGCCAAGGCCTCTTGGGGAAGTTAAGATACGCTGGAGTGGCGACGAGGCAGACTCGCTTTGCCCCCCATCAGCCACGATGTCCAATCCATCCAGTTAAAGCTTCTCCAAGTTCAGTGGAGCTCCGATGGGTGCGCCTAGCAATTTGTTCAAGAAATGAGAGGTCTCCCTCGACGCCGAAACCGATGGGCCGGCCACTATTGTCACCCCAATTGAGGGCCACAAGGTGGTGGAGGACATCGGTACACCTACCCCATGAGGATATTGGGGTCTTTCTTTTTAGCTATCCGCAAGGCACGTGGTCCCTTGGCCATGCTTCTGTTACCAGTGATTCTCTTACTTTCTTTGCCTTCCTAATTTGCAACGCTTTCTTTTCTTCCTCGGATGTCACGGAGCCTTAACGTGCCCAAGGGCCGGGAGAGTGGGCACTACTTCACTCTTCTTCTACTCTCTCCGTAGAGGGGTAGCTAGGAAGAGAGCATCGACTCCTCGCCTGGGCCAGACAGAGCAAAGGTGCCTGTCGCCACGAGAGGGGATCAAGGTGTCTCCTCCAAGTACATTTCCCAGTAGCATGCTATACCCCATACCTTGGATGTAGAAGCCATCGAGACAGGACTCCAACTTTGGTGATGCAAATGGTGCAGTGGGTACATGGCAGCATTTGCCATGTGCACAATATCAAGTGGACGCAGTAGGAACTTCTTATAGGTACTCTGGGAGAAGCTAGCTACCTCCTGGTGACTCCTTTCCTCAATATCAAGTACTAAGGGATGCCCTCTCTCCCCCGTCTATTTTCAAAGACATAAGGGCCTTATGTGTGTTTCATAGCCTTAATGTCCTTTTGCCTTCTTTCTTTCAGAGGGCTCACAACATTTGAGCAATGTGCTCTCACATGACAATGGTTCTTGGGATGATACAAGAGATGCTAATGATTATGCCGCCGCAATTTGTTAGCGTTCGAGGAGATCCCGAGGTCCTTAAAGAGGGCCACAACCCACACAAAGTCCAAGCTCAAAAAAAGATGGAGGCCGAATTGGAGAGGTCCTTGAGGGAGAGACAAAGATTTGGGGATGACTTGGGATGAGGGTTCACTGGGATGTTAGTCTTCATGAGGGCGTAAACCGCAGAATCCTGCAAGAGCTGCAGAGGGTTTGATGTGACCGTATAGGCATATAAGGCAAGCGTTGGCCCTTGTCAACATTGCTAGGTGTTGGTCTTTGTTACCTAAAGCGACTCTTGGGGCCAGAGTAGAGGACCTCCCCTACCTCTGGTGGAGTACATCTATCTACTTGAGAGGCGCAAAGAGGACAGTGGTGGGCAAAGGGGCCTTTGCCAAGGCTGTCTTGACCATCAAGTCGCAGCCTCTCCTATCTCTCTCCAACACCGTGGTTAAGGAGAGAACTCCTTGTCGCACACCGTGGGCTTTACATGCCGGAGGTGCACCGACACGCACGCGAGGGCAGCTCCACTCTAGGGCTCCCCTAGTGGGGGCTCCTCATGGAGAGCCTCACGAGGGATCCTTTGCAACACCCTGGATCCTAGGGGTCAAGACAAGTGGCCCTGAAGTTCTGGGTGTAGAACGATGACTTCCTCCAGAGTGCTTGTTTGCTATTCTTTTGCAAAATAGCTAGGTGATCTACATGACTATTGTACTTTGGGATTACTCACCTCTTTATTTTAGAGATGCACTTGTAGTGCAAGTGAATGCTTATTTTAGGATGTGCCTGTGCAGGGCGCTTGGTATCCGGTTATAAGCTGAAGTGCATCCACAGGGGCTTGGCGTATTATAAAGGTATCTCGCCGATTATGCCCGCAAAAGATGGTTGGTTTGCTGGGCAAGACTAGGGCGATTTTATGGGGCATGATCATGCCTTGGCTACTAATAGCTGGTACAACGCTGTGAGGCGTGCCCTCGTAAGTGGGTTCCTCAGTCACGCCCACTCCTAGGTCTAATTTGGGAGGGGCCGCCCAACGGGGAGTTGGATGTCCTGGCATTCACTTGGGGCTTTCTTAGAGGTAGACCATAGAGACCATATGCCCTAGGATCGTGCTTTTAAGTGCCATGCGAGGTTCTAACATGTCCCCACACACCACGTGTCGGGGTGGCTTTTTTCAAACCAATCACATGTCAGTTAGCATGATACATCCCGTGACTCGCTTTGATATTTTCATTAGTAACATTGGAAAGGTTTATGTAAATGCAAGATAAGTGTCCGCAACTAAGGCACACAAGAAAGAGCTTTCTAAATGTAGAACTTCATGAGCTTTGTCCTCGTATTCCATGCGTGTTTGAGCTGAGATATCTTCCATGGGCGGGAGAGTGGTCATAGTGAGCCTAAGTTTTCCAAGACCACTGGAGGACGGGTCAGGGGTGGTCCCTCCCACTTGGGGGGTGGAGCTTCCCCTTGGGCTCTTGGGTTGGTGACACTTCTTTAGCACCATGTCTCCTAGGAGAGGAAGACTCTCGCTCTCGCACCGATTGTTGTAGAAATGAGAGACTCCAAGCGAGGCATGTTTTGATAAGTGGCTCAATGATCTGATCTCCACACTAAGTCCACTCAACCTTGTGGTTCTCTTTGCTCACCATGGCGAAGTTGATGGCAAGGGGTTCGAAGAGCATATCTCCTTACATGGAAGGCGGGTGGCACGATCTCTCAAGTGTGTGAGGGACCGCTTCCACTGTATACATGAGCTGAGCGAAGGGTGCTCGCTCTATGGAACGGTTGGGCGTGGTGCGCATACCCTACAAGACACTAGGGGAGTTCCTCTACAAATAGTCCACGCTTAAATGTACTCTTCTCAAGCAACAAGCAGCATCGCCATTGGCCCCTCTCCACGTACTCTCTAGTTGCTGATCCTTAGTAAGGCGCACCACTCTAAGGGGTTTAAACAAAAGCGCTAGGGACCGATGAATCACGCCCCTGAATCACTTCAGCAGCGGGATGCTCCTTCATGTCCAACGGGACCCAAGCGAGACATTCGTGTTGGCACTTAGGAACCCCGACGAGCTCCATTTCCATCTTTTCTAAGAGTTTGGCCCCGACTTGGATGAAACGCTCATCACTTCTCACGCCTAAAGAGATGTACTCTCCTTTAGTTCCCCTTATGTGGGTGAGGTTTCAGTGTGAGTACTTCTCAGAGGGACTCATTCTTGGTGAGCCTCTATCAGTGACTTGGTAGAGGGCATTGTCTCTTTGGAGCTCTCTTGATTCCAAGAGGTTGACTTCTTGGATTTCGAGCCTCTGCTGCTCTCTATATGGTAGAGGCATTTAGCCAAATCTTTGAATGCCTTTTACTGAGATGACAAGTAGTTTTGGTGGATTGTCACAAGAAAAGCTGCTAATGGGTTACCCTCCCAAAATAGCATTAAATGGCGACTGACATCAACAACGCCAACTGACTTTATTTTCCATGCAATGGTTCTATCGAGACCGGCAAGGTCATGTAGGAGCTTGATCCTCCCAAGTGGGTTGGATAGATTTCCCCGTGTGATGAAGCCCTCCATGTTAGCAATGGCGATCTGGATGGAGTAAGATGCCTAGGTGGTAGTCCCCCGTGACTTGGCTACAGCCTCTGAGCTCTGTGAGGTAGAGTATGTTCCACTGGAGCTTCCCCGATCGATAAGTATATGGAAAATCTCATAGTTAGACACTCAGGGCGATTACTACGTAGGGCATCATCACGGGGAACCTTAGGTCCTTTGCATCCTTGGTGGTGAACCTTAGCGGGACATTTGCCCACTCCTGGTAGGGGCACTCTTCGAGGGGTTAACCTCACGATATCACCTCTCAAACGCACTCTTGCTGCCACTTGGAAATTCTGAGTCCATAGGTCGATCCCCATTATGACGCTCACTTGTCTTTCTCGGGTGTTTGGAAAGGAAATCTCCACCAACGCCTTGTGGAAGTTCTTCCGTGCAGGCTACCGTGCAGGTAAAGTGCATGCCAGGGGGTGAATCGCTTGAAAGGCATGGCTTCCGCGACCAATAGGGGCGTGGGGTGGTGATCCTCGACGTGGCTCAGGCACACGCTGAGGAGTTTCACCACTCTCTACGTGAAAGTACTAACGACACTTGCTCATGCCATGCCCACCGGAACATCATATGGATAGGGCAAAGTAGTGACCATTGACCTGGGTCTTTAGCTTATCCTTTTTTTCGCCGGTTGCGGACTTTCGCCGCGGCACGCGATTACACTCCTAAGCTTTCTGAACCCTTCTTGGGTCCTTTGAGGTGTCGTTCTATGGGATGGGGGTATTTACTACTTATATGACCTTGGAGTAATGACTTCCATTGAGTGGTCCTCTAGCCTTTGCTCTTCTTCCCTGAGGACCCTTTGACTCTTCTAGCGCCAGCCTATGAGAGAGCCGTTTCTAAGCTAAACTGTCATCCTCCACCTCAAGCATATTTCTAAATGATCTCAAAAGTTGTCATTTTCGAGGATCCCTCTCAAAGCGCCATAAAGTTTAGTTCATCAGAGAAGCCTTTCCTTGTATGTAATTCGATGACCGCGGAGTATGCTGAGCATCCGCCACTTGGCTCGCACTCCAACAAAAACGCTGAGGAAGTCTCGCGAGGGATCATCCTTCTCTGCTTGAAAGTCCTCTCTAAAAGTTCGTGGCTAAACTTTTCATGTAGCTAGGTCCAAGAGTGGATGTAAGCCTCTTTTGATTGAAGAATCACGCACCACGTTGTCCCTGCAAGAGGAAAAGCAGTGGAGGTACCAGTACATCTCGCTTCCTGCTTAGATAGCCATGGTGCGGACCTTCATGAACCGCATGTATTGTGGAGTCCATGTCGTATGGTCCAATGGGTGAGCTAGTGGAATTTGGGTTCAGAACAGTGTTTTGAGATACCATGAACAAGGGGCCACTGGTCCTCGTGACTACCTTATGCCGCCATGTTCAGGTGGTGTGATGGATCTCAAGCATTTTCGCACGGCAATGATGAAGCGCTAATTTATGACTCAATGGTCGAGAGAGCAAGAGGCCCGGTCAGTGGGCGATTGGCGATGTCCACGTCCCATGCAGGCAAAAGAGTACTCATCTACTCGATGCTGCAGTTCAGAGACCGCGAAACGAAGAATTAGCCTTCACCTCTTCTACAATGATGGTGGCCATAATGATTTGGCAAGAAGTAGGCACACGCCCCATGCCTGCCAGCAGCGTTAAGCCCTCCTCCGCTTAGGTTACGCTGGACTTGATGCACGACTTTGGAGCCTCAGAGCGCTTGTGGGCAATCACGTAGAGGAATCCCTTCCTCTGCCTTCAGTGAAAGCCACTTCAGAAAGGGTACTAGATTTGGTCTTGAGGCTTTTACCACCTCTGGCCACATCGCGCTCGAGGCGAGAGCTCACCCGGGCCGATAGAGCTCGACTCACCATCTTCTGATGAAGCGCACATTTGCCCGAGAGGAGTGAGCATGGGGACTAGGAATCCCCCGCCCTTGGTGACACAAGCTCTGCCTTGGGGTTGTGGTTATGGCGATGCCATGAATTGCACATGAGTATAGGATGTCACCCTCAACTCCTAGATTCGAGCGTAGTGGCTGCAAGAGAGTCTCTGTTCAACACCGCAGCAAGATGGGGCAAGTGGGGAGGTTGTATGGGTTCCCTCCTACTCACCCACGTAGAGAGGAAGGCCGGGCCTACACTAAAACCCCAAAAGTTAGTGTTTACTTAGGCCGAGGGCTGTGGTGTGCTAGCGATGAAGTGTGTGGAGGAGCCACCGGTGAGGGCAACAAGAGTGCCATCATATAGTCCACATTTGCCTCATGGATGTCAAGCCCCCACTATGGCCCGCCACTTGGTTACATCCAAAGACATCGTGATGATGGTTGGCTCTAGAGGCTCCCAACCTCAAGACCAAGCGGGCAAGAATGGGTACCTTCGAAAGCCTCCCTACCCTTGCCCGGCAAAGAATCCTCTAGAGCCTCTGGAACTGTGGTAGGACATTGTTCGTGGATGACTCCGATCTCCGAGAGGAGGCGCACGCCTTGGTTATTATCGCTGGGGAGGATGGTCGTCCAATGTGCTCCTCTTGCGCATCGGGGTTGGAGTGAGGTCATTGCTTCTGGTAGTGAGCCACAGCCTTCTATAAATTAGCTACACTCCCACCGATAGCGCCAAATATCATGTGTTGAGAAATGGAACACGTGATGGACTATGGATGCTAGTTGTTTCACTGGGCTATCAGTCTACTTAGAGGTAAGAGAGTTGACACTAGGGTTTATACATGGTGTTCTAGCGCTAAGGTAGATGCCCTTCTCCTATCCGGACATGTGCCCTCAAAGTGAGCGGTTTTTAGGGCACATCCTTGACTCCGGGTTCCATGAGGGCACACCAATTGTTTGTCTCTTGTATTCAATGAGATTCCTTCGGTTACATGTGGAGGTTGGCAATGAGCATTTATAGGTACTCACGGACATATTAAATATTATCCTACTTTAGCTAGGTGGCTTAAGCGTGGCATCTTCTCATCATTCTTGGGAGGTGGCAGTGGTTCCCGACGTCCATGGTTCTGGGTATATCCTACGTTGGGTCCTATGACGCTCGGGAAGTCGCTTCGCCTCGGGACCTACTTACGCTCATCACCAAGCTAGGCAAGATCACCCATCCTGGTCTTAAGGCGGCGCCACGGGAGCCGCTTCTCTAATGGATCAGCGTTTAATTCATATGTCTCGTGGATGATGACATGGCGAAGCCGCCTTCAATATTAAGGTGCTTGGCCAAGTGTCCGTGAGAAGGGGTGATGGAGTCTCCCAGCGCACTGAGATATCCCTTTATCTCATTGGGCTCTTACGAGGCGCTCTCGCGGGACCTCCTCGGGAGTTTGAGCCCCACACCCTACAGACAGTGAATCAACCAGTCAAGGGGCCTGGGTGACCAACATTCCCACGCACTCCTCCTTAGAAGGCCGTCGGCATGATGGGACTTCGCCTAATACCCTATGCCTAACACTCTTCTTGAGATCCGCCGTAGCTATGTGATAGGATCTCCTTCAATAGAACTATTTTTCAAACACCTGCCTCATGCTAGATTCAACTATGCATTAAATGTCTCTTCTAGTCAAGGATAGATGCTGGTTCAGATTTCCATGTATCGAGTAGGGACGATGGGTCAACAATTCCTCCCGCCGGCTAGGTTTGCAAAGGTTCAGTGGATAATCCGCCCACAATCTTCAGTGGTTGTTCCGCTTAGGAGTAGCTGCCGAACGATGATGTGACAATGCCTCGAGGGGTGGCAATCTACACGCTCGCGCAATGGCCCAAGTAGGACATCATCCTTCATATGGAGATGTCTCCCAACAAGGGCAACCAACTCATCCACCCTAAGCAACGCACTCCTCCTCAAAGCCAACTAACTCCACTCTCCACCTTGACAACCGACTCCTCCGCCTCGATAATCGACTCCTCCGTCGACCTTGATAAGTGTACCCTCCACTTGCCAATGTATATAATTCAGGTTAGGCAATTGTTGTCGCGGGTCCCAAATGAACAAATCCATGAAGAACAAGCTCCAAAGGATCCTCCAAGCCTCAGTGGACCATTGAAATTCATATTAGGAAAGCCAATGGCTCCTAACTCAATCTTGGGAACGCTTGAATCTGCATGTCATGCTTTCCATGGATGGTACATACAAAGAAAGCCAACAAAACAAATGCGCTTCTAACTTCATGCACACCAAAGAGTTATTTATACTATGAAGGTGATGCATTCCAAAGATACCTTCGAGGACTTATTTCACTTTTCAACCTCACAGCCTCGAATATCTCAATCCTATGGTCCCGGACACTGTAAGTATATATCATCATATAGCCACTACCCATTACATTATTTATAAAGATAAATGTATAATACAAAGCAAAGCTTGGTTTGTCATTTGCAGATACATGATCACCCTTGTAGCACGAAGACGGAACTACTTCTGATTCTCGATCCCGCTTGATTGCTACAAGGAGATAATAAAACAAGATACAAACTTCATTACACTACATAAGCTCGTGTCGATAAGGAGTACATACTTGCATACAATCGAGGTGAGTGCTTTTTGTATACAATGTAAAATGTTTTTGAACCTGCTTTTGAATCGTTTATTGTTATGTGTTTGTGCTAGGGAATTGTGAATTCTTATCACGTTATTTGCAGTGTGTATATGAATGTGTATATGTGTTTTTGTGTTATCTGCACAGTAGGGCTTTGGCTAACATGATTCCAAGAGGCTAGCTGTATATTAGACAAATTATTTAAAAATACAACTCTCAAAAGGTTTAACTGAAATAACCATATGTAATTAGAAAAGAATTGTAGATGATTCATTTTTCCGAATCATTCCAGTGATGCTCTTTCTAAGACAAATTTTGTATGTAGATAACCATGTGTGATACTTACTATCACAAACGATTCTATAATAAGCAAAAGGGTCCTGATATTTACTATACTATGCACCATCAGATTGCTAGTAATGAACCGCCCATAATTTTTTTTTATCATAGATCAGATTACAATCATTTATGATGACCTCTCGATTATCAATGACTCGCGCATTTATTATTAACCGTCTGTGGAACGCGCATTTTTTCCGCATGTGATGTGCCGAATGTGGTTAATGTGGTAGTGATAGTTCAATTGGATGAATAAATAATTATATTACGTATCAGGTGCATTATCCGCGGGAACTAGATACCCAGGATTTGCTGCTGTATATCTATTGTGAATTAGGTGTGTTTGGCTCACATTACTGTAAATTATGCTACATATTGACAAAAATTTAGTAAAACAATGATCTACTTAAGCCAATAAAGATAGAAATTCTCTCAAATTTTTGAATCCAACCAAACGTATACTAAATATAGCTTAAAGTTACTAAATTTTTGGATTAAAGTCAACATTTTAACAACCCTAAGGTCCAAAAATTCCAAACCACACATAAATACGCTTTGAGTTTGTATTATTCTGGGTGCTTCTTCATGTACACGTAAAGAACACCAAGATAGACCTGAAAGCAGAGTTAGCAATAGCTGGCATATACGAGAAAATCATAAAATAGTACACAAGCAGTTGGTAGCCTCTGTAAAATGGAAATATGTGTTTTTCCAAAAGGTAAAAGTAAAGAAGCTTAACAAGACTTCATCAAATACTCATAAAGATCCAAACAGAATATGGCAAAGTTCCAACATATCAAGCACGCACTCATCTGTAAAATGTCAGGAAGCGAAAATAAAAATAAAAATTTTAGGGCAAATATTGCGGGCAGACGCATTGCGGAAAGAGAAACAGAAACAAACTTACCTACAACTTCTGCATTAAAAGTACAGTGGATTTAGGGGATCGACAAGTGCTTAGGCCCACGGCAATGTAACAAAAATTAATTCAATTGGGGATCGGAGGGGCGCAGAGCAGAGGCGTGCGTACGTGGATGGCGCCGCGAAGTGGTGGAGGTTGCTGTCGAAGGGGAGAAGATGAGGAGCGCGACGTGGGCGTCGCAGAGCACGGCGAGCCTCCGCCGCCTTCTTGAGCAGGCCTCTTGCGCTGCTTTCGCGAAGCTGACCTGCCGCCGCCTCCGCTCCTCGATCCGCCGCAGTTCCACTCCGCCCCCGAACCATCCTTCGCCCTTCTTCACGCGCGACCGCCTCCGTCGACTCCGGATGTTAGGAGAAGGGAGGGGCAGCAACTTGGCGTAGACGTGCCGCCATCGTCGTTATCGCAGAGTCGCTGTCCATGGCTCTCGCTCCCCTGCTTCCGTCACCGTCGCTTTGGCCGATCTGCTCCCCGGGCGGACCCCACCGTGCAGCGAGAGACTCCGCCTCCGCATCTTTTGGCTGGGAGGAATTTTGAACTGAATTCCCTGTCTCCTCGGAAGAGATTACTTGCTCTGCTCTTACTATTTAAACGCCTTAATTTCATCGACGATCAAAAAGGCAAAACCAACAAATAAATGGATCGATTTTGTTAGTTTTTTCGTCTAAATCGGCAAGGACCAATTTTTTACTTGAGTTTTTTTATCAGTTTTGCTCGATTTTCGTTCAATTCATGCTGAAAGTTGGTACATTCCCAAAAAATAAGAAAAAATTTAAAAACAAAAAATCATAAAATCGTAATAAATTCCCACTAATATATAAAACATTTAGAGAAATTTAATCAACTTTTTAATTCATTTAAAGCCTGCGAGAAATAAAAATAGTAATTAATGAAAATGAATAA
>CM070576.1:41808117-42028611 GCA_036346355.1 Rhipidocladum racemiflorum
ATGGAGGTTGTACCTAATGTGAGCATCGACCTCCAAATCTAAATTCCAAAATCCAATACACAATCCTATATATAGTTATTTTAAGGTCGGCTATACTAAATGCACCCTCAAATAAAATACTTCTAAATGTAGTCTAAAAAGAAATATTACTTCATTAACAAAGGAGCCTCGGGTTCAAATATCTTTCAAATCCAATGCACAAGCAAGATCCACATCAAATCATAGTAATTGCCACTCATTTCATCGATTATCCCTGGCTTTGTTAACACTTTTATACTGGTACTATCAAATCTAATAATATTATTGTGTTGCGCCCCATGAATCGCAAATGTAGACGGCTTATTGCATGTAGGTTTTCTTAGTGTTTATCCCTCCGAATGTACTCAGAACTAAGTACATAATCTATCTTAAATTTAGACCTCCCACTTCCAATCCAAATCCCCTTGGATTTGACACAATTTTTTTAAGAACATTTTAGTATGCCGACATAGCTTTGCTATCCTCTAAACTAGCCCAGTTTAGCAAAAAAAATTGAAAGGATGCTGGTTTTATCACCAATGTACAAAATTCTAGTCGTATTCCCCCGGATGATACAATGTTTTCTGCATATAACGCCACTCTATTTCTGGTAGTCCTTAATACTCAAATCCTAGGAATCCTACCTTAAAATTGAAATCCTAGGAACCACTCAATTGCATTAGAGTAATTATCGCTAATCCAGTTCTAGTCCACCTGATATGACCGTAATGTATGTACATCCCCGGATGAGTCAAGTGTCGAAATACGCATTAAACATCGCTTCCTACATTGTACGCGTCACCTAGTATCATCTCCTTGTCAAAACTAAAAACAAAAAGTGCTCCACTACATGATTTGTTAGACTCATGTTAGGCCAAGGTACAATAGTTAGAGACAATGCATTTGCCACATCATTTTTAAAGACAACATCTCCAAAAGATTGTCTCTAGTACACTCCATAACATCATTTTTTATAACTTTGTATTTAAAGTAGGAACTATATGTCGGGTTTTTTAATTAAGAGCCACAAATTTGTCTCCCGTTCTCATGCCATCATCTCCCATGCCTCTGACCGCTTTCTCCCCTCCGTGCCGTCAACCGCAGCTTTCTCCCCCACCCCACTATCGCCTCCATCCCCTCAGAAGACAACACTCCTCACACTACCATCACAAGACGCCGCGTTAGGATCCACCTAATGCAATTGCTCTCTCGGTGACCTCAAGACCGCCACCGCCGTGACATTCGGGCCGACGTCATTATCACGAGCCATCGCCTGGATCATGGCTATCATCGCCTTCACCGTAGCCCTAACAACAAACCAAGGCTGCGTGGCGACGGACGGCTCTCCCGTGCCAGAGCGTGTGGGTGACAGATGGCTGATGAAGCGATCTTCTGCTTCCTACTTCCTCCTCCAACTTCGGGGATTTAGGTGATGTGGCAAGCTAACCCGCCTGATGACATGTGACTATTGGAGATGCCCATATAACCACTTCTGAATACTCAATCGTTTTGACTTTGGAGCATTTCAGTGGACTCCATCAAATTCGTGAACCACTTATCTCACATGGAGCCTCACTCTTACTATATGCGAGTAAGAATAAAGCTTATATGTTTGCACCATCGCTTTTAAATATCGCAAAGCATAAATTGATATTACACCAATGTATTTCTTAGCATGCTTGCGAGGTTGGCTATATATTAAAAATGTCACATTAATTTTCTTTGGTTTATAGTGAGAATCCTTTATAGATGTAATTAATTGGGTCATTTATTCATTATGCTCCACAAAAACAATGAACACATGTCAAATGCCAATATGTGCACACTACCCACATAAAAGATGCATCAATCGACTAATTTCAAAACATTCTTAACGCCCACAAAAAGCCATACAAGAAGGACTGAGTAAAAATTACGCTAGAACTATCACAAAAGATTGCCACAAAGATGTTAACGTGATGTTAAGTGTCGTACTATACTGGTGTTTCAGATAATTTTTCACAAACCATTCATAGAGAATATTTGTCTAAGAAATAATGACGTAAAGTTGAAGTTAACAATACCGTTTGTATTTTTACTTTAGCTAGTTTAGGCGTGAATGGATTGGAGTTAAGCCGATATAAAAAATATGGAGTTAAGCTAACCTACCATTAGTTGTAGCCTATTTTTTTTTTTTTTTTTAAGGAAAATTCATAAACTTCCCTAAAGTCGCTTTCCTTTCCCGACATTGCCCTTAGATCTCTATTTTCCTTTTAGTTTGTTCAACATAAGTTAAATTCACCATTCAAATACTCCCACGGTGCATATTGACACTATTTTTTTCTCGGTTTTAGTTATTTTTGTAATACTTTTTATCTGACAGCACCTAATAGTTTTAAAATGATTTTCAGTCACTCTCAGGATGTTGTATTACCCAAATTTGGCAATTGTAAATTTCAAAGACTTAAATTATGATTACAAATTTTGAAATCCACTCAAATGATTGAAAACAATATCAAAAATCGCTATGAAGCATTCAAATAATTAAAACAAGTACAAAGGATAATGATAACTGAAAGAAGAAATAGCGTTAAATTTGTCATAGGGTGTCCAGTAGGTAAAGTACTTTACTAAAAGGCAACATAAAACATACAATGAATTGCATATAAGAGAAGAGAAATGAGAAGGACGCCGACTTGGGTTTCCTGATTTCCATTTTTTAAGCCCGAAACAAGGACTTCCTTTTTAACCCCGAAACAAGACCACAGCCTTAAAAGAGGAGATGCACTTCAATAGTTAATGCCACAATACACTTTGCTTCTTTTTTGTAAGAGTATTTTGGCTAGGCACATAGAATAAGGAGGTTAAAAAAACCAAGAGAAAGATAAGAGAAAATGACGTGCATATCCATGCTATAGATACATTTGGAATGTGAGGAATAGTTTGTCGTGGTGAATACTATAAATGCAGGGAGAGGAAGATGCTTGATAAACAAAGGAAAACGAGGGAAAGAGTACCAATAGAATTTGTATGCACGTTTTAAATTTGGAAACAGAATCTTTACACAAAACTATATCGCTCTATTTTAAAAATGGAGGAGTATCCAATAGAACGTCGACCTCCAAATCAAAATTCAAAATCCAATACATAATGCTATATATAGTTATTTTAAGGTCATTTGGAACACTAAATGCACCCATATAAACAAATACTAAATGCACCCTTAATGAATATTACTTCATTACCAAACTAGTTGGGTCTAAATCTCTTCAAATCCAATGCACCGATTGTATTAACATCAAATCATAGAACATGCCACTAAGTTAATCGACTATTTCCGAGGCTTTGTTAAAACTTCTATAAATAAGCCACTCTAAAATCCACACACACACAATCGGCCCTAGCTCCTATGTATCACTGAGAATGCTAGATGGCTTATTTGCATTTAGGTTTTCTTACCATTGATCCCCCTCCGAAAGTACTCATCACCAAGTACATAATCTATCTTAAATTTAGACCTCTACACACCAAATCCAAATACTCTTCAACATTTTACACAACTTTTTGTAAAAATATTTTAAAATATATCGCTATGAAAGCTTTACGTCCTTCACTAAACAAGCCCATTTTTTATCAAAAAAATTTGAAAGGACACCGGTTTTATCATCAATACACAAAAATTCTAGTCATATTCTCCTGATGCGATGCCTACAATCATGCTTTCTACGCATATAATGCCACTTCTATTTACTCGGGTAAGTCAGTAATACTCCAATCCTTGGAAGTCTTCCTTACAATTGAAATCTGAGGAACCACTTAATTGCATTAGAGTAATTATTACTAGCAAGAGTTCTACTCCTTGCCGAAATATTGGACCGTAATCTATGTACATCCCCAAGATGATTCAAGTGTCCAATCACGCATTAAATAGTGCTCCTATATTTGGCGTGCAGCCACCTAGTATCAACTCCTTGTCAGAACTAAAAACAAAAAGTGCATCCACCGCTGACGCATTTGTTAGACTCATGTTAGGCCATGTACAATAGTTAGAGACAATGCACATGTGCCACAACTGCATGTCTCTAAGGTCATACGTGATAACATCATTTCTTTTATAACATTATATTTAAGGTAGGAACTATATGTCGGTTTTTTTAATTAAGCACCACAAATTTGTCTCTCCTTCCCTTGCCCATATCTCTCACCTCATCACAATATCTCCTCCTATACATCACAACTTGCACCCCATAGTGACTCACTTTAGATTCTTCCCGCCACGGTCCTCCACCCTTGCCTCAGACCATTTTCTCCTCTCTGCCTTTCCCATCCACACTATCGGGGCCTCGATCGGTATCGCCACCTGGCTCATCCCTCAGGTCCTACCATACGTCCCCTATCCTGCGCCGCCGGGTCATTGTCTTCATCAGGTGTGGCCTTTGACAAATTGGCGTGGGCTTACAGGGCGTCCTCCTTTCCAACAGAGTATTTGGGGCGATTTAGATGCGCTTGTCTCCTCTCTCGCTACTTACTCCCCCAAATTATTTATGGGGTGATGCACGGCTTAAGCTAACCGGCCCACGTTGTGTGACTATTGGAGATGCCCTTATCGCCACTTCTGATATTACACCATCGCTTTTTTAAAATACAAATGGGTTTAAAAATTGATATTACACCAATGTATTTCTTGAAAGCTTGCACGAAGAAGTTGGTTATATATTAAAATATTACATTAGTTTTCTTTTGGTTTATAATGAGAAGTCATTTATAGATGTAATTAATTGGGTCACTGTCGTGCGTATGCTGCGCAAGAAACAATGAACAAATGTTGAATGCCAATATGGGCACACTACCACACATAGAGGCATCACGGACACCCTCATCTCAAGCGATTCTTAATGTCGCCACAAAAAGCCATCCATGAAGGGTAGAAAAAATTATCATGCCGAACTATCATAGACAATTGCCATAAAGAAGTGGAAATGCGTTAAGCGTGTACTATATGTGCTCTAGATAATTTTTTCATAGACCGCTTCATAGAGAATAACCATATGAGAAATAATACGGACAGGTTGAAGTTAAACTAGCGTGATCTATTTTTACTAGCTAGTTTTGTAAATGGATCAAGGTTAAGATAACCAACCATGAACTTCCTAAGCCGCGCCCTTTCACCAGTGTTTTGCCCACTTAGATCTCATATTCCTTTAGTATACTTCCTACATAAGTTTACTGCATTCATTCAAATAACCTTCATGGTGCATGTTGACACTATTTTTGTGGTTTTAATTATTTTTGTTCTCTTACAATTATTGCAATACATTTTATGTGATTTGCACTACTTGTTTAATTGATTTGAAGCTTATCCTCAAAATTTGTTGTATTAAGCAAATTTGGTAGTAAATTTCAACATCGAAATTCTTTATTACAAAATTTGCAATCACTCAATGCTTGAAAACAAGTATCAACATCACATAAGCAAGAATGGACATAAATTAAAACAAGTATAAAGGATAATGATAACGCAGAAATAGGCGTAAAGTTTGTCATCGGGTTGCAATCTGCAGCGGTAAAGTAATTTACGAAGGGCAATGTAAACAAAAATGAATTGCATGTAAGAAGAATTGTTATGAATAGCACTTGTACTCATCATGAGACCAATAGACCATAATATATACACGCAATCACGGAGTAACAAAGGAAAGCCTATATAAGGCAATACCTATACAAGGCAATATGGGATACTTGCAAGCTCTATACAAGGTAATATGTGATACTAGCAATCTCTTTACATGGCAATGTAGGATGCAATATCTAACACCCACATTCAAACACATGGTGGATAAACAATCCGAGTTTGAAGAAAGAAAAGAATTTATCTTTGGCCGAGTCTAACGTTTATGCCTTAGTGAAAAAGTTCCGCCAACGGCAACTCACCATGTACTTCTTGAAGAGCCACACGACTTTGATCCTGCACATGTGACCGCATGTACTTTGTTAGATAAAGAGGAATCGGGTGTAGAAAAGAGAAAGAACCAAAATCCTCCAAGTAACTACTTTGTAGCCAAGTAACCTCTACTATCGAAAGAGTAATAGCTCACAACTCAAACCTCAAATACTAGAAGGAGAAACTTCTTCGTCTATTTCTTAGTCTTCCAACCAATGAGAACCAAAAAAAAAAAAAAAAACATAGTAGGCGTGAAAGAAAGCGGAGTGATCAAAGTGATCGGAGCTAGAGTGTGGAAAGAAAAGAACAACAGGGATAGTTCCACGAAGATATCGTAGAGAACATAAAGAAGATGACTATAGTGGAGCTTAGTGGTAAGCGTAAACACAGGGAATACTAAATGCTTCAAAGCCACGAAAGGTGACAATTAAGGTAAACAAGACACACCGTAACTAGACGGGGCGATAGTGAGTACGTATCTTCGAGGTTCATGTCCGGGCTGAGGTCGAAGAGTGAACTTTTGAGCTCTATGGGGAGTCTAGGGCGTGTGCTAATTAGTAAGAGAAGCACGATCAAGAAAATCTCGAATTATATTTCTGCTCTGGGATAGGAAGAAGCCTTCAAAGTGTAGAAGAAACCACAATCCCAAGGAACTAGCGAGAGGATCGAGACCGCACATGTGGGAACACGCTCCTTCGGAGACATGCCTTCACAAAGCCAAGAAATCCTGGAGAATCATATCCGTGATGATCATGTTATCCAACATCTGTAAAGAGAATAGTCCCATCCACGCAGGCAAAGTGTGAACAAAAAGCGCGAGGATCATGAGCACTAGCGTAAAAAACAACCACAATGTGGCAGCCGGAGAGAAAAATGTTCAAACTAGGCGCGAGAGGGCATTGCTTAAGCCCCATAAAGAAAGCGCGGTTGACAAACTCTGCCCCTCAGGGAACATAATACCCGGAGTGGTGGCCGTGCATATAGACATCACATAGCTTCGCCATTATGAAAGGCATTCTTAAAATCAAGTTGATAGGTGGACCACTCGCGAATAGAGGCGCACCCACTCGTGGTCATGTGTGAGCTGCTGAGCGAGCAAAATCCTCATCACTGGCATTACAACCATGATCGTGTATTTGAATACCACGTGCCACATGATGAGCCTTGTAGCGCTCAAGTGAACCATCAAAGCAAGACTTAATCTTCACTGAGACCCACTTGCATGTAATGGGACGAACAAGTGGGAGAAAGGGCATAGGGATCCCACGTGCATAGGTGCAGCTTTAAGGATAGCAATCTCCTCCGCCATCAAATGTCGCCATTCCCGATGAATAACATCATCATGTACAAAGAAGTTGGCTTAGCAAGAAGTGTGCTAGCAAAGCTAAGGCATATTTTCGAGGAGAAATTTGAATAGAATGGCAATCGTGAATAGCATAGAGAGGGGAGGAACTAAAGTAGGTGGCTTAGCAGGAGAAGATGTCACATTACGAGGAATCCTCAACTCACGCAGGCGATGAGTTTAGTATAGAGGATAAGAAGGGAACAATATCCGGGAGAAACATCTAGAGGCACCTGGTGATGAAGAGAAGACACTATAGGAGGGCCGACGATGAGAGGAAGGAGTACGCTAATAGTGGAAAAGGAAAGTGCTTAGCAACTAGATTATCAAGAAAAGTCGGGAGAAAGAAAGCGTTTCGACAAAGAGATGTTGGAGTGGTAGTAAGGGATGAGACTTATCAAAAGTAACATCCCGAGAGAGCTTACATCTATCCCGGCAATAACGGGATCCCAACAACGATATCCCTTATGCTCAAGCCACTATATCCCTTAAAACCACGATCAATTGAATCGAAAGCGAACATTCAAGCAGTGTTCACGAGGTGTAAGAAGAATATGGCATACACACCCAAAGAGAGACGAAGACCGAGAATAAATCGTGAGTCAAGCCACAAAGGCGTGCCTCCACTTTGGAATCCCTGAACGAAGAGCGTAAGAAGGTTGGAATACTGAATAATAGTAAGTGGAAGTGGAAACAAATTTCACTCGTGGTTAGTGAGTGGAACAACGAAAGCGAGCAAAAGAGCACGAGAAGTTTCAAGAAGATGACGATGTTTGCACTTAGCCACACCATTCTCCGATGATGAGC
Source organism: Rhipidocladum racemiflorum (assembly GCA_036346355.1). NCBI lineage: Eukaryota > Viridiplantae > Streptophyta > Magnoliopsida > Poales > Poaceae > Rhipidocladum > Rhipidocladum racemiflorum. The sequence goes on from CM070576.1 coordinate 41,816,205, forward strand.
ACCAGTGACAGAAAATCTAAGAAAGAGTGCCTTGTTTAGCAAGAAAACATGAAGTGCTCCTCGATTGATACTTCCTCTGTTGAGTCAAAGCCATGAAGAACACGTATAGGAGAATCAAACTAAATGCGGATCTTGTGGCAAAAGTCTTATAGATGGATAAAACCTCACTGAACGAAAGAAAAAAAAATATATATCCAAGCATGCCGAGAGAGAGCCGAAGGCCGACTTGGGTTTCCAAATTTCCCTTTGTTTAGCAGCGAAACAAGGATTTCCCAATTCTAACTCCGAAATAAGACCACAAACTAAAAGGATTGCACTTCAATAGTTAATACCACTTAACCTCCCTTCCTTACTTTTTGTAAGAAGTATGTTGGCTAGGCACATAGATTAAGTGTGTACTATACTGTGCCTAGATAATTTTCTACAAACCGTTTGGTGAGAATAACCATCTCGAGAAATAATACAAGCCATGTTGTTTGCATACAATTAATCCACGAGATGGCGCGGAACTTTGTCGTAAACCGTATGTGATATGACATAGGACAGTTGACATCTCATAGCCGTATGTGATTAGTCAACTCCATCCTACGCATAATTATGTTTGTCTGGATAGTCCATTTGTGTTAGCGATAATCTTGACTAAGATTTGTGAAAGTGGTCTCGAGCGTTGTATGTGTGCAAGCATGTTAGCTAGTTAGTTTTGCATGTGTGTCATATGTAGTTGGAGGAGTGTATGCGTGTGTATGCATACATGCGTTAGTACTTGAAACATTGCTTTTGGAGTTCAGTGTAAGCAAAGGTGCATGTGTTGCATGCATGCGTAGAGAGATAGTTAGCCTAGTGAAGCAAGATGCGCATGCACGCAGCGATGGATGCGCGTCGTGGCCAAGATCGAGTGGAGGACCGCTTCTTGCTTGAGTCATCGCGGAGTTGTGCGTGTCTTTATGGATCACCGTGAGGTCGCGCGTCACTGCGGATCGCATCGTGCATACGTATGAGGCGTTAGTTAAGCGAGTTTGCTGAGGCTATATAAGCATGTCAGCTTCTTGTTAATTCAAATAGCTTGATCAATAGAGAAAAACGTAGAGGCGTGAGTCGCGCAAAGTGTGTTCTTCATGTGTGTTTTCAGAGAGATTTATTTTGTGTTAATCCTTGCTGTCGCTCCAACAATTGGTATCGAGCGGTAAGGTGTGTATGCTCAAGATCGCTTCTGCACGAGCCCATGGCGACTGCTCTCAAGCTAGCGTGGGCAAAGAAGCGGTGGTGTGTTCGTTCCATTATCACGCAACTTCACTACCCGACTTGACCTACACAACTTACGGGCTATCAAGGTGAGGCCCTGCTGATCATAAGGTGCTCGTGGGGAGGCCGTAGTCTCGGCAGAGGGCTTCCGGCGCAGGAGGCGCTGGAAGAGACAAGACCACGAGGGCGCGATCTTCTCCAAACCTTCCCGCGAGGATATTTTCTTTGTCACATTGTGCGGCGAAGAAGCAACGGCAAAAGAGGTTTGGGGCGACCTCAAGACAAGGTTCGCTTGGCGAGACTGCGTGTCAAGCAAGGCGCGCTTAGCGACCTTGAAGGGAGAGTTCGATGCTCTCCGCATTGAAGGATGGCGAGGCATTGGATGACCTACTGGCCGGCAAGAGAGCTCGATTGGCATGAAGGTGCGAGCACGCCAATCCTGCGGGGCTACCTTGGAGGATTCGGCATTGGTAGAAGAAGCTTCTTGACGGACCGCGTCTTGGGATCGCTTCTACCCCGCTGTCGCCCAGGCATCGCAGCAATTTTGCGACACCAACCACGATGGCATACGCAGGAGGCTTTAGGGGCGGTTGAAGAAGACTTTGATGGCCAGCCGGGCTTTGCGCCTTATAAGTGCGTCGCTCCCAATAATCGACGGCCGGCTTCTTCACGGCTGGCGAGTTAGTTGCAAGCTGGCGAAGCAAAATAGCGATAATTAGTTGACAAGAAGAAGAACCGCGACCGTGGCAAGTAGCAGGGGTGAGTGGTCAGAATGGCGCAGCCTATGGCGTAACAACGAGCGGCAAACGAATCACAATCGGCTCGGTTTACACACCGATGGCGAAGCAAGTCGGCGAGGAAAGAGAAGGCTAATGCTACAAGCTCAGGTGTTCGTGGGCATTTTGGTTGCGGATTGCCGCCAGTTAGCCAGGGAATAAGTAGCGCTCTTATGCGGCCGGATGATGATGAGCCGTTACATTTCTAAGATTAAGTTCGGCTAGGAGGTAAAATAATCAAAGTCAAGATTTAAGGGGGAATTTGTTAGTAAGTAATCTTGACTAAGTTTGTGTTGGAGTCCGTGAAGCGTTATGCTGTGTGTGTGCATGTTAGCTAGTTAGTTTTGCATGTGTGTCATGTAGTTGGAGGAGTGTATGCGCGTGTGTTGCATACATGTCGTACGTATTTCAGGAAATATTGCTTTTGGAGTGCATGTAAGCGGTGCATGTGTTGCATGCATGTGAGAGATAGTTAGCCTAGCTGAGGCAACAGGTCTGCATACCTGCGATGGGATGCGTCGTGGCCAAGGTCGAGTGGAGGACCACTTCTTGTGAGTCATCGCGGGTTGTCTGCGCATCTTGCGGATTACGGCCGAGGAAGCCGGGGTCCTATGGATCGTGGCATCGCATGCGCTGAGGCGTTAGTTAGCGTGTTTGCTAGGCTATATAAGCATGTGTACTTCTTGTTAATTCATTGCGAGCAAATCAATAAAGAAAGCGGCAGAGGCGTGAGTCGCCATAGCAAAGTGTGTTTCTCGTGGTAACTGTTTCCTAAGAGAGATTTATTTGTGTTAATCCTTGGTGCTTCCAACATTTTTGCATCGCTAAGCCGGTTTTGGTTCACTTCACTATCTCTCGATGTGCGTTAACCTTTCACTGCTAGCTTATAGTTTCTAGAAGTAATGCGATCGTGATATTTCATGGGCTGATCGTTGTTTGTTAGTAATCATATGTAATATCACAACTTTAGATCTGGAGAAATATGGTCACAAGTTCTCTCGAGAGCTTTCGATTCTCTGGAGTTCGGGCTCTCGAGCTCGACTCTTTATCACTCATAGGTTGGAGACAATTTGGTAAAAAAGATCAGAGAGAATTCAAAAAAGGAGTTACCAAGGAGTTTTATGTTTGCTGAAGATCCAAGAGGTTTGTATTTGATTCTAATTTGTTTAATGCATACCTTGTTTCATCCTAGATCTAATTGAGGAGCAGAGAATAGGTACTAGATGAAGATTCATTAATAAATAGCAATTACGTGATATAGTAGGCATATCTTTGGATTAGGGAGGAGAGCATAAAAAGAGGGAGTAGAAAGACATCATACTTGTTTAATTCACACCCTAACTTGAGTTTAGGTAGTTGACTATGAAAATAAAATTATTTTGTTTACGATCATCAATTAAATTGTGAAACGAACTTCAAAGGCTGGATGTGTACTAAGAACCCGTGCAATGAAGGAATACATAGATGTCATCTTCTGCTTTTAAAAGAGGCGTCCGAGCAATATATGGCTGAATAACGGCTTAATATATATTCACAGCTCTTGCATAGTTTACTAGAATATTAAGATGCTTACAAACTCATTTCAGTTACAAGCTCACTTCATGTCGACATGGTTTCAAATATTATATACATGTCGGGCACTACCATGGTGAGAGACCAATTGGATGAAGCTGACAGCACGAGTCAAATTAAGGAATATGATGTGTTGGAGCGTTGGCCAGTACGCTTCGATGAGAGACATGCTTGCGTGATGCGTAATGAAATTATAGAAAAATAGAGCATGCAAAGTAGAATTCAAGCGCTGTAATCGATGACTCGGAGAAGCCTTAGTTGTTCCTGGAGTTTACATAGTCCAGAAATACACAAGGTTGGCCATTGTGGTTGAAATGTTAAAATTGAAGGCAACAGATGGATCGCCAAGAGCTTCATAGGGATGTTAGAATCTGTTAGCGGACATGCTTCCGAGGGAAACACATGTTGCCCAAAACCACGCACTGCAAAAGCGCCGAAAAAGCTTGTGTCCCTTGGGAATGTAAGTGGAAAGAATACACCTGCATGTCCCCAAAAGATTGTATCCTTTAGTGTAAAGAGTATAAGGATATGCATATTTGCCTAGTTTGCGGCACATCCCGATACAATCAGGTAAGAATGGATTCAGGATGACGGTGAAGTGAAGCTGAATGACCTCCACGATAAGGTGTTGTGGTATTTGCCCATGATTCCCTGGGGCTTGAGGCGTTTCTTTACAAACCTGGCAAAGCGACAAAAAATTAATCGTTGGCACTCATGAGGTGCGTAAGAAGAAAGATGGGAAGTTGAGACAACTCCGCTAATTCTCCGTAGTGGAGAAACATTGATAGGGGAATTTGTCAACTTCTCGAGTGGCGCTCAGGGTGTAAAATTTGGGTTGAGTAACTGAGCATAATGAATCCGATTCAGTTAAGTACATGAGGCAAATTGGCCAGTCACTTAGCACACTTTGTTCGAGCCGCTTTCTATGTCTAACAACATCTCTCCTTTGTTGTGTATAAAGCGCTAACTTATATCAGAGTTGTTACTACTTATCCCGAGACTAAAACAAACCCCAGGAAATGATATAGATGTTTACCTAGCACCATTGGTAGAAAGGGACTTGCTAACAATGTGGAATGAAGAAGGTCTCTTGCAGTTTGGGATGCATACCAAATGAGAGTACTTCACTCTATGTGCTATGATATTTTTGCACTATTAATGATTTTATACGCCCTTGTAGTAACTAATCGAGGCCTTAGTACTAAAAGAGCCAGAAGCTTGTCCTTAGTGTTTAGAGCGATCATCGAGAGCATGTGGCTTAGAACAAATTTGAAAAACTTTGTACATGCAACACCGTCTGCATTACCTTCCAAGGAATGACACGTCTTGCAAGATGAAGAAAGAATTTGAGAGCAACAGGAGGGCCAGTTCGACCCCAAAACCTATGGAGCGGGAAAGAAATCTACAAGCCAAGAGTCAAGAGTTATTGACATTGTGTTCTAAAAGGGCCATAAATTAAGAACTCATGTATAAGACCATATTTAAGAAGAGGTTGATCATTTTGGGACTTCACCGTACTAGGAGCATCTAAGAGGTCCGAGATTGCATTGATGTCATGCCACGTGGAAGAAAGAATGTCTACGATAGTTTGATCGCCTCTATTGTTGAACATTCTTAGCCCAGAGACAAAGGACAAGATTAATTACAGCGACTGCGATATGGTCGAAATGAATATTAGGATGCATGCCATACTCTATCGAGGAGCAAAGAAGTGTAATTTTGGAAGTGTTTATATGATGCTGAAAGTTCCATCTCGCTACTAACTGCAAATAATGTAAGAAGCTCATGTCAATGGATGATTTGGAATTGCTTGGTATGAAGTCTCAATGACCGTCACGTGATCATGACATAGATGCTTCCTATGCGTCATTAGAAATATTATACCCCACAAGGTTAGAGAGACGATCACAAGGTTGTATTATTTCTTCAATGCAATCTCTCAAAAGGTCGGTCTGAAGTCTCTACCTGCAGCGAATGGTAGGTGGTCAGAACTCACATGCGAACTTGAGATGTCATTTTGCTCTATCGTTCATTTGATATCATGTTCCAATCTCATTTATTCACCTTGTTACTGAGAGATGAAGATATATGGAGCTTGTTCTTCTCACGTTATATGTATCCATTTGAGAGCGTGACATAGGACTTTCTCAAGGAAGGCCTATGTGAGGAATCACTCTCTCAACTTGAGAGGCGGCAAAGATCACCTGAGTCAGTTACATATTCGAAGCGGATTATTGAGTTCCTACGTTGATTACATGGTTGAGAGTAGAGCCAGCAATAGGGTGTACTGTCAGTATCCCAAATCAAGTCACGAGGGGAGTCTCGATCATAGTGTTGGAACCACTCAGTTTGGAAAACAAACAACCATGATTTTGATATGTACCCAAAAAGAATATTTTCTACGATCTTTGCAAACTTTATATGGCGAGGTGTCCCGGCATACATCAACGAGCACAAGGATATGCTATAACAAGAGAATCAGAGATGATCTAAGGTTTGGATCAAAGAGAACATAATCGGCCAGATTCAATACGTGGATGAAAGTGCGCACTTGAGCGAGAGAGTTGTAGCAGAGTGTTGACCTTAAATGGTTGGCAAAAGGGCCAAATTTTTATTGTTGGGACATGGCAAAATATATGATATCAACGAGGTACACATTTTACACCCTGAAATGGAAGGATGGAAAGAGCACCGTCAAGAGAAATAACATAGCAAGCATAGATGCATTTCACACAAGTTCAAGACTGTGCCAGGAGCCAACGAGGATGAGTACGTGGATTGATTTACCAGACTGGCTACGAGGTTCATAGGAAGAAATTTGGGAGCTCGACTACGCATCTATTCAAGATGCCATTGTTTTGAAGCCAATGGGTTCAAATTCCACAAGGTGTGTAAAGGTGTTACTAGTTATGATATAAATTCGTGGACCTCGAACGAGTCGCATGCAAAAGATGAGCCATTTATACATATGCTAGCAAACCCTTCAAGTATTTTATGTTATTTACACCTAAGAAACAAAAAGTGGCATGGTGACCTCGTGCGTGGCAAACAAAAGGATTGTCGAGTGGGAGAATGTTGTTGATGAGGAAGAATACAATCAATTCAATGTGATGCACCACCATTTGGGGTCGATGTACAAATAGATCTTGAAGATTCTCGAGGAAACCCATGGGCTATGCCTCACATTGATTACCAAGAAGGGCTATACTTCAAAGTAACTCCACCATTCACACATTTTGGTACCATCAGGGTGTCTCATTGTACTCTTCACCATTGCACATAAGCGTCGAAGTGGAATAAAGCGATTGAGAAGATTATTTTTAAAAAGTCAAAACTTGTAAAATAATTGAATTTGACAAATTCGAGAACATGAGAAAGATCCATTTCATTGTTCTCTAAGTGTTTTATGTATAAAGTTTTATTTATAATTACCACACCTAACAAAAACTACAACATAATATCAGATTCGCCAAATTCATCAAACTTTATCTATGTCGGGCCTGGCTTGTGAATAATATTACAGATGGCTAACTTGAAAAACCATTTGGGATATAACACTAACACAGACGGTTCAATAATTGTGGCCGTTTGGTATATTACATGCGGTGTTTTATCCGTAGCCATCCAGAATGTGTGAAATTAAGTTAGTTTTTTGCAATAGCCCGTTTATGATAATGACTCATCACAAATGGTTAATACATGAAACCAAATGCATTATACTCACCCCCGCCCTTTCGTATCTCCCACACTTTATAATTGAACATCCCGCCTGGTCATTTCGTGATACTCACCCACACTTAGTGCCTTCTTGTTGAAATCTAGGGTTGCCCATAGTTGTCACAGTGATTCAGCTAGGTGCGGCAAGCCCAGAGTGCCAGGACGCCCAGGCAATAATTAGATGATGAAAATAATAAATAATATCTCATATGATATGAAATTAACAAAATATACCTTATATGAAAGGAAATTAGAGATGACAAGCAAGCAACTAAATAGTTCCAAATAGAAAGGCCTAAATAGTTCCAAATTGGACAACAAAAGATACAAATTTAGTCCCAAATAGCACAACAAAGCATCACATTTTATAATCAAAGGTGAAAGGCCACATCACAAAGAGCTTAAATAGTAACAATTTCACTCATCATCCAACTCCAAATTATGCCTCTCCTCAATATTTGCTTCACCACCCTCTTGAGAAGGAATTTGAGGTGCTTGATTGAAGTCATCTTCAACATCCTCATCATCACACACAACATCCTCTTCTTCTTCATCGAGGCCTAGCTCATGAGGGTAGATGTGCTCCAATTGTGTTCACATTTGGAGGAGGAACAACAAAAACCAACAATCTTCTTTGCAATCTTTTGAAGAGGCATAGCATGGTCACCATATGCTTTCCACCAATCAACTAAAGCTAAATATGAAGCTTTATGTTAGAAAGGTAAAATGTCATATTGAATACACCTAGGACTTAGTAGGACTTACGAGGTTTCTTTATTTTTTGTTGCATGATTGCTATCCCGTAGTTGAAGCTACCACAGGTCTACTCATAGTCATCAACTAAGACATCAACACTGCTTAGCAAGTCCCTATCACCGTGACACATCTTTGCAATCACTAAATTAAATGTCATGCATAGGTTAGATGCATAATCTTCATCCTTCTCTAAGATGTCAAGAATCTAGATGGATGCAAAAACAAAGCAGCCCCATGTAGCTTTTGCTCCATGTGACGTTCCAACCGATTGTCAACAATGTCCAACACATTCTTGAGCAATCTTTCCTTGCTTGCAGCTAAAAAAGAATCCTTAATTTTCTTCTTAGTCATGTCCATAGTTATGGATAGTTCCGGCGTTGCAGGATTCTCATCACTATCAACAAGCCTCGGGACAATTAGGAGGGGTTGTGACACTCATATGCAATCTTCCACTGAATTCCAAAATGGCATAGCAAGGACAATGGTAACTACATCCTTTTTTGCTTCTGTTCCAAACAATTTGGATCAATTCCAATAACGCATAAACAAAGAGCTTCCTCAAAGCTTCTTTACGTGCCTCAGACATGCTCTGCAAAGCGAGGAAAGAGGTGGCAAATCGAGTAGTCAAGGTGTCTCATAAAATTCTTCCCAACCGTCATAGCCCTCATTCCAACAAGAAGTCTCACATGCCTATAAATGAATTTTGTGACACGTTTTGCTTGGGCAATGCACTTCTTGGACTCCATCTTGCCAATATCCTCTAACATAAGATCCAAGCAATGGGCAGCAGACGACGTCCAATATAGTTTGGGAAACCTCTCCATAAGAATCTCTGTGCCACCTTATAGTTAGTCCCATTGTCCGTGACTACTTATACAACTTTGTCCTTGTTGATCTCTTTTGGATTATCCTTTCAAGTAAACTCCGCCAATAGTACTTCATCATATGACTCACTAGATGCATCCACACTCTCCAAGAAGGAAGTCCTCTCAGCAAATTAATGAGGAAATTAATTAAGTGATGACCCCTCGTGCCTCGCCCATCCGCCTAACATCAATGAGAAGCCAAAATTCTTCCAAGCCAACTCTTGCTTCTTCTTCTTTATTTCACCACCATGTCTTTTGTTTTCTCAAGATATGGCATCGCCAACTCATGGTAACTAGGAGGCTTAATGTTAGGTCCGCACTTGCCCAATGGCCTCAACCATCTCCTCGTAGCTTCATGTGTGCTATGTTGAATGGAATGCCATTCTCAAGAAAAGAACTTGGCTACGCACATGCATGTCTTCTCCTCATCTTCCTTTGGTTTTATGCTCTGCTTGATGCACGTGTGAGAAACCCCTTTTGGTGTCTTTCCTTTACAACTTCTTCTGGTGTCTTCAAGAATATTTGGGGACTGTTTTAGTAATATTTGTTGGTGGCTTAAAAAAGGCTGCAGAAGCCTTTATTTTAGTAGCCATTCTAGAACATGGAATTGAAGCGCTCTCGAAACTTGTGGTTGGACTAGGACTTAGATGTAGCCCTTAGATGAAGCCAACCTCAACCTTGGCGGATTTCATCGTCATCGCCACCATAACCAAAGAGATCATCTTCCTCATCATCCAATTAATCTCGCCTTTCTTAAAGTCTCTCATCAACTCTTGCATTTCCTTCACGATGGCGCTTGTTTTAGGGCACTTCTACACATCCCCATAGCCCCCTATGAGATGCTTCTTCAACCTCTTGATCATTGAGTGTAGTTGCTTGCCACAAAGAGAACATTATACCAAATCCTTGTCCTCTGCTAGCCAAAACCCCGTATTTCCATCCTGCATCATTTGACTTGGCCATCCTCTTCGAATCATTTCTTAGATCATATGCATCGGCAACATCGCCACCCTTATAAGCAATCATTTGACACTTGGAGCTTGATGCGCCATGTATCTATACAAAGCCACACAAATATTCTACAAAGTCACACATTTAAGTTTTTAACAGTACTAGCAGTAGCACTATCACAGACTAGTACTAAACGCGGGAGAGCAAAGAACAAAGAACATACGAGGGAGAGCAGAAGCAGGAGACGAGGGAGAGGGAGTGTAGTAGGCAGACGAGGAAGAGGAACAGTAGCAGGCAAACAAAGGAGGGAGAGTAGCAATAGCAGATGAGGGGGATCGAGAATCAGGGTCTTACTGTAGCGAGGGGGAGAGGGTGACAGTGCGTCACTCCTTCGTCGGTGACTCGGCGGCGGGCCTCAAATCAACTGGCGGAGGTCGATTCTTTCCTCCTAGCGGTGGACGCGATGGAGGTGGCGGTGGCGGCGGAACTCCTCTATCCTCTCGAAGCGCTAGGGTTCGTTGCCATTCCCTTCATCGCGTCTTCTTTGCATGTGATCTCTCCTTTCCTTTCGTCGCCCGCCGTTTTGAAGCTGACGCGATGCCTAATCGCCTGAAGACACGATTAGACATCTAGGCGGTCGCCTAGCCCCCTCTAGTCGAGGCAAGCTATCCTGGCGTCCCCCTTTGGCCACCGTGACAACTAGGCATCGCCTCCATCAGCTCCACCCCATCGATATCTCCCTCTGCTGGCTTCACCCCTTTGCTGTCTCCCTCAGCTGGCTCCACCCTATCGCCGTGAGTATAATGTCAGTCACCATGTTAACTAGCATGGCAACGATATATAAAAATGATAACTTAAAGATTTGCTACATATTTTGCCTGTATTATGTCATGTCATTGTTCTTGCAACATATTTGGCCTATATTCTGTCATGTCATATACTTTGTCATGATCTTGTTCTTGCTAGTGAACTCAAGGCAACACTAAAAGCCTAAGAGCATCTCCAGCAAGGGCCCCTAAAACAGGGTCCCTATTTTGGATTTAGGGACTCCCCCTATTTTTTTGGGGCCCTGTTTTCATAACACAAGTTCAGCAACATCCCCTAAATCTCAGCCCCCATTTTGACATATCCGCTATGTATAATCTTCATTTGACACCACTAAAATTCAATCAAAAATATTTGTAATACATAAAACATAAGTGTATTAACATTTACAATTTAAAAACATGATATTTCAAATTTAAATTTAAAATTTTCAAAACATGATAAATAGATAAATAGAAACTCTTGAACAATGAATCAAAGTACGAAGCGCTGTGAATTGCCCACAAATGCTCAATAAGATCATCCCGAAGCCTCTCTTGTATTTCTATGTCTTCAATAATAGGGGATGTACTCGTGTCCTTGAGAATTGGGGCTGAGGAGGCAAATTTATGAGCCTCCTAATTTTAGGGGCTTGAGTTGGGGATCCCTAGGAATTGGGGCTGAGGAGGCAAATTTAGGGGCCTCCTAATTTTAGGGGCTTGAGTTGGGACCCTGTTGGATCTGTTTTTTTTACTACACTCCCTATTTTAAGGTTTAGGGGCTGATTTAGGGGCTCTGCTGGAGATGCTCTAATAATGAAACATGTTAGTTCATTTAATTTGAATTTTTTACAACATGAACTTTTAATTTGACTGCCATGCTTATTTTGAATGCTAAGCACACGAAACATTGCAACATGTGTGTGTATGTGTATTTTTTTTATATGTATCTTGGGTATATATACATACCTATCCTGGATCGTAACTCAAATTTTAGAGAGCACTACATTTCCATCACATCATACCTAGCTTAATATATAGCCTGTACATTTGAACATTTGCATCTGCAGTGTGTTGCAATTATGTTATTTTTATTTCCTCACTTTCAATTATGTCGAGCAGGGACATGGACGTCATGTTGGGCCAGAGTGGTGCACCCAACAAAGTCGACCCATCCACAATGACCCCTCATAAAAGTTGAACACATGGGGCCCAATTGACATGCAAGGTCTTGTCTAGAGAGAGGAAGCACGTAATTGAGGAGTTCGGTCCGACTGAGATCCTGGTAGCTCCAAAGAACGTAGCCACCACATTCCGAATCACGTGCAGTATACTTACAAGTGAATAGTGTCAATCACCATCCCTACATGGAAGGCTGTCATGGAGGATGATAAGGAAATGCTCTGGGAAGTGATCAAGGTGGCTTTCATGATCCCTGAGGAGCTTGATCGCCGAGTACGCACGCCGATGTGCTTTGTCGTTAATGTGCAAGGCTCGGAAGACCTTCAAGAGCACACTAGTCATTAATTACATGACAAAGTTGATGAGCCAACTCGAGAAGTACCGTTTCATGACTCTGGCGGCATGTGAGGACTTCGTGAGTATGAAGAGCATGCTAGAGTTTCGGCCACATAGTATGACGAACAAAGCTATCCAATCACATAACACCCACCTGCACTATCTAGTCACTGATTGGTACGTGGGGGAGATTGCTTCATGAAGTAGAAGATAGAATGAGTATGAGGATCCGTGCCCTTTGTGGGGATACAGCATATCGACCCTATTAAGACCATCACACGCTTGATTTTGAATCCTACTGAAATAATTTCTAACCTGTTGTAGGATGATTTGAGTGCCGAACAATCACAAGGATCTTTCTTGGCTATGGAGGATAAGGAGATTCTTTCGATCGTATTCGGAAACAAGGAGGACTCGGCCATGTGCGTAGGGTCGGGTGTTATCGTCCCTTGGAGGGATATCTTCCCCAATGACCCAGATGCGAGGAAGAGGAAGAGTTCCTTGCATGAGCGGATAAAAGAACAACTCCGATCAGAGATGTGGTTGAAGATGGAGTGGCACAATACCGAGCTCAAGCTTTAGCTGGCTCAAATGCAGGCGAGGCTTGAAGCACTTAGTCAACTGAAGATGGATGGATAGAAGCATGGCGGCGCAAATCGAAGCCCGAGACAGTGGCATCGCAATGCACTAGAAGCGTGCTAGAGGTGTGGTGCGGAAGAAACGTGGTGACCTTAGAAGCTCAGGGCAGTGTCTTAGAGAGAAGCGGCGATATCGACTAACTGATAGTCGACATGCACAGCTTAGACAAAACTAGAGATAGATGCTAAGGACTTGGATAGACGCAATGAAAAACTCAAGGAAATACTAGGAATACTAGTAGAAGCACTACCAACAGCAAACCCATCAACACCAAGAAATAGACAAAACAAATCAGAGGGTCTCGGCCCAAAGAGCAACACTAGAACTGGCCCACCATCAGGCGAAATTGCAGTTGAAGAGCCTAGAAGTCTGTGGCAAAAAAGAAGAGCATAGAAGAGCTCAAAGAGGGTTGCAGCAAGCTTGGTAGAGGTGCTGACTTCTAGTTGAGGAAGATGCTAGAGGCGAGAGGTGACGAAGAGGCTGGCCGATGACACCTTCCCCCTCCATGGCCGCTAGTTGGATCCTGCCTCTCCCTTGCAGGATCAAGGACGAGGCTGGTGGGTTGAGCATGACGATTCCCAATAGTGGGTGCACAACGACAAAGAAGCCAGCAATGATGACCCTAGGTGGATGATGAAGATGGCTTGAAGACGACCGTGGCGAGCTAGTGAGCTGCTAGTGATGACGATGGGGAGGCTTTGCCTTGCCTGGATCTAATCACACAACCAGCAAGGTGCAATAATCCAAGGCCAACACTGCGAGAACATGACCAGCAACGAGGTAGATGGCTTGGCGGCCATGGGGAAGAGGCAAGGGATGCCCCCGCCGAGATCAAGGGAGAGCTCAGATTGTGGGTGAAGGCCGGAGGCAGTGGTGCTCCAAAGAGAAGGTGCAGAAGTGGCAACTTTGGCCAAATTTGAGCGAATGAGCCGAAGAAGGCTGAAGGTTAGCTCGGTGGCGCTCACCAGAGGTCAGCGAAGACTAGTGGTGACGGGAAACCCAAATCCATTACTGGTAACATCGGGAGCATGGATTCAGGTTGAATAGAGCATGAGCGACTAACGGTGAAGCGCGAGCATCTTGATTCGAAGGCAGAGGCACTCGGGCAACCAACGGAGAGAGTAGATCCGAGCCAAGCAAGGAGATCGAGCTCAAGGACGACAAATCGAGGCTATCAACGATGATTGCTTGATGAAGCCATTTGAGTTGAGCGACCAGACTAATTGTTGCTGCTACTTGAAACTAAGGTACAACTAGGAGGTGCTCACCCCGGGAGTAGAGATTGCTCCCTGGGGGAAGCTCCAACGGAATTAGATGGAATATAGGGTTTGAACCTAGGCTCTGATACCATGTTAGAAGTGCAAGGTTAATTGTATTACAATAGCCCAAGGTGCAATATATAGAGTACATGGACACAACACAAGAGTAAACCCAAAAACACTAGAAAATAACACAAATACCTTAACAGCAGGCACCATAGCGGGCCCTGAGTGTGAATGTGGGGCATCCCTTACGTCAGAGCCCTGATTGCATAGCAAGGAAGCCAAAGCCCAGGTATCCTTCTCGGGGGCACTAGGCATTTTGCCAAGATGGCACCTAGGGCACTTGGTCCTTCGCCCGTAGTGCCTTCCCTCTGCATGCAAGTCTTCGGTCAGTTGTTGGCTTGTGTTGGGTGTTAGCCCCAGCGCACGATGGCATATGCAAAGGGAGGGAGTGTAACGAGCACTTGGCCTAAGGCCCTCTACAGTCATGCGTTGATCCTATGGGACAAGTCCGTGAAGGTTAGTGCACTTAAGTCGTTCTCATTGCCTGTTCAGAGGAAACATAGCAAAGACACGTTGGAGCCAACAGGGGCTAAGGAGAAGAAAAGAGAAGCAGTTCCCTCTCCTTTGCTCTTTCCATCTTCATACCGACATTCAAGACCGTGCGATGGGCACTTAGGGCAGGGCAGCTTTCCCTTCTAAAGTTGGCTGCGGATGAGGTGCTTCCGCCGACGACAAAGAAAGGGTAGGCCACCTCCAACCTATCTGGCGCTAGAGGGAGAAGGTAGGGAACTGCTCCCGACCAAGACTTCTTCGGGAAAATAGTGTAGTAGCATCGCCAACTCGGCCCACGAGGAGAGGTAACTCCGATGGCCCAACCTAAGTGGGGAAAGAGGCCTTGTATGACCACCAACCTGGTCTACGCCATAGATAGGGGAGAAAGGCGCCACCAGCCCGGAGGCACTCCATGCTCCAATTCGATCCCATATTGCGAGCAGGTAACAGCACTACCGCCGGCTTGATCCGGCCTTGGGGGGTGCCAAAGGCTTCGCCACCACCCAGATCTGTTGGAGCGCAAATTGTCGAGAGGAGAGGGACTGAGTGACCACTGTTGTCCTTTCCCCGCCGCACATCGTCGGGGAAACAGAGGAGATGCTTCAGCCGTCAAATGCCATGGGAGTCGTCACCACTTGCTCCTTCTACCGTTCACCTTCTTCCTCGGTGACGACATCACCGGCGACCACCCTTTATCAGTGTCGAGGATAGGGCATCGGTGGGCTTTGCCAGCGCTAGTCTCAGGACTCATGGGCTGGGTCCACTCAATGCACCAAGTTAACGGGTGGTGGCGCTGAACGCCGTTCAATGCGACGATATAAATTCCCCCATCATTCTCAGTTTGGGAACGGGAGGGCAAGCAGCATCCCAAACGCCCCGGTGACATCAATTTTAGGTGGAATTGCCAACTGTCCTTTCTCTTCAGCGCTTCTGGTAGTGTCTGGCTGGACTTGCTTCGGTCCTGAGAAGTTGGGTGTGGCTGCTAGTACCTAGCCAAAGTTGCCTCGAGTGCCTCCTGACTTTCCGCGAGATTATGGGCCGTGGGATCAGCCCTGTGCACGTGCCTTTGAGAACTGTTGTTAATGTCCTGTTGAGATCTCATGTGCAGGTGAATCCTAGTAGTCTTTTAGGATTTCAAAATGTGTGTCGGATGAATCCTAGTAGTAGTAGGATTCCTACTTTCTTTTAGAGTAGGGCTCCTACTTGCTTTGGAGGAGTACTAAGGAAGCTATATAAACCCATGAGGTGATCTTGGAGAACCTAAGCAACCATGAAGTCACAAGCCAACTCATATAAAGCAAGAGATGTACGAGAGGATTAAAGGCTAGGTTATTCTTTAGCACATGATTCTTGTATAGTAAGCGTGGATCGAAGATCCTAAAAGTTCGAGGTTGGGAGCAACAACCCTTGAGCTCTAATCCGGTGTGGGGGTTCCTATGCATATGAAGGAGTATCACAGTGTGACAAGTGGTATCAGAGCCAAGACCAAATTAATCAAATTTGTGATAAGGTTGGTAAAGGGTCAAGTGGCACAAAATTTTGAATCAAGAAGAGGAATTTGACGGTGGAGGAAATTTGAGCATGTGGCAATGTGTGGTGAAGGATGTCTATGTCCAGCAAGAGTTAATCGCTGCACTTGTATGGGACAAAATGGAAAAGACGTCCAAAGAAGACTGGAATGTGATGGAGTGGAAGTCTATCAGTGCAATCCGTCTATGTCTCTCCGATAAGGTAAAGTACTCAGTGATCACACAGAATTCACCAAACAAATTATGGAAGGACTTAGAAGAATTGTATATGGCAAAGTCGCTGACAAATTGGAGGGTGTTGAAGCTACAACTGTATAGGTTGCGCATGGAGCAAAGTACACAATTCGTTGACCATCTTAATATCTTCAACATGCTTATCACACAGCTTATTGGTGTGGATGAGAAAATTGAAGAGAACAATAAAGTCGTCATATTGGTATCATCTCTAGCACCATCTTCGGTGCAATTAGTGATGAACATTCTTGTTAGGAAAAACAGTCTCCACTCCATTGAGGCAGTTGCATATCTATTGGAGGCGAAGTCCTTAAAAAGCCATCAGAATGTCCATCCTTAGGTGATCAAGAATTGGCTGCAGTATTTGTTGTAAGCAAAAATAAGAGTTATAGGAAGAAGGGCAAGAGCAAGGGCACACGTGTATGCTATCTATATGATGAGGAATGTCATATGATAAAGGACTGTATGAGTTTGAAGCAAATGTGGGGTGCATGCTTAATGGCAGTAGCAAAAGATATTTCAGATGTACTTGTTGTCAGTCAATCAGGTACTTCTTATGTATGGATATTAGATTCAGGTTGTTGGTACCACATATATTCAGCGAGGGAGATACTTGACGAAAGATCTCTACGCTTGGTGAATGGAATTGCTACATTATAGATGTATGATAGAGCACATCGCACATTGGCGGGAGTTTGGTATGTACCTGGCATAAAGAAAAATCTAATATCTGTGAGGTCACTTGCACTCAAAGGTTGTGAGGTATCCATTCAAGGTGAAGTCATGCGAGTTACTTGCAAAGGGCAGATGAGCATGAAAAGTATCTGCAACAACGGAGGATACCGATTGATAGGAAAATCTAAAGGAAGGGTAATCAATGGGTGGTTTGAAAAAATTCTGATCAGGAGAAGGAACCCACATTGTTAATAGTAGGTAATCAGATCTCAATTGGAATTACGTGTGGGACAGCAAAGACGGTTGCAAAATCTTACAAACACAAAAGCGTGCGAGATGTTGAAAGAAAGAAGAAGTGGCAAGACCAACCACGAAGTACCATCAAGCAAATGGAGCATGGAGGTGGTACAAACCTATGGCATGGAGGGCTTTAGGAACGGAAGGTGTGGTTAACTAAACTACAAAAAGAAAATGCTCACAATTGGAGGGCTCAGGCAGCCAAACCCCAAATACCAACACGCACATTGCGGTGATGTGCATGAGCCCCTATGGTGGGGGCACTCCCAAAGGTGGAAGAAAACTATTCGGAGCCAACTTGTAGCGATTTCTTGGAGGACCACGACAACTTCAATGGATAAAAGTGAAGGTGGAGATTGTTAATTATGGTGACTCATATCTAGTATGTTAGGATTTGAAAAGTTGTGCTAGATGAATCCTAGTAGGATTAGGATTCCTACTTTCTTTCAGAGTAGGATTCCTATTGTTTTGGACGAGAACTAAGGGAACTATATAAACACATGAGCCTTTATACCCTCATGTACATGTATATATACAGGCCCATTGGCCCCATGTTGATTACAAGTGCTATTCATAACAGTGGTCATGGAGAACATAAGCAATCATGAAACCACAAGCCAACTCATTCAAAGCAAATGGTGCACAAGATGATTAAAGGCTAGGTTATTCTTTAGGACTAGATTCTTGTATAGGGCAAGGATCGAAGGGTCCTAGAAGGTTCGAGATACTGTTAGAGAGCAACAATACCTTGTACTATTTTGAGGTTGTATTTAAAGAATTTGTGGTCGGCTTCGCCAAATCTTCTCTCATCATGGTTGCTACAACATTGTTATTTTGGTTCTATCTACGAGATTCATCAACATCGTTCTTGAGACCATGGACACACGTGCCATACCTCACAAAACTCTTATCCGATCCCGGGCCAACTGCGCATAAGGGGTATCAAAGTGTAACATTCATGTTTTCATATCCTTGTCTGCATGCGATCAAGGCATTCTAGCACAAGACCAGTAGCACGACAGGGGCCGCTCCTCTCACATGGGTATTTAAATTCATGCCCATACAAAAAGGGAAAATAGGTTTTGCCCATTGGTTCAAAGATGTCTGAAAATTTCCTTAGATGTGTATTATTCTTCTAGATTTGGTCAGTTAAATAGATAGTACGGTTGCATTGTTCCAATTTCTATTCATCAGTCCTTGTGTTATGAAGGTGTGGGCCCCCTAACTAAAACGAAGAGGGTTCAGAATGATAAATGCCAATAAAAAACTTCTTTAAGTGCATACTTGAAGGAATGAGGATATCATCATTACTTTGTAGGTGACCGTCCGCGGGATGCTCTGGTGAAAGGCAAAGGTAAGGTGGATGAGGGTGCTCTTGTGAAGGGCAAGGGCAAAAGTAAACCCTCTCATGGAGAAGACCTTCATGCGAGGGACATGGACATGGTGGCTCCAGTTGAGTCTTTCGCCTTTGCAAAACCGGCGGGGGAAAAGGTGGACACCTCCGAGTGGATGAAAGTGGACCCCGAACCGTCGGAGCTTACCGACAAGAAGCTCTCCCTCATCCGACGAGGAGCCATCTCTCACCTAAATACATGGACTTCTCAAAGACAGGGTAGAGGCCTAATCCTCCATCGGTGTTCGTCGTAGCTCTCAATGCTTAGGTGGACGTCGGATTTGGGCTTCCAATGCACCCTTTCATCAAGAAGTATACTTAGGTATTTGGGGCGCTCTCACAACTTAGCTCAAACTTCATCCAGTTGAGGATCTTTTTATGGCTATGCGAAACGGCCATTCCAGGGACAATTATGGAGCTGAAACTACTTTCTATTATCGAGGGGATGCCAGGAAAGGACCTTTGAGGTCCATCTTCACCACCTCAAGGCACGAGGACAAGTTTGCTGTGCATACAACAAGGGACAGCTGGCCCTTCATCACAAAGTGTTTCTACCTGAAGGTGGGGGTGACTTCATCTACTGTTGGTTGCACCCGTACGTACAGGGCCGATGCGAGAGGGGGATTAGGGTGGCTCCTCCAGCGTACTTCTCGAGTATGCCATATACCATACCTGGGCGTGGAGGCCATTGAGATGACCCGTCTCTTGGTGATGAAGCGGGTGTAGAGGTACATGGTAGATTTGGTGCCTAATGACCCTAGGAAGTTCCTAGAGGTGCTTGTAGAAAAGCTAGCGACCACCGTGACCATTCAAAATCAGGTTCTGCATATGCCCTCTTCCTTGTCAATTCCACAAACTTAATGGTCTCATGTGTGTTTTATTTAATGCCCTTCACCTTCTTCCTTTTACGCCGCATGGCGATGATCGACGTGCTCTATGACAGGAGTCCCCGGGATGATACAAGAGATGTTAGTGGTTATGCCATCGCATTGACCTGAGGACCTTGATGTCCTCAACAGGCCAAAGGGCGGCAAAGGTCCTAGGGGTGAGCCAAAGATTTGGGGACAACTTGGCAAAGGTTCATGGGACACTAGAGGTTTGAGGGCGATCGCGATGCCAACAAATGAGGTTTGGTGCGGACCGAAAGGCAAGAAATGTGTCTCTTGTCAACATTGTTGTGTTAGTCCGAGTTACTATGAAGGACCTCAGGGCCAAAGTGGAGGATCTCTCCACCTTCACGGAGGATTGGGAGGAATGGATTGATCCTGAAAGGCTGCAACAGTCTACTTGAGAGGGCCGCAGGGGGCAGAGGAAAGGCCTTTACCAAGGTTGACTTGACCGTGGGAGTCGCAGCTTTCTTCCGTCTCTCCGACGCCACTAGTATGAGATAGCACTTGCTGCACTCCATGAGTTGTACACATCAGAGCTGCACCTGCGTGCCTACGACGGCAGCTCCACCTGGGGCTCCCTTATGGGGGGCTTTGTGGAGAGCCGCGTGAGGGATCCTCGTAGGATCGGATCCTAGAGGTCAGGAGAGGGCCCTAGTTCAGAGAACGTATGACTTCCTCTGGAGTGTCTGTTTGTTGTCTTTTGCGGAGTAGCTTGGTGATTCATGACTATTGTACTAGGAATATCAATTCTTTAATTTAGAGGTGCACTTGTAGCGAGTAGTGCTCATCATGGTAGGCTGCGGTGCACTCCCCTTTCATTTTGTATGAACTTGCTTCGATGTTATGGCATGAGTGATGAGGATTTTTGTAATGCTTTATTTTAGGATATGCCCCGGAAGGTAGTTGGTATCCGTTATAAGCGAAGTGCACAGACGGGTCGGGCATCTCACCGATTATGCCCGCCAAAGACTTCACGGGGGCATGATCGTGCCTTGGCTCCTGAGAGGGGTACAAGTCGCAGACGCCCCCCCCCCCCGAGGGGTTACTTAGTTGCTTCTCCCCAAGGGAGAGAGTTTGACTTGTCTCGTACTATGTACGAAGGGAACCACTTCCTCTCAGCGGAGAGGGAGGTTCAACTCCAGCATCGCCCTTAGGTGGCACAACCTTATTTTGGCCATTGGGTCACTTGGGCCACCAGTTCACAGGGCCTTATTAAAGGAGCTGGGCGTTTAGTTCAAGGTACAGCCCCCCATAGAGGGGGCCTATGAGCCATTTGCTTAGACTTGTAATAAGGGCTCAGGCCCGTGGCCACCGAGAAGGTGATGTCTTCTGGGTTAAGGTTCTTGAGGTTAGGATATTGCTGATGTATCCCACAGAATGGCGGAGGCCTTGACCTGGGGGGTCATTCAGCTTAGTGCTTGAGGACCATGGGAGACTAAGCCATGCTAAACCCTATGACTTAGGTGAAACGCCTTAAGTCGTCGCCCAGTCCATGGGTCCAGCAGCGAGGGGCCGCCCAAGGGTGACTTGAGATGTCCCGATCGTTCAGGGTTCCTTCAGGGTTAACCACGGTGGCCATACGCCCTAGGAGCATATTTCTCGCGACCATGCGAGGTTCTAACCCATCCGCCCATAGCCACATGTTGGGGGTGATTTTTTCAGACCAATCACACAAGTCACAGATTACATGCGGGACAGTTTGATATTTCATTGATAACTTCAAAAGTGTTTACATTAATACAAGATATAAAAGAGCTTACATGTAGAACTTCTTGAGCTTGTCTACATTCCTTGCGTGCTTGAGCGACTTATCTTCTGCGGTGCAAAGGTGGTAGGCGCTCGAGCCCAAGACCCCACTTGGACTCCTCGAAGACTCACTCCCACACCCAGTTGTTGTAGAAACGGGTGACTTCGCGCTCGTACGAGGCAAACTTGACAAGAGATCGAACACAGATCTTCTATACGAAGTCCACCTTAACCTTGTGGTTCTCTTCGTTCACCATGATGTTGATGGGCAAGGGCCTTGAGAGAATCTCCATGCAGAGGGAGCGGTGGTGGATCTCTACAGGGTGGACCGCTTCCACTCTCTACACGAGTGAGAAGGATGTTCATCCTGTGGAGCGGTTGGGAGTGGTGTGCATACCCCACAAGACATTAAGTTCCTCTACCCATAGTCCACGCTTTAAGTGTACTCTTCTCAAGCCAACGGCAGACGCCTTGTGAGGATTACGCCATTGGCCCTCTCCACGGCCCTATTGATCCTAAGGTGCACCACCGAAGTGAAACAAAGTGTTGTGCCGATGGAATCACAAGTCCTTGAAGGACTTTTGCACCACTCGAGATGTGATCGATACCAACGGCCCGGTGTCCACCCATTTGGTGAAGTAGTCCACCGCTGCCACCACATGCTTGTAGCCCTCCTTGGTCGGCGAGAATGTCCTAAGCAGGCCCATACCCCACCGGGCAAAAGAACATGTGATTGGTATCTGGTGTAGAGGTGTGGTGGGGGACTGGTGAGCCGACACCATCTTTTGGCAACCTTCACATGTCTTGATGGTCTCGATGGCATCTTGCACCATAGTAGGTCAATAGAAGCCTTGTCTTAATGCCTTTGCAGCAGTTGCCCTGGGTGCGATGTGTGAGCCACAGAAGCCCTCATGCACGTCTTGGAGGAGTGTGGTACCTTCCTCTTTTGAGAGGCATTTGAGTAGTGCAGAGGATCCTTTCTTGTAATGTATCCCCTCAAGGAGCACATAGGACCTAGATTTGTTGAATAGCATTCGAGCTTTAGCATTGTTCTTTGCCTCTGTTTCTCCTTGAATGCATTTTATTATTTGTAATTGGGGAGGTTAAGGTCTCATTGAATTTTGGGGGTTGCTCAGGCTCTCCCACCTCATTAGCATCTTCTTTGATGGAGGGTGCATCAAGTATTTTGGGAAGACCTTTAGTGGAAGCGGCTCTTTAGAGCTTGCACTTTGAGCCAAGCTGATGCTCGATGATTTTCTCCATTGGGGATTCGGCGAGACTCCATCGCCGAGAAGTATCATTACATCTTACGCACCTCTGAGGTAGTTAGTCATTTTGGGGTCAAGGCATTAGTAGGACTAGTCCATCTAGTTGACAAGTTGAGAGCCTCCGAGGATGAGGGGGCACTAGATCCCCACAGCCCTTGCGAGACACAAAGCCCCAAGAGGAGAGCCTCATACTCAGCCATGTTGTTCTTGGGTTGAAGGATAGGTGCGCGGCATACTCGAGCGCTTTCCCCTCTGGGCTGACAAAGACAACTCCAGCTCCTCCAACATTTAGCTGCTTGAAGCCATTGAAGTAGAGGGTCTAGTGAGGGTTGGGTGAATTGAGGCGCTCCGTCACTTCCCCTTGGGCAGCTTGGTAGTTCATCCACTCAGCCACAAAATCCGTAAGGATTTGAGAATTGACCACGGTTCTTCGCACGAGCTTCAGGGAGAAGGGCGCCAGTTTGATTGCCCACTTGGCAATCCTCCTGGTTGCCTCTTTGTTTTCCGTCACTTTGGCTAGCGGTAGCAGGTGGGGCGATGATGAAGCACCTGAGGAAGTAGTGACGAAGCTTCCGGGACACCATGAGAAGTGCGCTGCACATTTTATCATTTTCGTGTACCTTGTCTTTGCGCCCACGAAGGCTTCACTGACGTAGTACATGGGTCGTTGGAACCCGTCCTTTTCCCTGATTAGGACAGCGCTTGCAACGATGAGAGTCATGTTGAGGTATAGGATGAGGGGCCCCTCGAGACTTTGTCAAATATGACGAGATTCTCAAAGGCCTTTTGAGCCTTAGGGGTTGAAAGGAAGCCTTCGAGCCTGCGGATTATCTTGAAGAAGGGTAGTCCTTTCTGGGCCTATCGTGACATGAAGCGCCCCATGGCAGCCATGCGACCCGTTAGGCATTGGACATCCTTGATGGATCGTGGCAAATCCATGTTCAGCATGGCCCGGATCTTCTCCAGGTTGGCCTCAATACCTCTTTGAGAGACAACGAAGCCTAGGAGTTGGCCCCCTTACCTCGAAGACGTCAACGTTTACCGTAAGGCCAAACTTGTGAAGGTTCTCGAAGGTTTCACGAAGGTCGTAGAGATGTGTTGAAGCCAAGAGGCTTTTTACAATTGCATCGTTAACGTTCACCTCCACGATTCGACCCAATTGGTCCTTATGCAAGGCATACAAGCTGTTGGAAGGTGGCCCTTGCGTTTTTCAGTCTAAAATGCATGTGTAGGTAGCAATAGGTGCCCACTGGTGTCACAAACTTGCCTTCTCTTCTTGTGACATGGGAAGCTGACAATAGCTCGAGTACGCGTCCAAGAAACTCATCAATTCACACCAAGTTATGGAGTCGACCACTTGGTCAATGTGAGGGAGGGGGTAGTCATCCTTTGGGCATGCCTTGTTCAAGTTTGTGAAGTCGACGCACATGCGCCACTGACCACTCGATGTTGGCAAGCCAATCCGGGTGCTAAACCTCCTAGATGACGCCAGCGTTTTGAGAGCTTGTCGACCTCCTCTTTAAATGTGTTGGCAATGTTCAAAAGAGCTTGTGAAGATTTTTCCTTACCGTGGAGGGGGGCAAGCCTTACCACGAGGCAGTGCTGAATCACTTCGCGGTGGACGCCCTCCATGTCCGACGAAGCTTAGACATCAACGTTGGTCCTTAGGAACCC
Organism: Rhipidocladum racemiflorum; assembly: GCA_036346355.1. NCBI lineage: Eukaryota > Viridiplantae > Streptophyta > Magnoliopsida > Poales > Poaceae > Rhipidocladum > Rhipidocladum racemiflorum. Next base: position 41,840,568 of record CM070576.1, read on the forward strand.
GATGAGCTCATTTTCCATCATCTCTGAGAGTTTGGCCCTGACTTAGATGAAACATTAATCACTCAAACCAAAAGAGACATAGCTCCTTTAGTTCCCCCTTAGGGTGAGGTTTTAGGGAGTACTCTAGAGGGGATTCATTCTTTGGACATTGTCTGTTTAGAACAATTGGATTCCAGGAGGTTGACTTCATCAGAGTCAGTTGTTGCCTTGTGGTAGAGGCAATGGGCCAAGTCTTGATCGCCTTTTTACGAAGATGACACCGCGAGGTCCCAGTATCTTAAGACATTAGTAGTTTTCATGGACTACCTCGTAGAAGCGGTTAAGGGTTACCCTCCCCATAATAGCATTGAACGGTGACTCGACATCAACAATGTCAAATCTGAAGGCTTTCATGCGATGGTTCTCTCGTGTCCCAAAGGTCATGAGGAGCTCGATCATCCCAAGGGGTTGGATAGATTTTCCTGTACAAAGCCCATGAGAGCGCAGTCAGATGAGAGTAAGATGCCTGGGTGGTAGCCCCCAATGACTCCCACATTTCCTTGAGCACGAGGAGGTAGAGTATGTCTGCGAAGCTTCCCCCATCAATGAGTATACGAGAAATCTCACAGTTAGACACAGTGGCGGTTACTAGGAGGGCGTCATCATGGGGAACCTTAGGTCCTTCGCATCCTGGGCGGTGAAGCTTAGCGGGATGTTTGCCCACTTGGGGGCACTTCAAGGGGTTACCCCCACAAAATTGACTCTCGGACGTACTTCTTTCGTTGCCGCTTGGATTCGTGTTCATAGGCTGAGCCCCCCATTATGACGTTCATTTGTATTTGTGGCACTTTGAAAGGAAGCTCATGCTCAACGTCTTGTGGAAGTTCACCCAGGAGAGGGCGACCAAGGGATATTGCGAGCGTGGGGGTCAATCGCTTAGCATAGCTTCTATGGCCATGGGTGAGATGCTAATCCTCAGTGTGGCTCAGGTACACGCTTGAGCAGTTACACCACATAAGCGGCATGTTGACGACACTCGCTCGTGCCATGCCCGTCCATCTTCTGATAGGTACACCAGCGACCAAGGACCTAGTCTTTGTTATCTTTCTTTTTGTCGGGACCTTGCCACGCTCGCAATGAGCCCTAGGCTTGGAACCCTTCTTGGGTCCTTTGGAGGTGTCGTTCCCACGGGACTAGGTGTTAATCATGACAAGGACCTTGGAGTCGCGGCCCCCATTGGAGCGGTCCTTCCGGTCTTTATTCTTCTCGGATGACCCCTTTGACCCGGGCGTATTTCTCCATGGCCTCGAAGAGTTGTTAGGTCATTTTCAAGGCATCCCTCCCTAGCGCCCGGTTTAGTTCACCATGGAGAATCCCTTCCTTGCATACATTGATGATCGTGCAGTCCGGAGCATCTACCACCCGACTCCACACCCGTGAAAAGCGCATGAGGAAGTCTCGAGTGGACTCATTCTTTTGTTTCTTGATAGTAACGAGTTGACTGGGAAGCTTGGGGTGTCGTAACACCCCTAAAAGTTCGTGCTAAACTACACGTAGCTGGGTCCAGGAGTGGATGGAGCCCCTCTTCTGATTGAAGAACCATGATCGCATTGTCCCAGAGAGGAAAAGCGGGAGGCAATTGCACATCTCTACCTCCCCGCCTACCCCGTTGTGGATAGCTATTGTGTAGACTTCCATGAATTGCATGGGATTGGAGTCTCCATCGTATGGCCCAATGTTGGGTTGCTTGAATTTGGGTCGAAATGGGGTTTCGGAGATACCCCAGGTAAGGGGGTTGCCGATCCTAGGACTACCTCAGCCGCCACGCCCTCGGGGGAAGATCAACTCACAGGGTAGTGACGACGATGATGAGACTCCTCAGAGCTGGGATAGCTAGAGGCCGATTGGGGGACTATAGCGATGTCCACATCCGATAGAGCTGGAGTGCCCCCGCCGATGTGTGGTTCGGGTAGGCTATGAAACCAAAGACTCAGCTTCCTCTCCTCTAGCACGATAATGGCCATAATGATTTCATATGGCAGGAGCACGCCCGGTGCTAGCGGAGCGGAAGCTCCTCCCCTCCACTTGGCTATGCTAGACTTGACACGAGTCCTTTGAGCCTCGTGAGCACTCGTGGGCAACCGTTTGTGGAATTCCTTGCCCGTTTGGGAATGCACTTGGGAGGGTGGCTACCTATGGTCTTGGAGGCTCTCTTACCACCTTTGGACACGTCATGCCTCGAGGGTGAGAGTCCGGTCCGACCAATGGGAATCGACTCACCATCTCCGGACGCAGACGCATTTGCCCAAGAGGAGCTTGGGGGGCCTAGAACTCCCACCCTTAGGGGCACGAGCTTGGGCCTTAGGGGGTATGGCGATGGCATGAATTGCCACGGTATGTGATGAGTCCACCCGAACCTTGGATTCGGTGGGTGTAGCCGCCAGAAGGGAGCCTCTTTTGACACCACTGCATGGGCGAGCGGGGGTGGGGGAGATTATATCGGTTCCGCTACTCACCCTCATAGATGAAACCTAGGTCTACACACGCCCCCAGGTCGGTATTTACTTGGACCAAGGGCAGTGGTAGGAGCAGTGAGAACTATGGAGGACCATCGTGAAGGCGGTAAGAGGCCATCATGTAGTCCATAGTTTGCCTCATGGTCGCCTCCACCATGGCCTTCCACTTGGTTACATCTGGCTCCTCACGGATGATGGTCGGCTCCGAAGATCCCAACCCTACCTTGGGCATCCTGCCCTTGGCCCATGGCAGCTAGCGCAAGGGAGGAGGCTTCTACGGGCCTGAAACTTGAGGACATTGTCCACCCCAGGGTGGACGGCTCTAATCTTCGAGGGAGGTGCACACCCCGGGTTCCACCAGGGAGGATGGTCATCCATGTGCTCCTTGCGCTTAGGGGATGGAGGACGCTTGGAGTATTTCTTGGTAGGAGTCATAGCCTTCTATAAATTAGCTACACTCCCCATGGATGGTGTCATATGTCGTGTGTTGAGAAACGGGACACGTCAGTGAGGGCACTCATGGGAACACCCTAATGGATCGAGGTCTAACCATATGCCTCATGGACGGGGACATAGCGAAGCACCCTTAGAGGCTAGGGCCTTGGCAAAGTGTCCGTAGAAGGGGTGATGGAGTCTCCCCGGGGCCTTGGGTATCCTCTATCCCATCGGGCGCTTACAAGGGCGCCCTCATGGACCTAGGAGTCTAGCCCCACACCCTATAGACGAGAACAAGGCAAGGGGCCTTGGGTGACCGTGCACTCTCTCACGTACCCTCCTTAGAAGGCCGACGAGGTATGTGTTTTGAATAGCGCTTGTCGTATTCATCGTGAGGCCAATAGCCAGAATATAGACTTACATAAGGGTACAAAAGGAAAGTCTAATTAAGGAAAGCAATAGATATAAGGAAAACTTATATAAGAAAAACCTATACATGGAGTTTATATAAGACAATCTGTATATCCTCAGCACCTCCCACAAATGCAAGGTGTATGCAATAGCATTGCGTTTGGAAGGGCTGACAATAAAATAAGATAAATCCAAAGTTCTTGTCTTGAAGTAGTTGTCATAGCATCATCTCTAGAAAAACCAAGCCAACGAAGGAGCCAAGTCAACGAAGAAGAGCCGACGGTGGAGCCAAGTTGACGAAGAAGAGTCGACGAAGGAGGTAAGCTGACAAAATGAGCCAAGCAGAGTCGACGAAAAGAGCCGAGCCGATAAAAATAGCAGAGCCGATGAAACAACCAAGATGCTAAAGACTTGGATGGACGCACCAGAAGTCTGAAGGATATACTAGGAATACTAGTAGTAGATACCAGCAACAACAACAACAAGACTCAAAGTAGAACTCTAGATCAAAACTTAGCAGCGATGCTCGATGCAAAGAAAGTCATGTCGATGTCGAACCAAAGCTCATCGACGGTGGCGAAGACAAGGAGAAGCTCAATGGAACGACTAAGGGAGTGAGATGAACTCCAAACTGGTAGCGATAGCCATCGGTAAAATCTCGAAAATATCGGCACCAAAAAGAAGAAGCCAAAATCGTAGAAAACGGAGAAGCCAAAGAGCCGGAGCGAAAAGTTGGAGCCGAGCCAGAGAGCTAAGCGAACTGAATGAGCCAAAGAGCTAGAGCTGACATAATGAGTGGAGCCGATTGAGCCGAGCCAGACCCAAAAAACCGCCCTAATTTCGAAGCCAACGGAACAAAAAAAACCGAATTCAATTTGGCTTTGGATCCCGTTGAAGCCCGGCTGCCTATTTCCTTCTATCACGGTTCTATCGGTCACGGGCAGAGGCAGACACGGGGGAATCCATGGGTGGTGGCACCTACGGCCAGAGTGCGTGGTGGCGACGGCGATCATCGGAGTGCGGCTACGTGTGGAGGGATGGCCAACACGGACAAGGTGGATGGGTCCAGAGTTGTAGAGGCGATTAGCTCAAAGGCACACGGGCACTGGAGATGGCGCATAGGCTGGAGGTAGCGCTGGGCGAGCCGATGCTGATGGCTAGCGGGCTAGCGCGGAGGCTGGTCTAGCACCGACAGAGATCGGCTGGGGAGGCCGAGGGCACATCAAGGTGGGACCGAATGTCGAGGCACGGAGGTCAGTGTGGTAGCCGAGCGAGCCGGCGCAGCCGAGCAGGACGAGGCGCGGGAGGCCGCACGAAGGGGCGCCGAGGGGGAACGCTGAGGTGAGATAGGCTAAGCGCGGAGGGCGTGGGAGATAGCCCGCACAAGAAGCCGAGAAGGCAACAGTGTGGCGAAATTATTATGAACAGGTGACGTCAGCGTCACGACACGAGCGACGAGAGCATCGGGACACGTGAGGGCACTCCTGGAAGATCCCTATGGATCGGGGTCTAACCATGCATTTGTGCCTTTGACAACCGCTATTAACATCCAGCTGAGATCTCAAGCACAAGCGCTCCCTTCAGGTGCCAGCGGTCTTTGGGTGTCAACCTCAGCGCACAAGAGCTCAGCGCCTAGCTACAAGGGTGCACACTCGTGTCTTCACTGCAAATATTTGCCGGACACTGACCGTTTGCTCCATTGAGGGTATGTTAATGGCTTGTCTCTTCCTTGTTAATTATGGTGACACATATCTAGTCTATTAGGATTTGAAAAGGTGTGCTAGTAGAATCCTAGTAGAATTATGATTTCTACATTTTCAGAGTAGCATTCCTACTTGCTTTGGAGTATTATGCGAGCAATATAAACCCACGAGGTGGTCATGCAAAACCTAAGCAACCATAAAGCCACAAGCTATCTTATATAAAGTTAGAGGTGCAGGAGAGGATTAGAGGCTAGGTTACTCTTTAGCACTAGATTCTTGTATAGGGCAAGGATCAAAAGGTCCTAAAAAGTTCGAGCGGTTGTGAGAGAGCAACAATCCCTTGTACTCTCTTGAGTTAGTGCTTACAGAATTTGCAGTCAGTTTCGCCAAATCTTCTCTCATTGTGGTTGCTTCAATGTCATTATTTTGGCTCTCTACGAGATTCATCAACATTGTTCTTGACCGTGCACTCTTGTGCCTATCTAACAAAACTCTTATCCGATCTGGTGGCTGCTGCGCATAAGAAGACGTACTAGAGTGTAACAAGTGGTATCAGAGCCAATGCCAGATTAATCAAATTTGTGAGAAGGTCAGTAAAGCATTAGGTGGTACAAAATCAAGATCGATGTCGATGATGTGGAATCAAGTGGAGAAATTTGACGGCGGAAGAAATTTCAGCGTGTGGCAATGTGTGGTAAAGGATGTCCTTGTCCAGCAAGAGTTAATCGCCGCTCTTGAATGGGACAAAACGGAAGACATCCGAAGAAGACTAGAAGGTGATGGAGTGGAAAGCTGTCTATGTCTCTCCAATGAGGTAAGATACTTGATGATCAAAGAGAATTCACCAAAGAAATTATGGAAGGACTTAGAAGAATTGTATATGGCAAAGTCACTGACAAACCAGTGGGTGCTGAAGTGACAACTATAAAGGTTGCATATGGAGGAAGGTACACGATTCATTGACCATCTCGATATCTTCAACAGCTTATCACAGCTTATTAGTGTGGATGAGAAAATTGAGGAGAACGATACAGTCGTCGTATTGATATCATTTCTACCACCATCTTAGGAGATATTGGTGATAAACTTTCTTGTCGAGAAAAGCATTCTCAACTTCAACAAGGCAGTTGCATATCTATCAGAGGCAGAGTCCTTGAAAAACCCATCAGAATCTTCATCTTCAGGTTATCAAGCTTTGGCAGCAGTAGGTGGTATAGACAAAAGAGTTACAAGGAAAAAGGGCAACTACAAGGGCACATACGTATGCTATCTATGTGACGAGAAATGTCATAGGATAAAGGATTGTTTGTGTTTGAAGAAAATGAGGGGTGTATGCTCAATGACAATAGAAAAAGATCATTCATATGTACTTGTCATCAGTCAATCATGTACTTCTCATGGATAGATACTAGATCCTGTTGCTTCCGCATATGTTAGCTCGAGGAAGATATTTGACGAAGAATCTCTATGCTCATCGCATGGAACTGTTCACTTGGCTGATTGCAAGGAGTATGCAATTATTGAGGTGGGAACAATTACATTAGGGATGTATGATAGAGCACATCCCACACTGATGGGAGTTCGGTAGGTACCTAGAATAAAGAAGAAATTAATATATGCGAGGTCGCTTGAATATCGAAGGTTGTGAGGTATCATTTCGAGGTGGAGTCATGCAAGTTATTTACAAAGGGCAAATGAGCATGAAAAGTAACTAGAGCAATGGAGGATACCGGTTGATCAATGGAAGGTATGAAAAAATCCTGATCATAAGGAAAACGCGTCGTTAACAGTAGGTAATCAGATCTCAACTACAATTACGTGCAGAACTGCAAAGACAGACGCAAAACCTAGCAGACGAAAAGGCGAATGTGATAACTGTTGGAAGAAGGAACATATGGCGGACCAACAATGAAGAACCATCGAGCAGGTGGAGCATGGAGGTGGTACAAACCTATGGCATGAAGGGCTATAGGAACAGGTGTGGTTAACCAAACTATACAAAGAAAATGCTCTTCAGTGGAGGATTCAGGCGACCAAACCCAAACACCAACACGCACAATGTGGTGATGTGCATGAGCCCCTGTGGTGGGGGCACTCCCAAAAGTGGAAGGAAGGAAATATACGGAGCCGATGTGTAGCGAGTTCTTGGAGGACCACGATGACTTCAACGGATAAGACTCAAGGTGGAGATTGTTAATTATTGTGACTCATACCTAGTCTGTTAGGATTTGAAAAGGTGTGCTACATTAATCATAGTAGGATTAGGATTCTTACTTTCTTTCATAGTACGATTCATACTTGCTTTGGAGGAGGACTAAGAGAGCTATATAAACCAATGAGGTGGTCATGGAGAACCTGAGCAACCATCCAAAGCATGTGGTGCACAAGGGATTAGAGGCTAGGTTTAGCACTAGATTCTTGTATAGGGCAAGGATCGACAGGTCGTAAAAGGTTCGAGAGGTTGTGAGAGAGCAACAATCCCTTGTACTCTTTTGATGTTGTGATTAAAGAACTTGCGGTTGGCTTCACCAAATATTCTCGTCAACATCGTTCTTGAAACTGTGCACACTCATGCTGTATCTCACAAAACTCTTATCCGATCAGGGGGCTGCTGTGCATAAGGGGTATCAGAGTGTAACATTCCTATTTTCAGATCCTTGTGGCCGCGTGATCAAGGCATCCTCGCACAAGACCAATATCACGACAGGGGACCGCACCTCTCGCATGGGTAAGTCCGTGGATATGACATTACTCCATTGCCCTTTTTTAGTGGTCCATTTGATTTGCGGTTCACTTGAAGGAATGAGGATATCATCATTACTTTGCTGGTGACCGTCCATGGGACGTTGTGGCGAAGGGCAAGGGTATGGTGGATGAGGGCGCTCCTGCGAAGGGCAAGGGCAAAAGAAAGCCCCCTTGTGGAGAAGACCTTCAAGCAAGGGACGTGGACATGATGGCTCCCATCGAGTCTGCCGCCTTCGCGGAACTGGTGGGGGATGCCTTCGAGGGGGTGAAAGTGGACCCCGGATCATCGGAGCTTACTCGACGGGGAGAAGCTCTCCCTCATCCGACGGGATAGCCGTCTCTCGCCTAGGGACATGGACTTCCTAGAGCCAGAGAGAGCTCTAATCCTCCACCAGGATTCGTCATAGCACTCAAGGCTTGGGTGAATGTCAGATTTGGGATTTCAATGCACCCTTTCATCAAGAAGTATACGTAGTGTTCAGGGTGGAGCTCTCCCACCTTAGCCCAAACTTCTTCATTCGATTGAGGATCTTCCTGTGGCTATGTGGAATAGTCATTCTGGGGACGGTTATGGAGCCGATCGATGCTCTCTTTGACTACCTCTTTCGCTCTTAGCGAGGGGATGCCAGGAAAGGTCCTCTGGGGTCCATCTTCACCACCTCAAGGCACGAGGATGAGTTTCCCATTCATACCACGAGGGATAGGTGGCCCTTCGCAACAAAGAAGTGGTTCTACCTAAAGGTGGGGGACAACTTCATTTACACTGGTTTGTGCTCGGCATTGATGACATACACGTTCCCTGGTATTGATCACCTCACCGACGATGACTGGAAGTTGCATAACACCATCAGAGAGGTACAGGCAAGGAAGGGCACACGTGACTTCATGGAATAGATGACTCTCCTCAATTTGAGTAGTCCTGTTCAACGCGCCAGGCTAGTATTTCATGGCGGCCTCCACCCTGGTATCGGTAATGGTAAGAACCTTATGTTGTCCTTGTTTTTTCTCTACACATTACCTTTTCACCTCCCATGATCTTTCTTTTTCAAGAGTATTTCACACCATTGAGACGGCATGGGAGGAAGCCGAGTTGATTCTAGGAAGGTGATGCATCACCGAGGCACGGGGCTACGAGGCTGAAGGTATCCCAGTGATGGGGGTGAACTCTATGGCCGAAGGGCCTAAGCCTACCCCCACGGGATGACTCTATCCCGAACCAAGAAAAACGAAAGAGGGCTCGAGCATCAGCCTTTGAGGATGACACTCGAGCCTCACCCGCCAAAACGTGTGCCAAGAGGGCCACCGAGAGGCTCATAGGAGGCGGCTCCCGGTCGGGCGCTGCTATCATAGTTTAGGCTAGGAGCATCGTGGCTCGTGGCGCAAGTGAGAGACATCCTCCCAAGGTGGTTCCCAGGCCCCCGTCATCAACCGCCACCAAGGGTGAGGAGCCAAGGCCCTTGGGAAGAAGATACGTTGAGTGGCGACGAGGCACTCGCTTTTGCCCCCATCGTCAATGATGTCCAATCCATCCAGCAAGCCCAAGTTCAGGGAGCTCCGATGGGTGCGCCTAGCAATTTGTTCAAGAAATGGAGGGTCTCCTCGACGTCGAAACTGATGGGCCAGTCATTGCCCCAATTGAGGCCACAGTGGTGGAGGACATCGGGTACACCTACCCCGAGGATATTGGGTCTTTCTTTAGCTATCCGCAAGGTACGTGTCCTTGGCCATGCTTCGTTGTTACGGTATTCCTACTTTCTCTTTGCCTTCCTAATTTGCAACGCTTCTTTCTTCCGGATGTCACGGAGCCTAACGTGCCCAAAGTGGAGGTGGGCACTACCACTTTCTTCACTCCTCCAGAGGTAGCTAGGAAGAGGGCATCGACTCCCCGCTCGCTCGTATGTGTAGGGCCGGCGCGAGAGGGGGATCAAGGTGTCTCCTCCAGCGTACTTCCCGAGTATGCTATACCCCATACCTTGGATGTAGAAGCCATCGAGATGACCCAACTCTTGGTGATGCAGCGGGTGCAGGGGTACATGGCAGACTTGGTGCACAATATCAAGTGACGCAGAGGAACTTCTTATAGGTACTCGGGGAGAAGCTAGCGACCTCCGTGACCCTTCAATATCAAGTACTAAGGATGCCCTCTTCCCTGTCATTTTCAAAGACATAAGGGCCTTATGTGTGTTTCATTTAATGTCCTTTGCCTTCTTTCTTTCGTAGGCCACAACATTGAGCAATGTGCTCTATGACAGGGTTCTTGGGATGATACAAGAGATGTTAGCGACTATGCCGCCTTGTTGCCCTGAGGAGATCCCGAGGTCCTTAAAGAGGGCCAAACGGCGACAAAGTCCAAGCTCAAAAAGATGGAGGCCGAATTGGAGAGGTCCCGAGGGAGAGACAAAGATTTGGGGGATGACTTGGAGAGGGTTCACGGGATGTTAGTGTCCATGAGGGCGAACCGCAATCCCAGTAGCCAGAGGTTTGATGTGGACCAGAAGGCAATAAGTGCGTCCCTTGTCAACATTGCTATGTTGGTCTTTGTTACTCTAAAGGACCTTGGGGCCAGAGTAGAGGACCTCCCCACCTCTGTGGAGTACATCTATCTACTTGAGAGGGCAGCAGGGGACAGGGGCAAGGCCTTTGCCAAGGTTGTCTTGACCATCGAAGTCGCAGCTCTCCTATCTCTCCAACACCGTGGTTAAGGAGAGAACCCTTGCTGCACACCGTGGGCTTTACATGCTGGAGGTGCACCGACACGCACGTGAGGGCAGCTCCACCTAGGGCTCCCTTGTGGGGGGCTTCATGGAGAGCCTCACGAGGGATCCTTGCAACACCGGATCCTAGGGGTCAAGACAGGGCCCGAGTTCAGAGAACGTATGACTTCCTCCAGAGTGCTTGTTTGCTATCTTTTGCAAAATAGCTAGGTGATTCATGACTATTGTACTGGGATTATCACCTCTTTATTTTAGAGATGCACTTGTAGCAAGTAATGCTTTATTTTAGGATGTGCCCCAGAGGGCAGTTGGTATCCGTTATAAGTGAAGTGCACATAGGGGTTGGGCATCTCGCCGATTATGCCCGCAAAAGATGGTTTGCTACAAGACTAGGCGACTTTATGGGGGCATGATCATGCCTTGGCTACTAATAGTGGTACAACGCGTAGGTGCCCTCAAAAGGGGTTCCTTAGTCGCCGCCCACTCCCTAGGTCTAATTGGGAGGGGCCGCCCAATGGGGAGTTGATGTCCCGTCCACTTGGGGCTTTCTTAGAGGTAGACCATAGAGACCATATGCCCTAGGATCGTGTTTCTTGCGAGCCATGCGAGGTTCTAACATGTCCCCACACAGCCACGTGTTGGGGGTGGCTTTTTCAAACCAATCACATGTCACATGATACATCCGGGACTCAGTTTGATATTTCATTAGTAACATTGGAAAGGTTTATGTAAATGCAAGATAAGTGCTGCAACGGCACACAAAAGAGCTTAAATGTAGAACTTCATGAGCTTGTCCGTATTCCATGCGTGCTTGAGCGGCATATCTTCCATGGTGGAGAGGTCATAGGAGCCTAAGCCCAAGACCACGGAGATGGGTCAGGGTCCCTCCCACTTGGGGTGGAGCTTCCCTTGGGCTCTTGGGTTGGTGACACTCTTTAGCACCATGTCTCCTAGGAGGAAGACTCGCTCTCGCACCCGATTGTTGTAGAAATGAGAGACTCCAAGGAGGCATGCTTGACAAGGGCTCAATGACGGATCTCCTCTACGAAGTCCACCTCAACCTTGTGGTTCTCTTTGTTCACCATGAAGTTGATGGCAAGGGCCCGAAGAGCATCTCCACATGGAGCGTGCGGCGGCGGATCTCTGCGGGGAGGACCGCTTCCACTCTGTACATGAGCGAGAAGGGTGCTCGTTCTATGGAACGGTTGGGCGTGGTGCGCATACCCTACAAGACACTAGGGAGTTCCTCTACAAATAGTCCACGCTTAAATGTACTCTTCTCAAGCCAGCGGCAGACGCCATTGGCCCTCTCCACAGCCTAGTTGGTCTTAGGGTGCACCACTGAAGCGAAACAAAGCGTTAGACCGATGAATCACGTCCTTGAATCACTTCGCAGTGGATGCCCTTCATGTCCAATGGGACCCAAGCGGAGACATTCGTGTTGGCACTTAGGAACCCCGACGAGCTCCATTTCCATCTTTTCTAAGAGTTTGGCCCCGACTTGGATGAAACGTTCATCACTCACGCCAAAGAGATGTACCTCCTTTAGTTCCCCCTTAGGGTGAGGTTTCAGGGAGTACTTCTCTAGAGGGGACTCATTCTTGGTGAGCCCTATCAGGGACGAGAGGGGCATTGTCTCTTTGGAGCCCTTGGATTCCAAGAGGTTGACTTTGACGGAGTCGGTTGCCTCTATATGGTAGAGGCGACGAGCCAAATCTTGAATGCCTTTTACGGAGATGACAAGTAGTTTTGGTGGATTGCCGCGCAAAAGCGGTTAAGGGTTACCCTCCCCAAAATAGCATTAAATGGCGACTCGACATCAACAACGTCAAATCTGACGGCTTCCATGCAATGGTTCTATCGAGACCCGAAGGTCATGAGGAGCTCGATCCTCCCAAGGGGTTGGATAGATTTCCCCGGGTATGAAGCCCATAAGAGGGCGATCGGATGGAGTAAGATGCCTAGGTGGTAGTCCCCCGTGACTCCCACAGTTCCTTGAGCGCCCAGAGGTAGAGTATGTCTACGGAGCTTCCCCCATCGATAAGTATATGGAAAATCTCATAGTTAGACACTGTGGCGATTACCATGAGGGCATCATCATGGGGGAACCTTAGGTCCTTTGCATCCTTGGTGGTGAACCTTAGCGGGACATTTGCCCACTCGGTAGGGGCACTTCGAGGGGTTAACCCCACGACATTGACCTCTCAAACGTACTCTTGTTGCCACTTGGAAATTTGAGTCCATAGGCTGATCCCCCCATTATGACGTTCACTTGTCTTTCTGGTGTTTGGAAAGGAAATTCCAGCTCAACGTCTTGTGGAAGTTCTCCCCGGGGAGGGCCACCAGAGGTAGTGCGGGCGCAGGGGTGAATCGCTTGAAAAGGTATGGCTTCCGCACCAATAGGGTGGGGTGGTGATCCTCGACGTGGCTCAGGTACACGCTTGAGGAGTTTCACCACCTCGGCGGAGTACTAACGACACTTGCTCATGCCATGCCCACCGATCATATGATAGGCAAAGTAGTGACCATTGACTGGTCTTAGTTATCCTTTTTTCGCTGTGACTTTCGTCGTGCACGCGATTAACCCTAAGCTTGGAACCCTTCTTGGGTCCTTTGGAGGTGTCGTTCCCATGGGATGGGGGGTATCAGTCACGATAAGGACCTTGGAGTAATGACCTCCATTGGAGTGGTCCCTCTAGCCTTTGCTCTTCTTCCCGGAGGACCCCTTTGACCTCTAGCGCCAGCTTGCGGGAGGAGCCGCTTCTAAGCCAAATCATCCTCCACCCTCAAGCATATTTCTAAATGATCTCAAAAAGTTGTCATTTTCGAGGGATCCCTCCCTAGCGCCAGGTTTAGTTCACTGGGGAGAAGCCTTTCCTTGCATGTACTGATGACCGTGGAGTATGGAGCATCTGCCACTTGGCTCTGCACCCAATAAAAAACGCTTGAGGAAGTCTCGAGGGGACTCATCCTTCTGTTGCTTGAAAGTCCCCCCCCCCAAAGTTCGTGCTAAACTCTTCATGTAGCTAGGTCCAAGAGTGGATGAAGCCCCTCTTTTGATTGAAGAATCACGACCACGTTGTCCCTAAGAGGAAAAGCAGGAGGCAATTGTGCATCTCTGCCTCCCCAAGCTTAGATAGCCATGGTGTGGACCTTCATGAACTGCATGTATTGGAGTCTATGTCGTATGGTCCAATGGTGAGCTAGTGGAATTTGGGTCAGAACAGGGTTTCCGAGATACCATGAACAAGGGGGTTACTGGTCCCGGGACTACCTATGCCGCCATGTTCGTGGGGGAAGATGATCTCGCATGGCGGCGATGAAGGTGACGAGACTCCACGAAGCTGAGAGAGCAAGAGGCCTGTCAGGGGCGATGGCGATGTCCACGTCCGACAGAGAAAGAGTACTCCCATCGATGCGCGGTTCAGGTAGACCGTGAAACGAAAGAATTAGCCTCACCTCTTCTACAGCGATGGTGGCCATAATGATTTGGCAAGGTAGGCACACGCCCTATGCTAGCAGAGCAGAAGCTCCTCCCTCCGCTAGGTTACGTTGGACTTGATGCATGTACTTTGAGCCTTGTGAGCGCTTGTGGGCAATCACGGTAGGAATCCCTTCCCCGTCTAGGAAAGCACTTGGGGGAGCAGCTAGATTTGGTCTTGGAGGCTCTTTTACCACCCTGGGCCACATCGCGCCCTGAGGGTGAGAGTCTACCCTGGCCGATAGGAGTCGACTCACCATCTTCGGATAAAGGCACATTTGCCCGAGAGGAGGAGCATGGGGGACTAGAACTCCTGCCCTTGGTGACACAAGCTCGGGCCTTGGGGTTGTGGTTATGGCGATGCCATGAATTGCAATAGTATAGGATGTCACCCTGAACCCTAGATTCAGCGAGCGTAGTGGCCAGAAGAGAGTCTTGTTCAACACCGCAGCATGGGCAAGGGGGGAGGTTGTATGGGTTCCCTCCTACTCACCCACGTAGAGGAAGGCTGGGCCTACACGAAACCCCAGGTTAGTGTTTACTTAGGCCGAGGGCGGTGGTGCGAGCGATGAAGTGTGGAGGGCCACCGTGAGGGCAACAAGAGACCATCATATAGTCCACATTTGCCTCATGGATGCTTCCACTATGGCCCGCCACTTGGTTACATCCAGCACATCAGGGATGATGGTTGGCTCTAGAGCTCCCAACCCCGCACCGCGGCAGTAAGGGTACCTCGAGCCTCCTACCCTTGCCCGCAGCAACTCTAGAGCCTTGGAACTTGTAGGACATTGTTCGTGGATGACTCCGATCTCCGAGGGAGGCGCACGCCTTGGTTACTGCTGGGGAGGATGGTCGTCCACGTGCTCCTTGCGCATCGGGGTTGGAGGAGGCTCGCAGCATTTCTTGGTAGGAGCCATAGCCTTCTATAAATTAGCTACACTCCCCACGATAGCGCCAAATATCATGTGTTGAGAAATGGAACACGTGAGTGACGGTGGATGCTAGTTGTTTCACGGGCCATCGTCCACGAGAGAGAGTTGACACTAGGGTTTATACAGGTTCTAGCGCTAAGGTAGATGCCCTTCTCCTATCGATGTGCCCTCAGGCGAGTGGAGGGGTACATCCTTGACTGGGTTCCATGAGGGCACACCAATTGTTTGTCTCTTGTATTCAATGAGACCTTCGGTTACAGGTGGAGGTTACAATGAGCATTTATAGGTACTCAGCCGGATACACAAATATTATCCTACCCCTAGCTAGGTGGCTTAAGCGTGGGCATCTTCATCATTCTTGGGAGGTGGTAGTGGTTCCCACGTCATGGTTCTCTTGGGTATATCCTGCTGTTGGGTCCCATGACGTCCTGGGGAAGCTGCCCTGCTCCGGGGACCCCACTTGCTGGCCATCACCAAGCTAGGCAAGATCACCCATCCGGGTCTTAAGGGCGCTCATGGGAGCGCCCTAATGGATCAGGTTTAACCATATGTCTCGTGGATGAGGACATGGCGAAGCGCCCTTCAATATTAAGGTGCTTGGCCAAGTGTCCGTAGAAGGGGTGATGGAGTCTCCCGGGGGCTGAGATATCCTCTATCTCATTGGGCTCTTACGAGGGCGCCCTCATGGACCTGGGAGTCGAGCCCCACACCCTACAGACAGGAACGAGTCAAGGGGCCTTGGGTGACTGCGCATTCCCACGTACCCTCCTTAGAAGGCCGTCGGGGTATGATGGGACCCTGCCCAATACCCCATGCCTAACACTCTTCTTGAGATCCGTCAGAGTGTGATAGGATCTCCCTTCAATAGAACTATTTTTCAAACACCCGTCTCATGCTAGATTCAACTATGCATTAGCGGCTCCTTTCTAGTCAAGGATAGATGTGGGTTCGCATTTCCATGTACGATAGGGACGATGGTCAACAATTCCCCTCTGGCGGCTAGGTTTGCAAAGGTTCAGGTGGATACTGTCCACAATCCTTTCAGGGTTGTTCCGCTAGAGAAGCTGTCGAACGATGATGTGACAATGCTCGAGGGGTGGCAATCTACACGTTCGTGCAATGGCCCAAGTAGGACATCATCCTTGATATGGAGATGTCTCCAACAAGGGCAACCAACTCATCCACCTCGGCAACGCACTCCTCCTCAGCAACTAACTCCACCTCCACCTTGACAACCGACTCCTCTGCCTCGATAATCGACCCCTCCGCGACCTTGATAAGTGTACCCTCCACTTGCCAATGTATATAATTCGTGTTAGCAATTGTTGCTGGTGGGTCCCAAATGAACAAATCCATGAAGAACAAGCTCCAAAGGATCCTCCGAAGCCCCAGGGACCATTGAAATTCACATTAGGAAAGCCAATGGCTCCCAACTCAATCTTGGGAACGCTTGGAACGGCATGTCATGCTTTCCATGGATGGTACATACAGCAGGCCAATAAAACAAATGCGGCTTCTAATTTCATGGTCAAATTCTCAGAGTGGCATTTATACCATGAAGCAGGATGCATTCCAGTATTCTTTGAGGACTTATTTCAGCTCTTCAACCTCATTGAGCTCGACATCTCAATCCTATGGTCCTGGATACTGTAAGTATATATCATCATATAGCCACTACCCATTACATTATTTATAAAGATAAATGTATAATAGCAGTTGGTTTGTCATTTGCAGATACATGATCAAATTTGTAGCACGAAGACGGGAACCAGTCGGATTCCTGGACCCCGGCTTGATTGCCAAGGAGATAATAAAACAAGATACAAACTTCATTGTTGACTACATAAGCTCAGGTCGATAAGGAGTACATACTTGCAGCATACAATCAGAGGTGAGTGCTTTTTTGTATACAATGTAAATGTTTTTGAACTGTTTTGAACTGTTTATTGTTATGTGTTTGTGTTGTGAATTGTGAATTCTTATCACGTTATCTATATGTGTATATGAATGTGTATATGTGTTTGTGTTATCTGTACAGAGGGCTTGGCTAACATGATTCCAGAGGCTAGTTGTACATTAGACAAATTATTTAAAAAATACAACTCTCAAAAGGTTTAACGGAAATAACCATATGTAATTAGAAAAGAATTCTAGATGATTCATTTCTCTGAATCATCTGTGATGCGTCTTTTTCTAAGACAGCTTGTATGTAGATAACCATATGTGATAATTACTATCACAAACGATTCTATAATAAGCAAAGGTCTGTGATATTTACTATACTATGCACCAACAGATTGTTGGTAATGAACCGTCCATAATTTTTTTTATCATAGACGGTATCATAATCATTTATGATGACCTCTGATTATCACCGACTCTTTTTTTGCAGACGGTTTATTAACCGTCTGTGAATGCAGATTTTTTCCGCATGTGATGTGCTTTAATGTGGTTAATGTGGTAGTGATAGTTCAATTGATGAAGAATACCATATTACAGACTAGTGCAGACTATCTGCGAAACTAGATACCTAGATTTGCTACAGTATATCTATTGTGAATTAGGTGTGTTTGGCTCTTTGGCATTATCAAAATTATGCCACATATTGACAAAAATTTAGTAAACAATGATCTACGAAGCCAATAAAGATGAAATCATTCCAAATTTTTTGAATCCAACCAAACGCATACTAAATATAGCGAAAGCTACTAAATTTTTGGATTAAAGTCAACATTTTAACAACCCTAAGGTCCAAAAATTCCAAACCACACACATAAATACGCTTTGAGTTTGTATTATTCTAAAAGCGCCTTTCATGTACACAGAAAGAACACCAAGATAGACCTGAGCAGAGTTAGCAATAGCTGGCATATACGAGAAAATCATAAAATAGTACAAGCAGTTGGCAGCCTCCAGAAATGGAAACAGGTGTTTTTCCAAAAATAGTAAAAGTAGTAGTAGTTGGTCAAGATCAAATACTCATAAAGATCCAAACAGAACAAGGCAAAAGCCCCGAAATATCTGGCACTACTCGCCCCTGTAAAATGTCAGGGAAGCGAAAATAAAAATAAAAAATTTTAGGGGTAAATATTGCGGGCAGACGCATTGCGGAAAGAGAAATAGAAACAAACTTACCTACAACTTCTGTATTAAAAGTACAGTGGATTTAGGGGATCGATATGCTAGGGTTTGACGGCAATGTAATAAAATTAATTCAATTGGGGGATCGGAGGGGCGCAGAGCAGAGGCGTGCGTACGTGGATGGCGCCGCGAAGTGGTGGAGGTTGCCGTCGAAGGGGGAGAAGATGAGGAGCGCGACGTGGGCGTCGCAGAGCACGGCGAGCTCCGCCGCCTTCTTGAGCAGGCCCTTGCGCCGCTTCGCGAAGCTGACCTGCCGCCGCCCCCGCTCCTCGATCCGCCGCAGCTCCACCCGCCCCCGAACCATCCTCGCTCCTCTTCACGCGCGACCGCCTCCGTCGACCCCGGATGTTAGGAGAAGGGAGGGGGCAGCAACTTATGTAGACGCCGCCATCGTCGTTATCGCAGAGTCGCTGTCCATGGCTCTCGCTCCCCTGCTTCCGTCACCGTCGCTTTGGCCGATTCGCTCCCCCGGGCGGACCCCACCGTGCAGCGAGACTCCGCCTCCGCATCTTTTGGCTGGGAGAATTTTGAATTGAATTCCTCGTCTCCTCGGAAGAGATTACTGCTCTGCTCTTACTATTTAAACGCCTTAATTTCATCGACGATCAAAAAGGCAAACCAACAACAATGGATCGATTTTGTTAGTTTTTTCGTCTAAATCGGCAAGGACCAATTTTTTATTTGAGTTTTTTTTATCAGTTTTGCTCGATTTTCGTTCAATTCATGCTGAAAGTTGGCACATTCCCAAAAAATAAGAAAAAATTTAAAAAAACAAAAAATCATAAAATCGTAATAAATTCCCATTAATATATAAAACACTAAGAGAAATTTAATCAACTTTTTAATTCATTTAAAGCTCATGAGAAATAAAAATAGTAATTAATGAAAATGAATAAAGACACAGTCAACTTTTTATAAAACTTTACAAAGTTGATCATGCACCAAAAATTTACTGATACCATAAAGAGTGTCCAAGGATCATATAGCACTGTCAGAATTTTAAAAACATACACATGTTGGTCATCATCTAAAAATTTTATAACATCATTAGCATTGCCTCGGTATCTCACACAAAACTTTTTACAAATATTACACTGCATTAAGTTCCCTCTAGAAAATAAAAAACATGAGAGCATATACAAAGATTATAGTACTGTCAAAAATTTTAAAAAATACATATATCTGATAATCCTTTGAAAATTTTACAGCATCATTGGCATTACTTTGGGACCTCACACAAAAATTTTCAAACAAAATTACCAATATTTGATAAATACTTTAATTCTTTTTAATTTGAATTGGAATTAGTCCGATTTACCGACCGGTTTCAAAAGCCGGACCGGCTCCACACGCTTGATTTTCGAGGGGTTTTCGTCGATTTTGTGAATCTTGCCCACGGCAACTTGGGTTTTGATCACTCAAGATAAAATGGGTGATTTCTTTTAGTTTGAGTTTTTGGTTCAAACGGTTTTGAAGTGTATGGTTGAAAAGCGAGCTAATGCTAAAGTTGAAGGTTAAAAAAGTCAATTTTTCTTTATAATTTTATCAATGGACTTACGCTATGAAATGACACTTCAAAATAGACTTACGCGCACAAAAAGAGTAGAGTATATCTTCACGGGGGGCATATTCAGTGCAAACCTCCTTTACCGTGAAAACTCTGTGAAAACCACGTGTAAAAGTTTTGAAAAATTCTCAAAAAATTATCATAGGTAGGGGAGGTGAGGTTCTACAATACTGTAAAATTTGAGGACCAAACTCAATCGCATTTGGAAGATATGAAAAAGACAAATTTAGTATGAATAGTAAATTTTCACTGTTTAGTACTATTCATTTTGCAATTTGTCTTTTTCATATCTTCCAAATGCGATTGAGTTTGGTCCTCAAATTTTATAGGGTTGTAGAACCTCACCTCCCCTACCTATGATAATTTTTTGAGAATTTTTCAAAACTTTTACACGTGATTTTCACGGAGTTTTCACGGTAAAAAAGGTTTGCACTGAATATGCTCCCATCTTCACGAGGAACATACACATAGCAATCAAGCTAAAAAAATGATGTTCTTTTTAGGACATAAAAAAATTTAAGCGCAAAGAAGTAGTGGAACCATGCATAGGACGGCAAAAAAAATCATGGATTCCCTCCGCTTTACAGGCTTTGTAGTAAATGTGAATTGTGCCGCCTAAGAGGAAAAACAGGATTGCATGTGTATCGCACATGTCACATCCAATGCTGTGACACCTCCCATCTCTGCTCGATGACCACCTCCCACCATGGTTCATATTATCGTCGATAATCGCCCGATTATCGCGATTATCGCCGTTACCGACGCGGCACGAAATTAATTATCGATCGGTAAACCGAGAAAATTTAAAAATTAAAAAAAAATTATACGATGCAAATATCACGATTATCGAGACATATCGAGCTATTATCGTCAAATATCGAGGGAAAATCGCTCAAAAAATCGACACACGGGGAAGTTCGTTTGTCCGGCTGATTTTCAAGGCAAATATCGCGATTATCGCCCAAAATATCGCGATTATCTCCAAATATCGAGCGAAAATCGATGCTTCTCGAATTTTTTCAAAAAAATTTGATTTTCGAAACTTTGCGATTTTTAACGATTTTCGACCGATTTTCGACTTGATTTTTGAGATTATCGAAAATCACTGTTCATTCGAAAATCGCGAAAACAATAATGGGAACTCTGCCTCCCACCACGGCGACTGACGTATGTGTTCACTCGTCGTGCTACTATATAATCCTCGCTGTCGTTTACGCAGTATCGTTGCCTCTTCCTCGCGCGCTGTGTTGGGACCCGAATGCGCAAATCCGGACCCTCTGTGTATTCAGCACTAGTCCAGGATCACGCTAGTGCACACAGTCTCAACATCGGTAAATACCACAATCATACTCAACGAAATAGTAAGGTACTTTATTGAAAGGAAATATAACCGGTTGCTCGACCTTATGGTCAAGTTATAAAAGTACACCTCGTAGGGCTTAAGTCTTACTCAAATAAACTTGTAGCAGAAATAAAAGAAAACGTGTGGCGCCAACCAATATGCCACAGGCAACTGACTGGGCTCGCCCCTAGTTCGTCGGCTCCTCCTCTAGTGCTGGCGTTGATTCTTCTTCAACTGATGTTTGTTGTTACAAGGGTGAGTACTTAAAGCACTCAGCAAGTCATGCACAGAATGCAATTCTAATATTCTATATGCGTGGCTTATTCCAAAGGGTAGGCTAAAAGATTCATTTGCAGTATAGCGACATTCACAATATCAATAATAGATTGAAAGCAGTAAAATAGTAATAACTTTCATAAACGATTTCACAAGTAAAGCATTTATCAACCTAAAGCAATTTCATCATTTCCGACACCAAGTATCCGAAGTTGTTTTCACAAAAGTCTAACCCTTGACTGTAATCACCGAGCAATGTCCAATACCGTGGACTTGGCTATTCGAATAGGTTGTACACTCTGAGAGGTTGTACACTTTACCTATAAGATACAATCAAACACCACCAAGACGAGTGATCGTAACAAAGCCTTTCTAAAGTTATTTCTAGACCCGGTACTGCCCGCTTAGGTTTCAACACTAAAGGGACTGATTACCACACTTAGGGTCTCCCTCTTGTGCCATGTGAGCCTACTCGCGAACCCAGGCCTCACACCACTACGACAGTACCAAAAACTAGATATCACAGTTTACTCGGCCAGGTCTGTCCCATTCCAAACTTGTGGCTGTATGTTGGACTCAGTTCAAATTCTTGCAAGGTTAAGTCCTTAGGGTGACCGAGGCAAGACTACCCTAGGATTTACAAGTAACCAAAACAATAAACCAAATGCGACCTCCCAAGTGCCACACCTGGTCCACCAGAACAATCTTGCCACTTGCCCTAGTATAAATCATTTAATCACCTAGTTGATTACCATGCGTCACGTAACATCAACATCATCAACAACACATATAGTAATTTACAAAATCATGTTCCATCTCTCATTAAGTCAAGATTAATTTTCGACATTCAAAATTATATCAATAACACGATTTGCTAAGCTGGCTAATTGCGGTCTAATTAACCCATGTTAGCAAAGTATTAGTGTCCAACTATTAATCCAAATCCTAGGGTGACAAATGATTCATGGCATACAATTATTGTAGACAAGGTGGCATAATCAGATAGGTCACATAACTATTCCCGAAATTATTCAAAAGCATTTTAATTAAACAAGCATGCAATAATTTAAACCAACATAGTTTCAAAGATGGGATCAACATGGTCAAAGCATAACTTGCCTTCAAAGAGTACTAGTTCCTGGTCCTGAACTTGCTCCTGAGTCAAAACTTCTCATTCGAAGCCTTCAGGCAGTTCAACGTCTACGTGTATCGGATAAATAAACAATAAATAAATAAAAACAGAGAAAAACTTATGTCCAAAAATTAAATAAAATTTACCATTAAATAGAGCTCAATTTTATAAAAATTAAGAAACTGGAATCACCTCGATCGGAGTTAAAACGCAAAAGTTATAGCCGTTTAATGTTTGAAAAATCAATTAAAAGAATAAACTGAATTAATTCATTTATTTTTCTATTGAAAAACCGGAAATATGACGTCAGCATTTCGTCTGCACTGAATTTCAATTTTGGCCGAATTATTTTTCTAAAGGAAAATCGAATTATGATATCATGCTTGCGTCATCCGGTCCATATACCTGGTCCACGGTTAGGTTTCAGTCCACCGTGGACCTGGTCCATGGGGACACGTGTCACTGACTTGTGGGTCCCGCTCGGGTGACGTCATCGCTGACGTCAGCATGGCTCGGCCGAACGGCTTTGACACGCGGACCCCACCGTGACGTCAGCATGACGTCACAGATGAAGTCATCGCGCGGGTGGCCGAGCCGCTGACACGAGGGCCCAACGTTGACGTCACGCGTGACGTCAGCGACGACTGGGCGACGACCGCGTTGACTGCGCTGCTTTGGCTCCCGGCTATGTGGCACGATCTGGGCCGTTGATTTGAAATCCGACGGTCAAGATTAGATCCAATCTCGCACGTTTTGGATTAACGCGATTGATCTGGACCGTTCGATTTGGATCGGACGGCTGAGATCCGATCGGGTTTTCGCATCACCGTGGGGGTGACGTGGCGTGACCCAGCGGCTGAAGAATGGCACAATCTACATCGTACGTTTCCGATCGGACGGCCACGATTACATCTAGCGCTTACAACGTGAATCAAATCTAATCGTTCGATCTAGATCTAACGGTCAGGATCCAATCTAGCACGGTGCATTAAAGGACTATGTGGCTTAATCTGGTGCATTGGATCTAGATCTAACGGCTGCTAATAGATCTACACAGTAACACGGGATCTAACCCTAACCGTACGATCTAGATCTAACGGCTGAAATTTAATCTAGCACGGTGTAATAAGTGGCTACGTGGCTTAATCTGGTACGTTGGATCTAGATCCAACGGTTTTTAATAGATATAAACCGTAGCATGGGATTTCGTACGGGGGTGACGTGGACGAACCTGAGCCGTGCGATGAAGATCCAACGGTTGATGGAGCTCGCGGGTCTCGGCGATGGCGCGACGGCTCGAGGTCACCGGAGAGGAAGACGACAACCTAGCCAACGGCGCTTCGGGGCAGTTCCGGCGAAGTGAGTGATCCTCAGGGACGCGTCGCGACACGGGGAAGCTGGATCTGGGCTCGGGCGTGGCGGAGACGGCTCGATGGCGGTGGAAAACGAGCAAGACCTTCGACAGCTCCCCCTCCAACTTCGGCGAGCAATCGCGGCAAGGCTATGGCGGCTAGAGCTCGGTGACCTAGGGAAAAATGTGCGCACGGAAGAGGAGAACACGTTGGTGGCGGCGACGAATTAAATAAGTCCCTCGGCGTCCGTGAAATCCGCAGAAACCGAGGTCCACCCCGGTGCGGCGGCGAAGTACGACGAGGACACGAACAAAGTGACGTGGCACGATCCACACTGTCCACACGAGTATGATCAATGGTCCGGATGCGATCTGGCGCGAACGGATCCGATCCGGATCCGGTCAGGGTGATGTGGCGCATTAACGGTCGTTGGATTGAGATCGAACGGTCGCGCGGGTAGGGTTCGGGTCCAGCGCGGACGTGGCTCGAACGGACTCAAGTTTGACTCGGGTCGATCCAACAGTGAAACCCATTATTGTTTTTTCGATTTTTCCAATTAAATTAATTCTGGAAATTCAAATAAATCAAGAAAAATAGCAAAATGCTCAGAAAAATTCTGGAAAATACTTTAAAACATTTTGGACTCAAATAAAATAATTTCAACAAAATTTTATTTGAAACTTTTAAATGTTTAAATAATTCAATAAAGGACTTAATTCAAATTAAATCCAAATAAATTTCAGAAAAATTTCAAAAATTTAATTAACTCAATAAATTAAATAAAGGCACAAATTTGAGATGTTACAGACTGCACCTCCAAATTAAAACCTAAGTCCATGGTTGAGCTACTCCAGCCCCACTCAATCGCTAGTGGACTCACTACATGTCGCCACCCAACGAAATGAAACATTCTAGTCACACCACAGTGGGGTGGGGCCTGAGCGAAAATGAAATAAAGCTAGTTGAATTAATCTGTCCGAGACTGGAGCTGACAATGGATAGATGTTCTGGTCCAAAATCGTTGATAGGTTGCTGGTTGGCAGAGTTGGGCTTCACTAGTGACATAATGAGCAGCAATGGATTCTTTGGTTGGGCTTGACAAGTGAATTTGGAGGTCAGCCGATAATGGACAGGTGTGTGTTTCCTTTTAAGATATAACTAATCTCGTGGGTGAATCTCGAATTTACCCTTGAAGGGTTTTTGGCTACAAATGTAGCCCCCATTACACAAAAGAGAACAATCAATAATAAAAGAGAGTTAAGTCCCCTTTTATCATGTGTTTATCTAGTGATTATTCATAGGGTATTCTCGATTGTTCCTAGGATTAATCTACAAGCAAGTATATATTATTCAACACGTTATTAGACCGAAGGACTCTAAGGCCGAATGGTATGTTGCTAGATTCCTTTTAAATCATGCAGATTAATTGCTCGTCTCCTAGATTAGATCTTCTAATTATTGATTAGGGTTCTAGATACGTCCTGATGCACTAAACTAGCATTAAGTGATCCAATATGTTAATGGGGTTTTAATACAGGTTATCCATGGGATTGACACGGTCACTGACTAAGGCCGCTACCTCCCAAGGCTCAACAATGCCCAACTCGACGCTGCCACAGCCAGGGGCGGAGCTGGGTCTCGGGCCACTGGGGCCTGGGCCCGAGGCCTGGCTCAAATAACAGTGTAAAATACTATTCTTATTTTATTTAGGCCCGAGACATGCACTTCCTAGTCTGACCCTTTGGGCTTTGCCGCTTTGGCTAGTTGGCCGGCCTGCTTGAACTGGCTGGGCGGAGGCATCCGGCCACAAGAGAAGCAACAAGCAATAAAACCCTAGCCACTTTTCAATTTTCACGCCGCCCGCTCCAACCCGAGGCCCGAGCTGACATTTGCCGTTGGACGCTGCTCCTGCCCGCTGGCCGCCGCCCTCGCTACCTGCCGGCTCGCCGTTGCCCACTGGTGGTTACTCCCACGGCTGAGGTGCTCTCGCCGCCAACCGCCTCCCCCCGTTTACGCTGCATCCACTCCCGCAGTCCAGCCCGAGCCGACATCTGCTACCGGCATTGCTCCCGCGGTCCCACCCGTCGATCGACGCGGCGATGCCCCCGAGCCCCAACTTCAGCCTCCAGGTCTCCAGCCTGACGTCCGTGAGATTGATTCCTTATTTTCTTTTCTAGAATGCTTGAGCCACTAGCCATTAATACTTGGTTGCTAGCTTAGAGTAACTCAGTAACATGAACTCTCCTAGAGTCCTAATTTGATCCTAAATTATGCAGCTTGATGTAATAATGGTTATGTGACTGTGAATGGTAGCTTTGGTAGCTTTAGTTATGCACTGAATTGTGAATGGTAGCTTTAGGCCTTTGGTTATGCACTGAATCACAAATCACATCAAGGTATAATCTATTCCATTTTTTTAATTGTGAAAGGTAGCTTTGGCTAGATTCAAACATATTGATTTGAACAACTTATATATTTCGTGATTGATTGATTGGACTCAATTTGAATGGTGATAATTTCGTCACTCAAGCAAGAAAAATTTAAGATCCACATGCTACCATATGCAAGCAAACATTCAATTATATGGTACCATGACTTCATAGAAGATTAACTATTTGATAAAGCCATCGGTACTTCATGGCACTGTTCTATGATCATTGTTTTTCTTGGTTTAATTGGATTATATCTACTTGGTATAATTGGATTATAAAAGGTCCAACAGTCCCTAATTTACATATACAATTTCATTTTTGCTGGTTTAGATTCTTGTACTACTGTTGATGATGATATGTCTTGACTCAAATGCACCAAACCTTCATCGATTAGGTATTAATTTTTGTACTACTCCACTATGTTATGTTGTTTTTGACATGTTTTATCTATTTTGTTGTATCGTTAAGCACGAAGTTCAAATTTATTTTTAATTGTGCAATTGTATAGTGTTTTTGTTGTACCCTAGTATAGGTAGTATTTGACGACGTTAGTTATTATCACATAGTTTTCGGTCCGAGGCTTAACAGAATCCTGGCTCCGCCACTGGCCACAGCGTCCTTGCATCGCATCCACATACACCGGCGCGAGGTCCCAAAGGACATTAGAGACACCAAGGGCAAGCCTAGCTTGAGTCATAGCGCCACGGAGCTACGCTCGACATGCCAACCTCACGCGAGCCCGCTGGTGCCCACTACTCCATATAATCTTCGTAAGCCTACGCACACCCACGCCACACAGCAACGGAGATGCGACAAACATGCCACCCTTGCGTGAGCCCGCCGCCCCTCCCGATGAGCGTGTACACCTGTGCAATCTGGCCTACGGGCGCCATGAGCCGCTACTCCCAATGAGCGTTGTGCACTCACGCGCCTCTGCCTGAGCGCACCCGCATGCGGCCACTGCCACGTAATTCCCCTCATGCGTGCCTTGCATTCACACCATAGCTCCCGCCGTGTGCGACGCCCGCCATTGCGGCCACGCTCGAGCGCTAGGGTTTGGAAACTATAGCGCTCGGGTGATTACCGTATTTTCGGCTGAGCGAAATGGGTTAGAACAAATCCGGCCCAATATGGCGTGGTTGGACCAGATCCGGCCCATGTGCATAAACGAACCAAATATGAGTTAGACCTGAAATTGGTAATTTTGCAAAAAAGACCCTGAAGTTCTTTATAATTATAGAAATTCATCGGAATGAAGAAAATTTTACATCTTGAACACTGAAGTTTTCAATAATCCCCAAAAATAGTTAATAAACTCTGAAAATTTAAATTAAATAAAAAAAACTGAATTTTTAGATATGTGGACTTTCGTATATTATTGAACCTTAAACATAGCACACATTGCAAGCTTCATATATCTGAGTTTACTTTTCCTAGCATATTCAAAAATTTATATATGCTGAAATTCTTTTTTGTTACTCGATAATTCTAAAAATTACTTTACAATTAGTAGAAATTTATGAAAAATGTTAGAAAATTATGGAAATCCTAGATAATTATCTACTAAATAGATATATCTTTATTGATTCAAGAGCGATCATGTAATATATTTATTTTACCAACTGTAGAATTCAATTTTGCATGAATATAGGATATGTCGGCCATCATAAAGAGGGAATTTGCTAAGCTCACCTTGAATAGCATCAATTACCCGACTTGGGCAACGGATAGCAATATCTACTTGACAACACAATCCCTTAGAGATTCTATCACCCTGCCTGAAGTTGGTGCTTGTGCTCTTCCGAAAGCCGCCAAGTGTGCGACTCAGCACTTCCTAAGGCACCATCTCATGATGACCGAAAAACCGTGTCTTTTCAACATTGCCCATAGTCTTCTTTTATAGTCTTCCTTCTCGGTCTTTTCAAGTGCCCATGTTAGCCTCAATCACTTCTTGCCATATCAAGCCCGATCGTATCCTTCACAATCTCTTGAATTATCTGCATCGAACTCGATTTCCCTTGGTATATTCCATAGAGCCAACATCGGTTATGATCCTGCCGAAAATGTATCGGTCTATGACTCTAATTAGTTACGGCCTGCTGAGAATGTATCGATCCCTGATTCTGATTTATCCCTTACCAAATTATTACAACTGACTCTAACAAAAATCGGTCACATACCAAATTTGGGTGTCAACATATGCCCCCAAATTTTGGGGATATGTTTAAACATGCCCCAAAATTTCATCTCGCACTGACTTTTTCAACCGTGCTTTCCTTATCATGTGTAGGATCGAAGTATACGAATATAGCAATCAGAGGGGGGGTGAATGATTGTGCGGAAGCTAAAACCAAATTCTTGATCTATTAAAAGTTCACCCCAAAACAGAACCAAATAATTGCCTCGTTTTCGACAAAAACAGAATGATAGAGGTTCGGTAAAATGCAAATTCCTGGAGATCCAACCGTCGGATCGATCTGAAATTTGGACACAAGAAACTAGATTCCAGTATGAACCGAACCCAAAAAGAATCAGCTCGATCGGACTTACGGATCAAAAGTTATGAGCTTCGCAAGCTTGCTGATCCAGAACTTGACGAGAATCAATCTAATCAAAACTTCAAGATTAAACAAGAACGACAAAAGATTGATCAACTAGACTTTGAGAAACACTAAATCAATACCCTAGAACGGTTTTTGATGGATCAAATCAAGATGAAACTCAACGATCAAAAACCAATCTAGAATTAGAACAAGCATGCAAACAAGAACCAAAACAGAAAACACTGTAGCGACGTGGTTACTGTAGCACGCAAAAATCTTGGAAGAATTGATCTTTATTTCTTGTCTAAAATACTCTCATCAAAAGAGTACAAACCCTAAAACCAAGCTCAAAGCTTGATGCGCTCAGCTCTACTTGGTGCCTTTCAACAGGAGACCCCCCACCTATTTAAAGCACCAACCCACAAGGAGTTCTGAATACGATTCTTATTCCCTAGAAGGAATCCGTATCCAACACAACTCTACTTGGCCCAACCTGGCCGAGTACAACTCTTGCACGCGTATGGCAACCCTACCATACTCACGTGACTAACACATTGCATGCGTATGGCCACCTGCCATACTCACGTGATTAACACTTTTGCACGCGAATGACCTCCTGCCATTCTCACGTGACTAACCATTCTTCATGTGCACCATTCTCTTAGCCCGAACGTCCCGCATGACATCCTTGACCGCCATGACCTCAGTTCCTCCTGAACCTAGTCCCGAACCTCAGTTCCTCCATGAACCTAGTTCCGGTCCCGTCATCGACCACATTCGTCTTCGAGCAATACCTGCACATGAATAAACCACAAAACAAATCCGAGCACAAGTCCACGACTTGACTCAATGTCAATCCATGCAACTACTCACATGAGCATTGCATAAATTCCACTTCAAAAGAAGCATCATGAAATCATCACAAATTTCATAATCTCAAATTCAAATTATTTCAATTCTGCTCAAAACCCTAATTCAGCAAAAACGCATTCACGACGGACAAGGAAATATGGTCCGGCGTACACATGAAAAATCACTCAAAAAACCATTCACAACGAATGACAAAATCGGTCCGTTGTACAAGTGAAAGTTTCGGTTCCGAAGAAATCATTCTCGCGAAAACACGTTCACGACGGACAAACAAAATCGGTCCGTCGTACATGCGAAAATCAAACCTCAAAAAGCCATTCACGATCGACCAAAGAAGTTTGTCGCCCGTACATGCAAAACTCTTGGTTTCTTGGAAAGAAAGAGTTTGGCTCAAGCGCACAAAATCATGTTCACGACAGACAAACAAAATCGGTCCGTCGTACATGGGAAAGTGAGGTTCCCAAAGCATGTTTTCGACAGACCAACAAAATTTGTCCGTCGTAGATGGGAAACTTACTGTTTCTTGAGAGCTTGGTCCGGCGCAAAAGCGAAACTTACTGCTTCTTGTCAAATTGTCAAGCACATGCACAAGCACATTTTGCAAATCCAATTCTAAGTTAATTTTTCAGTTCAAAGCCAATTTTTTCAGCACATGATTTCACATCATGACATCATCCCATCACTTCATCTTTCGTCTTGGAGGCTGCCGCAGCTATTTAGTTTCTGAGACCATTGCACCGGAATACTACACTCATTAATTCTTCTGCTGTTCATGCATAGAATCGCACTATCTTCCTTCACACTTTTTACAAAGGCGACGTTTCGTCTTTCGATGATGACGCTTCATCTGCCTGATTTACCCTATAAATACCAGGTAATTTGTCAGTTTATCACTCAATCCCGCAGTAAAACTTTTGCCCTCTATAATATACCATGTCTTCATCGTCTTACTCCTCCATCTCCGACTACTCCTCTGTCATGGTCAACCAATGATGATGACCCGGCCATGTCCACTGCCCTCTAAGAGGAGCTGTCAGCTGAAGTGCGCGCGGAAGAGGAGGTAGCCGACGATGAGGCTATCATCTATGCACTCCAAGAGGAGCTACAAGCCGATGCAGCTACTATCCCTGTAGATGATGTGGCCACCACTCCTGCAGAAGACACAGCTGCTCCCCCTATAGCCTTGCTGCAGAAGAGGGAATAGCAAAATCGATTGGCAGCGCCACCACTGTCGTTGAGGCCATGGCCAACATCGTTAGTTCTGACGATGAAGATGCCTCGAGGCCTCAATAAGGCCCTGCTGCCAACGCTACCCCCCTAGGATCCAACAAGCTCCAGCAGCAGCAACAGTGGTGGCGGTGCCATCGCTATCAGCATGAATCCTGGTGGGAAGCGTTGTCGGCTTTTTTAGATTTCTTTTCTTTCTTTTTCTTTTGTTCTCCTTAGTGTTGCCTTGTAACCATCAGCAATTTCCTTGGTATTCTCTTCTTACTTTTAGCCAATAATGTAAGCGATTTCCAATGATATGCAAATGTTGATATCTTATTTTACATGAAACATCGGTTCTTAACCTAGGCTTTTC
Source organism: Rhipidocladum racemiflorum (assembly GCA_036346355.1). NCBI lineage: Eukaryota > Viridiplantae > Streptophyta > Magnoliopsida > Poales > Poaceae > Rhipidocladum > Rhipidocladum racemiflorum. The sequence continues at coordinate 41,871,721 of CM070576.1, forward strand.
AACTTCCAGTGGTTTTCGCGTCACTTACGGTAAAATTTCCCGCGTAACTGCACGACCGCACATCTTCTAGGCATTAACTACCACAAAAGTTGTCAAAAATTACCCATGCTTCAACGCTTTTCTGCTCAGACCTGGCCCCATTAGTCTGACTCTACTAGACGTGGCCATGCTCTGTTGTCTCAGGCCCGACGGAAATCAACTATCGGCTATTAGTGCCAAACTAGAGTATAAACTGATCTCTAGCAAGGGAGAAGGTTGGACTTAGTACTTGTACGAGAACAAGGGCAAAGGATTAGTATCGGACAAAGAGCACACAACCTTCTTAAACATGTGGCTAGACCGATATCTCTTCTGCGGAGCTTCTTTGGGACTAATACAAGTCTACCAAGTCCTAGCAAAACAATTAGTAAAAGGCCATCAATTAGCCTTGGGCAAATTGTTTCTCGGGGCCTTTTACCATATGATGCATATTATTAGAAGCCGACTGTTTAACGGACAAGCCACTACTCGGTCGGTAATGTTGGTGGTCCATTGGTTTCTTAAAAGTTGGCTCCATTGCACTTTTTGCCAGCAGTTGAACATTGATAATACCACAATCACTGGCTTCCTTAATGAAGAAGTTGGCTATAACAGCTCCTCAGGATAAATCATTGCTGCTATTTCACCCCCACCTTGCAGAAAAGTCCAATAAGCAATACTAGCCAACCAGTAGTCCAGGATAGAAGTCAGCTATAAGTGCAGATACACCAGGATAAATCGCCGAGAGCTCACCACATACCTCAGCTGCGGACAAGGTAATAATTTTATCTCTTCACTCTTTAGAAGTTTCTCACAATAACCCATCGGCTAATTAACCTAATAATCATGCAGTGTGCATCCTCTCCACCCCAGTTTATTCCACCGGCTGATGCCAGTTTAGTAGAAAACTCAAGCGATCTCCCTCCTCCATTCATCCCCGAGACTTTGCCAGATCGCAAGGATAGTACAAACGTGCCTCCACAAGCTCCAAGCTAACCAATGCCAGATATCTTAGCCCCTTCAATGGTCAAGTCATCTCCAATCATCCCTTGGGCCAAACCAAGATCAAAAATAGCCAATTTGCTAGGCTTCGACCTAACCGACAAAGAGTTTGACGAGCAAAGGCAGCTGACAGCAATCGACAAGATCATTTCTACCTTCGAAACTGCAACTGCGCAAGTTGCGTTCCAACCTTTAGGCCCAGATAAGGCACTTCTTCGGCCTGATCCATACTTCATTAGACACCCTGGTGGAGGACTCCCAGCCTCTGTGTGAAGCTGTGGAAGCGATCGAAGCTGACCTCCTAGAGGCTACTACAGAAGCATTGCTCAAAGTCTATTTCCTTGATGACAAAAAGGACTTAGTGCGTGTCGCGAGATCATGCACCGAGCGCCGGCTGGCCGAGGCACCCGACAAGGCCAGATTGGACTTACTTGTAGCCAATGCAAGAGCTCATAAGAAGACATATGATGAGAAGGCCAAGACGCTGAAAGAAGCCAAGGCAACCCTCTCCAAACTTGAGTCGACAAAGAAATTCCTTGAAGATGAGCTAAGGAAGGTGAACACCTAGCTTCAGGCAACAAATGAAGCCATCTCCTCTTCTTCATCAGCTGTCAAGACACAAAAAGCCGCCCTGGCCAAAGCCGTGGAAGCTGCGGAGGAGTAATCGGCTAAAGTTGAGGACATTCCAGGCACGCAGCAAGAAGATGACAACATCCTCAACGATGTACAAAAAATTCTTGTTGAAGCCTCAGTCGAGCTCCTTCCCTTCGTCAAAGGATCTATGTTTTAAGCTAAACTTCATTTTATTTGAATTTATAAATCGGCTATGTAACCGATTTGATACAATTACCACCCAGTAACTTTAATCGACTATTTAACTGGTTCTACTGCTTTTCATTTTTTGTAATATTATTTTAAGGACGATGCTATTCATTGGCCATACAACCGAAATTAACAGCAACAAGTTAATTCAATTTTTACATTAACTGGCTAAACAGAATATCAAAATCATAGTAAGTCAATCGTTGAATTCCTCCAACTAATTAGGATCCAACCCAAACATTAGGGTAGTACTTCTTCAAATATTTTTTTGTTAATAGCTATAGTGAATACATCACCATCCAAAGTTTTCAGGATGTAAGAATTATCTTGAACTAGCCGATTAACTTTATATGGTCCTTCCCACGTCGGAGACCACTTTCCATACCGGCTATCTTTTGAGCCAACAAGTAAAATCATTTTCCAAACCAGGTCATCCTCAGAATGATTTAGGCACAACCTTTTTGTTATATGCTCTCGTGACCCTGGCTTTATTTTTCTCAATTCTCTCTATCGTTCGCAACCTCAACTCAGCTAAGTCATATAGATTATTGACCAACAAACCTTTGTAATCTTGAGCCGATAATGCATCCTGTTTCTCAATCCTTAGCGAACTTATATCGATTTCTATTGGCAATATCGCTTCTTACCCATACACAAGATGATAAGGAGAAACCTTAGTGGCTCCATGATAAGCAATCCAATACAACCACAATGCATCAGCTAATGTCAAGTGCCAACTCCTTGGCTTGTCATCAATTTTCCTCTTTATCAGCTTGATTAAAGTCTTATTTGATGACTCAGCTTGTCTGTTTGCTTGTGCATAGTAAGGCAACGAATTTAACAACCTGATTCCAAAATTTTTGGCAAACTCTTGAAATGCTTCAAACATGAACACATTACCTTGATCGGTCGTTATTGTTTGAGACATTCCAAACCGATAGATAATATGCTCCTGCACAAATGCTATTGCCTCAACACTAGTTACTTTCTTTAAAGGAACTGCTTTAACCCATTTGGAAAAATAATCGGGTGTGGCTAATATAAACTTGTGTCTTCTGGACGACGCAGGGTATATTTGACTGAATGGCCAAGGTTTTATGATCAGGTGTAGGACTGTAGCAGGCGCAATCTGCACATTCCCGAATCTTTGGCAATCTTGACATCCCTTATAGTACTTGAAACAATCTTCTATCATCAGCAGCAAATAATAATCGGTACACCTTAGCAACCTCTTCATCTTGTGAGCCAACTGATGTGTACCGTAAATTCCTTCATGGACTTCTCCCATGGCTAATTTTGCTCCTTCTACTCCAAGGCATCTTAATAACAAACCTTCAAGTGTCCGATAATAAAGCGTATTATCGAGTTTAATGTATTTTAAGGCTTGGCTTTTAGTCTTTTTGTCTATTGGCTTAGAAGGGTCTGATAAATAAGACGATATTTTTCAATGCCAATAGGCCGTATCCATACATAACACCATCTTTTTTTATAAACTCACACTCAATAAACCGATAAAAAATCTTATACCCCGAGGCCTATAGTGCTAATGAGCTAGCCCTATCGTTCTGCTCACGTGGGATATTGCCGATTGAGAAAGTACCGAATGAGTCGATGAGTTCTTAACATTACGTCAGGTACTTAACCAAAATTTCATCGTAACAATTGTACTCTCCCCTTACTTGCTGCACTACAAGCTGAGAATCCCCATATGCTTCAATAGAGTCGATCCCAAGATTGCTAAGCATATGCAGTCCTCTAAGGAATGCCTCGTATTCCATCTGATTATTTGAGCATCGTCAATCTAGTCTAAATGCAAACTCAAAACTATACCCCTTTGGGGATATCAATACTATTATGATGCCATCACCTTCTCTATAGACCGACCCATCAAAATATAGCTGCCAAGGGGCAATGGTTACCAGCTCGCAATCGGTGCTGTGTTCTGTTACAAAATTAGCTACCACCTATCCTTTAACTGCTTTAGATGATTCAAATGTCAGGTCGAACTCCGTAAGCCTTTAAGCCCACTTCCCAAGTTGACCTTTTAGTATCGGAAAAGATAGCATGTACTTAATTAGATCGGCTTTACAGATGAAGGTACAAGCCGATTGTCGGGACCCGGATTTGCAAATCCGAAACCCTCTGTGTATACTGCACTAGTCCAGGATCACGCTAGTGCACACAGTGGCAACAAAATTGACATATCATTCCATTCATCGATTTTACTAAGAAAGTAGCAAATAATGACAACAGACCTTATGGTCAAGTTTACATAACTGTGCCTTAAGGGCTTAAGAAACAAATAAAACTCTTGCAGCGGAAATAAAACAACTTGGGCCATACGACATGCCACAGGCAATCGTCTGGGGAACGCCATCCTAGTTCACGTAGTCTTCATAATACTCCTCGTAGAATTCTGTATTTCCCTGTTCTTCTTCAGCAACTGATCAACAAAGGCATAAAGCCGTGAGTATAAAAAGTACTCAGCAAGTCGTACAGTAATGATGCAAATAATGTACGGCTTGACAAGAGTGGTCATATGGTTATTTTGCAGAAAGCAATAACTTGATTGTAAATACAATCAATAGATTCAAAGCACAGTGGACAAAATATAATAAATAACTGGTAAATCAATGGTAAACAACAACACAAGATTGGTGAGGCATCACCCGTCACCAACTAAATCATCGTCATCCACTGAACTCAACAGCATTAATACTTTGACATAGAAAACAATAGTGAACTCCCCGTTCACTTCCAACCATACCATCCTTCCACATTTTCTGAAAACTCTATACCATGTGTGAAATCCCCATGCATGTCCATGATCGCGGACACGGCTATTCGAATAGTTTAACACACACTCTGCAGAGGTTGTACAGCTTTACCCACAAGATATGATCAACTCCTATTGCCATACGTAATTAACACACTTCCTTTGGTGTGTCGGCACAGAGATCATAATAAGGCCTTTACAATGCTTTGTCTAAAACCAGTACTGCCCGCTAAGGTTTCACCCCTCAGGGCCCCCTCTTGCGCCGTGTGAGTCTACCCGTCTATCCCGGAACCCACACAACCACAACAGTACTCAAATTTAAACATTGCAAATTAATCAGCCAGGTCTGTCACTAGACATGTGGTTGTACGATTAAGCCCAGTTCAATGGCGCACAAGATTAAGTCCTTAAGTATACTCAGGCAAGACAACCACATCCCAAATGTGCTAACAGCACCCCTTTTACTACACGATCACTTGCCTGAGTGAAAACAACTTTGTATAACCAATACCAATGGCACACCCTGCCATAGTATAACAAATTTTACAACAGTGGCTACCTGCCATGATTCCATATCTCATTAAGTCAATATTATTAATTCATCATGTGACATGAGCCCATCGCACAACTAAGCATGGCTAAGCATAGCTACGCTAACCCAATGTTGGTGCTACAATATGTCCAAGTAGTAAACAATCCAACCTAGGGTGACAATGGATACATGGCATTTCGACTATTCAAGGTGGCATAATGACAATCAGGTACTTAACTAGTCCCAGCAAATAATACTTATAAACAAATAGCATGCAATTGTATGAAATAAAAATACTTTTGCAAACATGGGTCCAACATGGTCAAGGACTACGACTTGCCTTGCTAATCAATTGCTATCGCTGAGTCTTGATCTCCGAATCCTGCGCTCGCTCCCTGGGGATCAACGTCTACCAGAAAACAATACAATAAACACAAATAAATATCAAAATAGTAAGCAAACAGTACCAAAAAATAAAATAAATGGCTCTGAAAGGTAGAGCTCGATTTTACAAATTTTTAGAAATTTGAACGGGCTCAAACGGAGTTCGTATGAGGGGGAACGGGCTTCCGGAAGTTCCCACGAGAGAGAATGAAAAACGGAGAATATTCCGAAAATATTCTTTTTCGGAAATTAATTAAAATTAATCCCGAGAGGCTGACATGTGGGGCCTTGGTCTATGGACCAGGTCCACGAGTACCGATCGGTCTACGGTAGACCTGGCTTACGATGGCTAGGGCTGACGCGGCATGGCGACGTGGCGCTGACGCGGCGGACACGTAGGCAAAAAGGGCTGAGGTGGTGGCTGACGTGGGCGCTGACAGGGATGGACACGCGGTGTTCATCCGAGTGGCCAGATCGGATCGGACGGCTTAGGCGATGGCGCTGACGCGGCTTGCACGTGGCGGCCACGTCGGATCGAGCACGACTGGGGTTCCCACGGCCGACTTGGTGGCGGCGCTTCGCCGGACGCGGAGAAGACGAACCCGAGCACGGCGATTCCCGGCCGGATCGGGCACCTACCGTTGGGGATCCGGAAGAGGATGACTTGGCGCACCCTAGGGGACACATGGCTGCGGTGGAGATGGACCGAAGAAGCAGATCGACTTGGTGGAAGGCGGCTGTAGCAACAGAGAACTCCGGCGAGCGAGATCTCAGAGATGGCGGCGTCTCCGGCAACGCAAGACGGGGCAAAAGAGGCGGCGCGAGGTGGGAAACCCGGATCCGGGCACAGCGGCGGCTTTTAAAGGCTGAGGGCACGACGCGGACGCCGAGAAGTGCGGCGGCTATGGTTCGGGCGTTGGCGGCGCGGCGGCGGCGTCAGCGTCGAGCGGGCGAGCGGCTGGGCAACGACGCGTGGCAGGCCGGGGCGAATCGGGACGGGTAGGTTCGGCCCGTGAATGGTTTTGGGAGTAAAAACTATTTTTCAATTTAAGGAAATTCCATAAAATCGTATAAAAGCAAAAAAAAATTCCAATAAATAGCAAAAAAATTCAGAAAAATCCCAGAAAATACAAAAAAATTCAAGTTAAGATGGAATTAATTGGGGAAAAATCCAAATGGTTCTTTTTGACTTTGAAAATTCGCGAAAGCTCAAAAATTGGGATATTACACCGATGCTAACATATAGTGCCTTAACTTGGTGCATGGTGCAGGCAAAATACAAAGATAAACAAAGCTTCTCGATGGGAGGATACCTTATTTCAGCATCGATTAAACATTAGCTTAAGTAAAATATTACATGTTCCTTGCCATCAACTTCCTGCACTAGTACTGCTCCGATTGTTGATTCTTTAGCTGATATGTACAATTTAAACGACACACCTTTCCGTGGTGCAAACAGCACTGGAGGTTTCAAAAAATATTGCTTGATATTGTCGAAAGCTCTTTGTTGATCGTCTCCCCACATAAATTATTAATTCTCTTTTATCCTCAGCAGCGGGGTAAAAGCATCAATTCGACCAGATAAGTTTGATTTGAACCGCCTTAGGTAATTAATCTTACCGGTTAATTTCTGGAGGTCCTTCTTGCTTTTGGGGGGCTGTGTATCAGTTATGGCTTTGAACTGATCTTGGTTTATTTCAATCCCTCTTTCATGCACTATAAATCCAAGAAATTGTCCAGCTGATACCCCAAAAGCACATTTCAAAGGATTCATCTTCAAATTATGTATCCTAGTTCTTTTTAACACTTCCTTCAGGTCGACCAAATGATAATAATCACTTGTTGATTTCACAACAATGTCATCGATATATATTTCTACAATATGGTCGATCAACTTAAGAAAAATCAAATTCATAGCCCGCTGATATGTGGCACCCATGTTTTTCAAACAGAAACTCATCATGACCCATTCAAATAACCCCAATGCTCCAGGGCACCTGAAAGTCGTCTTATGAATATCGGCTTCAGCCATGAATATTTGATTGTAACCGGCATTGCCGTCAAGGAAATTAATAATTTTATTCCTGGACGAAGCGCCGATAAGTATATCGGCTATAGGCATTGGCTTTCATCTTTAGGTGTAGCCTTATTTATATCCCTGAAATCAACATACACCCTAAATTTACTGTTTTTCTTTATTATAGGAACGTTGTTAGAAACCCACTTAGCGCATCGGCAAGGCCTAATAAACTTGGCTTCCAACAATCACTCTATCTCTTCTTTAATCTTATCATACATAGCCAGATTAAATTGTCTTGGGGACTATTTAAATGTATGATAACCCGGTCTTATTTGTAACCGATGTTCAACAAGCTGCCAATTTAAACTGGGCATCTCATGATACTCCCAAGCAAAACAGTCCTTATAATTCTTTAATAAATCAACCAACTTTCCTTTGTACTCAGCAGGCAATTTAGAATTGATAAAAGTTGGTCTTCTCTGATCACCATCACCAATATCTACTTCTTCTAATTGATCGGAAGATGTGAAGCCTTGTCCAAATCTGTAACACCACAAAATTTTGCTTTTCTTAAATTCATGTGTGATTTGGCACTTTGGTGAATTTTTGGAATTTTCTGGAATTTATTTGGATTTATTTGGAATTTATTTGAATTTATTCCATTTTGAAATAATTAAAGAATTAAACTTTGCAAATAAAATTTTGTTGGAAATATTTTATTTGAGTCCAAAATGATCCAAAGTATTTTCCAGAATTTTTCTGGAATTTTTCCGAGTCTTTTGCTATTTTTAATGAATTAAATGAATTTCTGGGAATTATTTTAAATATTAAATCGCTGGAAAATCAAGTCGGGTCAAGTATCGTTTCATCCGACCGACCGAGTCCGAGTCCGACTCGAGTCCGAAGTCCGACCGAGCCACGTGACTCGACCGAACCAAATTTAAACCTAATCGATCCCAACCGTTAGATCGAGATCCAACGGTCGAGATTGGGCGCCTTGTTCGGCCGGTCCGGCTCGGACCGTCTTGGCGCCCCAATCGTGGCCGTTGATCGGACACGTGTATGGCCGTGGGTCGTCGTCCCCGCCGAGTCCGATCCGGACTGCGCCGCCGTGCCCTCCGCCGGGTTCGGTAGGGTTTCGGGTTCTGCGCGCATGCCTAGGCTATTTAAGGCCCGGGCCGCCCCCGAGGTTGCCCTCTTCCATGCGCCCCGTTTGCCCTAGCTAATAGAGCTCAAGCCGCCGCCAGACCGTGCCGATTGCTCGCCGAAGTTGGGCGGAGCCGCTACGGTTTCCTCGTCTTTTCCGGTACCGATAGCCTTTGTTCGCCGTGTTGGAGCCTGTGTTCTAACCCCCAAGACAAGGCGCACTGCGGACATCTCGATCACGCCGAGAACGCCAGAGCGCCGCGCCGCGTGGTCATCTTCCTAGCGCCGCAACCCAACCCCTGCCCGTGTTGCCATCTCCGCCCACGAGCTCGTACCTTTGTTGGATCGTCATCGGACGAGCACGGTGAGTCCACGTTTCCCCGAAACTTTGGAAAACCAGATCGGATCTGGACCGTTGGATCAAGATCCAACGGCCCACGATCGCCACGTGCTGGAAACTGCGTTAACTTAGGGTAGATCTAGACCGTTGGATCTAGATTCAACGGCCGTGATCATGCCACGTAGCCGCCGCCGCGCCGTGCGTTGAGTCAGCGACGGTGGGCGGCGTGCGGCCGGCCGAAGCCTGGCGTGATCGGCGTCACTGACATGCGGGGCCCGCATGTCAGTGTCTCGCCCGAGAGTCGCACCGTGCACGTGACCCACTGACGGGTGGGACCCACATGTCAGTCTCACGAGGAGCCGTGGACCGAGTCCACGGTAGACCCGAGCCAAGCCGTGGACTGAGCCCATGAGCCGGCTGACGTCAGCCAACCAATCAGAGGCTGCCACGTGTCCAGGCTGACGCAATAAATGATTTTCCGAAAAAGAAAATGATTTATTAATTCGAAATAATGATTTCAGATTTTGATTCAAACTTCAAACGCTTATAACTTTTGCGTTTCAACTCCGATTTGAGTGATTCAAATTTCTAAATTTGTATAAAATTTAGATCTACCTAAATATGAATTTTATTTAATTTTTGGACTAAAGTTTTTCTCTGTAAAATTATTTAATTGATTATTTAAACTTTAAATAATCATAACTTTTGCATTTGAACTCCAAATTTGACGATTCCAGTTTCTAAAAATTCATAAAATTATGTTCTCTCTGTTTATGGATTTTATTTGGATGTTTGGACACTTTTTGCCTATTGTTTATTCGTGTATTGCTATTTGCACGCTTTACGAGTAGACGTTGAAGTGCCGGAAGGATTCGAAGGAGAAGTATTGACTCAGGATCCAACTCAAGACCAAGAACAAGTACTTTTTGAAGGCAAGTTGTGCTTTGACCATGTTGATCCTATTTTGAAACCTATTTTTATTTAACCTATTGCATGCTAGTTCAATTAGAAAATACTTTATTTAAATATGGGGGTTAGATAAATACCAATTTGCTGTATGACACCTTGATTATTTAAATATGTGCCATGACCCTTGTCACCCTAGTTGTGGATTACTAGTTGGACATTATTAAATTGCCAACATGGGTTTTAGACCGTTGTAGTATACTGCTTAGACCTGCTACGTGCTCATGACATGATTTTAGACAATCAAATGTTAATATCGACTTAATGATATATTGAACCTGTTTTGGAAAGGTATCATGTGATGTTGATGGCACGTGGTGCATGGTAATCAACTGGGGTTTGATAAATAGTTTTTCGACCGTGGCATGTGGCAAGAAGAATCAGGTGGGCCAGTTGTGGCATTGGGGATGTTGATTTGGTTCTTCGGGTAGTCTTGCCCTGGTCACCCTAAGGACTTAACCTTGCAAGCCTTTGAACTGGGTCTAACGTGCAACCACATGTCTGTAATGGGACGGACCTAGTTGACTAAGTTGCTAATAACGTACCTGTGGGACCTCAGGAGGTCAACTACACCCTTTGTGTAAGTTGTACGGGGGAGCGTACCGGGGCTAAGGCCAGGTACCCATCTAACGGTTGATTGGCCTAAACTTCGCCTTAGCTAAGGGAAGGGTTAGTGTGCAATAACCGGGGAGGACCACTTGTATTGTTAGAAGTTTCCGAAAGACTTTGTTACGGGAACTCGCCTTTGTGGTGTTTGACTGTATCTTGTGGGTAAAGTGCATAACCTCTGCAGAGTGTAGAATCTATTCGAATAGCCGTGTCCGCGGTATTGGACATCGCTCGGGAATTACAGTCAAGGGTTAGATTTTCTCAAAAATAACTTGGATCTGAAAGGTTGGGATGGATTAATAATGATGTTGATGGAAACATGGATTAGGATGGGAAAGATGTTTATTAAACTCCTTGAAAAGTTAATTATGCTATACTTGTTTCTACTGCTTTCGAATCTACTTATGATACTTGTTAAATGCTGTTTCTTTGCCAAAAATACCTTGAGCCACTCCTTTGTATTAAGCCATGCATGTAGTATATTAGTCAGATTCTGCAGGCATGACTTGCTGAGTACCAAGTACTCACCCTTGCCACAATACAACACTAGTTGAAGAGGAGACTACACCAGCTTTGGAGGAGGAGCTCCAAGAGGAGCCGTCTACTTAGGGAGCGAGCCCACTGGCTTACTGTGGTATACTGGATGGCGCCACGAAGTTATTTGATTTTCCGCTGCTACTATTTCTCTCTTAAATAAGTTTTGCCCTGCGAGGCGTATATTGTAACTTGACCATAAGGTCGAGTAACCAGTTTGGTTATTTAAATAAAAGTACTTTACTAGTATCGAGTGGTATGATTGTGATATTTACCGATGTTAAGACTGTGTGCACTAGCGCGTTCCTGGACTAGTGCTGAATACACAGAGGGTCCGGATTTGCAAATTCGGGGTCCCGACAAAATCTTTCGACCTTTTTGAAGTCTTCAATGGCTTCATAGCTTTTTGTCATTTGCCGATAGCCTCACATCTTGTCTTGTAACATTTTTATGGCCGATTTGGACTCCATCGGCATAAAATCTAACTTGTCTGGTCGAATGTGCTTGGTTTCTCAATTATCGGACTCACACCTAATGGGGTGTTACATATGAAGTCACAATCCTGAAGAGTTACACTAGATATACATTTGGCCCCTTCATGCTGCCAATTAGCCTCTGGACTGGCCTTGGCTATGTGGGCTAAAGCATCTGTTTCGACCACTTCGATTTGATCACCATTCCACTATATCAATTTTTGGAGTATAGTTAATGGGATACATCAGTTGGCATCTATCTAATGCCTGCCAAGTAATGTGCTGTAACTTCCCTTGGTGTCGACCACAAAGAAGGCAGTTGGCAAAGTTTTGCTACCAATTGTGAGTTCAGTCATCATGATGCCTCTGGCTTCCGTGCGATCGTGAAATCGTTCAGCACCATGTTGGTCTTGATAAGATCCTCATCGAACTTACCCAATTTCTTGCAAGTTGAGTAAGGCATCAGATTGACTGTTGCTCCGCCGTCCACTAGCATCCTCGATATCAGCTTTCCATTAATGTGTCCTTTCAGGTACAATGGTTTGAGGTGCCGATGATCATCTTTCGGCTTCTTGAAAACAACTTCTTGCGACCCAAGGCAGAACTGACCATATGACCCTTTATCTGATAACATATGTGCTTTGAATTCAGCCGACAGAGCGAACACCATATTGATATCCACTAGCAGTGGCATGTCATTGCGCACAATAGGAGAATCGAGGTCCTCGGCTGAATCAACATCCTTCTGGATGACCTTTTCCTTCTTCGCTCATTTCTTACTGTCTTTACCGAACGAAACTTGTTGAAATTTTTGTCCCACTGCTTTTCTTGGTCAGCCTCATGCAGCTCTTGTGTTCTGAGGTGCTGGAGCTGATGTCTCTACGATTTACTCAGGCCTGGAGGACACCATCATGGCATCGGTTCAATTGACTTTCGTATTTTGCCAGCCAAATTTAACCCTTCTGCCTCCTTGTGCTTTTGATCGGACTGCTCCTTAAAAGATTGAGATGGCGATCAGAGGGGGGTGAATAATCCCAATTCCAAAATTCCCACCTCTTGGACAAGATTGGTGCGTTCTCCAATAAGAATCCCAAGAACCAAGTCAAATAATCAAACCAAGCAATGAATTCTAAAGAATCAAGAGCAACCATCGTAAAGGCAATGGTACATCCCCCTAATAAAATTGCCATGATTACAAATTTGTCGCTCATATAGTCATGGGGATTTTTTTCTATGTAACTAATGGTTGTTGAGAGTCCACAAAAAAGGAATCAATTCCAAATCACATTTACAAAAAGAGAGATAAATAAGACAAGATCTGTTATTTGTGAAAATCAAAACTGAATTTTTAGCATTAAAGAAACTCAGCCAAAAGGTGATCCCTCCAAATCTGTGACTCATTTGAATTTCAAATTTTCAATCTAATGAGATAATGGAGTCACAGAACTACCCACCAAAAATTAGATCTAGATAAATCATAGAAAAATCTAATGAAAATCACAAGCTCTACCACACAAAAATCCAAACAGAATATTTGGGGCTCAGTGAAAACCTCATAGATCCAAAAATGTAATTCTTATGAACTTTCTACTTGGATGTATAATGGGTATAAAAATCGTGCAACTTTTCCAAAAAGAATCACCCCAATATCGGATCATATGAATTTTCTATCAAATAAACAAGGACTGCTGCACAGAGAAAACAAACATCAGAAATATGCTGTGTAGAAACCTCAAACATGATCTATGAAAGAAATCTTGATGGAAGGGCCAAAAGATTGGTTTCTCGCTAAGATGAAGTCAAATTTACCTAGAGGATTGGGATTTGATCTAGGGGAAGATTCATCCAATTAATCACTCATCTTCGGCTAGAAGAATCACAAGCAAGTAGAAGGAGGGGAGGCAAATCCAACTTGGTATAAATTAAATTGCATAAAATTAAATTCAAATTGCTTGGAGAGGACAAATTCCAAAGCGTCATAACTTAGTGGGCAAAGCTTTCATTAAAGCAACACAAGAATTCCTCTTACAAGATTAGGGGAGAGCACACCCCCTCCCCTCTATTTATACTGCAAGGGAGTCATCCTCCAGCCTTGGATGGGTTGTTTCAATCCCAAGCTAACCTCCAAGAGCTAGTATTTGATCCCACGCACTTCTCTATTGGGTTAACCTGAAACCTACTAACAACCGGGTTTTATTCACTAGCTAACTTGACCGCTACTCTATCTCCTAAAACCGATGACCCAATGGGTTTCTTGACCTGGTAGCTTTAAGCCATCATCCGCAATGTTCCCTTGACTTTTTTACTTGTACCCACTTCATCTCCGGCCATCTTACGGCGATCACCGGCCTTCGGGACCTCCGGCGCACCTCGCCTAGTCTCGACCATCCTCCACCTCAATATGACCATGGAATGAAGCCCTGCAACCAACAATGACAAGGAACCACATCACATAGCATTGTTCAACAATAATATGCAATAATAATTCAATTTCTCACAATTAATCATTCTCATTCATCATGTCGATACTACCGCCAGCCATAGGGCGGTAGTACCACAAGAAGCTGACACAACTCAAATTACTTCCTTTTGAATTCTAATTCAAATCAAACTCACTATGGATATAATAACCCTATGGACATAATAACCCTACTCCAGTGGTGTTGGTATTGCTTGATTGTTTCAGTATGTGTTCGCGCGTGTCTGCTATCGCGTTACACTCCCGAACCCCTTATCAATATGTCCAGGAGGTATTTATAGCTTACAGAATAACTTACATAACTACAGTCGAAAAACGGGCACTTGCCTGCCTTAATCGTGGCTGTAACCAAAACCTTGATTTACGCCACTTTCCCATCATGGGCTTATCGGCACCAGATCATGGCGTAATTAGCGCTATTCGGACGTTACGGGCCGAACACGACCTTCCAACCAAGCACTCGCGGGTAAGCCTCGGCCGAGCGTAGTTGGTCATGGCCGAGAATAGATGCTCATTCCACGAGCACGGGAGCTCGTTCCATGAGCATGGGTGCTCGTGGCTGAGTACTGAGCCTAGTCCGATCGACCGGACCAGCTAGCTAGATCGTGCAAGGGTCTCCCTCGGGGACATCATCTGAGGGTACACATAGTCGGCCGAAACTTAGCTGCCGGGGTATTATAGTACTTATGGAGATTATCCAATCCCCAACAGCTAGCCCCCAAGACTCAAGTGAAAAACTACTTGGCTGGGCCTTCCCCTTGAGCCTTCAGACTCAATGGAGGGATTGGAGTCTTGCAGCAAAATATTACAGCAACATCCGAGCGTGTCCCATTTGTAGACGAGCATGATTGGGGGAAAAAACCGAGCAGTCGACTCGGCCTCCAACCAAGGGAAGCTCGGGTAAGAGAATATGAAAGGTCGTCGCGATTCCTTCTCAAAGAAGCTTCGCGGTAGTGGTGCGGACAGTTTTTTCGGGGACCGCACTATTAGTGGACAATTTCAGAAGTTGTGTCCACGCGTCGACTTGTGAATGGTGAGAAACTGAAGGATTGAAATAAAATTTTCCCACTCAAAATAATCCAAGCAATCCCGCAAGGAAACCGGTGCCCCTCAAATTCGCAAAACCCGCAAAAACCAGAACGACTAGACAACTATGTGTATCCCTAGCTTGCATGGATGAGAACCATGAATCATGTGAGGGATTTTTAAATCACAATCCTGGTTTTCAAGTGTCCAAAACAAAGAAGAATCAATTCAAATACTTCTTTTCTAAAAGAGATCAAGCCAAATCACAAGTCTCTTTTAGAAAAGCAAAAGCAGATTTTTCAGGAATTGTCCAAAATTGGAGCAGGTGGTTGGTGGACTTATATTGCTATAACATTTTTGAAATTTTTCAACCTATGAGAATATCATTCTTAAAACACGCCACCGAAAATCACCTCCAAAAGCCTTGTAGAAAAATCAGGAAAAATCCAGGACTATAGACAGTCAGGAACTCCAATCAGAAAGTTTGCGGCTCAGTTTTCACCTCATAGCTCCCAAATGGTGCAACCGGTGCACTCCAAATTTTTTCCACAGATGGATATATGAGTCACGCACCTTCTCCAATAGGAATCACTCAAAAAGGATTTTTCTATATTTTTCTAAAAATCGGAGACTAACTGCTGCGCGATGAACAAGTTCAAGACAGATTTGCAATCTTGATAGAAACTTGATCTCTAGTCTATCCTAGGGTGCAAAAAAGATGTAAAACCAAATGAGCACCCTCAAGACATCCTTTATCAATAGAATTTAGGAGAGGAGTCAAATCCAAATTGTGAGAAAGTAAATTACGAGAATTTACTTGCGGGAAAGTAAATGATGGATTTAAATTGCATAAAGTAAAGACATAATGTAAATGTGGAATTTAAATTCATAAGAATGTAAAGAAAATCTTTATATTTTCTGGTTGGAACATTTACAAAGCCTCACTTCATATGTGCAAAGCTCAAAGGAGTAACTCAAACCTTCGAGTGAGGGAGGGCACCCCTCCCCTTTATTTATACTACTCTTGGGCCACCTACCACCCTTGGATGAGTCCCAAACCCTAGAGCGCTCCACCAAGGGCTAGTATTAACCCACTCATTCCACCCCCACACAAGGGCTTTACATGAGCCACAGAGGCCATACATGGGTTTAAACAAAACCCGGTAAACCCGATGCAATGGGCCTTTATCTGTCGAACTTGACCGCCCCGTTTCCGCCTCTTCAAGACTCCAACACGAACTGGAAACATTAAGCCACCTCAAATCCATTCCCATGACATCCAAGTGATCTCGATTTGAGCCCAACCATCTCGTCGGCATCCTCGACCGTTCCGGACCTCGGTTCTCCCAACCTAGTTCCGGTACTCATCAATGACCACATCTGCCTCAATAACCTGTACCACAAGGACCAAACCATTTTGCACATTCCAAAATACACTCTTGCCTTTTTCTTCCTGCATGTTAGTCCACATTTATCATAAATTCAAACGTGCAATTCCAAGTCAAATCAAACTCAAACCTGAGCACACCTTGCTCAAATAAAAGTCAAATACTCATCACAATCATGGATGGACCTCCACATGGTCGTTCAATCTCCCCCTTGATGAGTATATTGACAAACCACACAAAAGACATGAATTTGAGTTTGAAAACAAAGGAAGAAAAGCAATTTGATTGCAAAAATCATATTTGGTCCAATTGATAGAGAAAGAAAGCTCATGACCAAATAGATGAGAAGATTTTTAGAGCTCAACACAAGAAAGAACAATTTTTCTATAAAAGCTCCAAAAACCAAGAATTCCTCCAAAAAGCTCAAAATTACTCATGATCCAAATGCAAGGACAATTGTTCAACATGATCATGAGAAAGCATTTTTTTAATTTCCTTCCCTCTAAGATGCCTTTTCTGCGTTTTCTCCCCCTTTTGGCACTATAGGCATCAAGAGAACAATTTTTGGATGAAATCCAACCTAGAAGAGCTTTGAGGATTATGCAAGTGA
Organism: Rhipidocladum racemiflorum; assembly: GCA_036346355.1. Lineage (NCBI taxonomy): Eukaryota > Viridiplantae > Streptophyta > Magnoliopsida > Poales > Poaceae > Rhipidocladum > Rhipidocladum racemiflorum. The sequence goes on from CM070576.1 coordinate 41,888,846, forward strand.
CCACTTAGACAAAGTGTGACAACAAGCTACTCAAGTTCATATTATGTCATCCTAAGTCATATCGAATGGCATATTTCAATTTTTGCTAACTAGCTCAAAAGGTGTTATGTTAGTTTTGCATGATGCAAAGTGTTGCTATTGTTGAAATCATGCAAAATTAGTAAAACTTATTTTCAAGCTAGTTAACAAAAAAATGAAAAATGCCTTTGGATATGACTTAGGATGACATACTCTGAACTTGAGTAGCTTGGTGTCATACTTTGTCTAACTGGTCACTTGCATAATCTTCAAAACTCTTCTAGGTTGCATTTCATTCCTAATTACTCTCTTGATGCCTATATAGCCAAAAGGGGGAGAAAACGTAGAAAAGGCATCTTAGAGGGAAGAAAATTAAAAAAATGCTTTCTCATGATCTTGTTGAACAATTGACCTTGCATTTGAATCATGAGCAAAATTGAGCTTTTTGAGATATTTCTTGGATTTTAGAGTTGTCGGGGATTGGATAATCTCCATAAGTACTATAATACCCCGGTAGCCGAGTTTCGGCCGACCATGTATACCCTCGGATGATGTCCCCGAGGGAGACCCTTGCATGATCTAGCTGGCTGGTCTGCCCGATCGGACTAGGCTCAGTACTCAGCCACGAGCACCCATGCTCATGGAACGAGCGCCCGTGCTCGTGGAATGAGCATCTATGCTTGGCCATGACCAACTACGCTTGGCCCATGCTTACCCACGAGTGGCTTGGTCAGAAGGTCGTGCTCGGCCCATAACGTCCGAATAGCGCTAATTACGCCACAATTTGGTGATGTACGCTCACGATGGGAAAGTGGTGTAAATCAAGTTATTATCTCCACAGTGAGAGGCCCAAACCAGTATAATCCCTTTGTCCACTTTCTGAGTATTCTATTATTTCCCTCACAAGCATTCTTCAAAGGTAAATCCTTCATCAAAAAAGGGGCCTGTGTTGATCCCTCATTGAACAAGTAAGCTCGGCGGGGACCCATTTCCCAATCGTCGATAGCTGGCGCCGTCCATGGGGATCTGCTAGTCCTTTCGTGAAGAATCTTTGAAGGTGCCCAATTTTCAGGATACTCAAGACCACTGCGCCTTCGGTGGCATCGAGGATGATGACATATACTACACTGATAAGGGCGTAGCCGGTGTTACTGACCCGGAGGGTCCCACTGAACCCGGGAGTCTTTCCCAAGTGCCTGCAGCACGAGAGCAGTACCTTCGCTCTTAGCGCCATACCCTCATAGATGATGAGGAGTATGATGGACTCTATGATGGTCTGGACATCCCGGATCATTTCGAGCCCGATCAAGAGACTGCATCGTGAGGGGATACCATGATGTCGCCTTCACAGTCCTCGCATTCTCGTGACATCAACAAGGCGGGAGAGGAAGAAGACCTTGAGGCTGAATCCTCGGGGGCTACCCGTCATCGCTGCTATGAAGCGGCCAGGAACCACCTGGAAGCATCCTTAAATAGGACCTTGGAGAGCATCTGCCGTCAAGCTTGTGAAAAACTGAGCGCCAGGACTGGAGCCGATGCTCGTGAGAGTTCCCGCGAGTGTCGCACACCGGAGCATGTGCGTGATCATCGGCTAAACTCGCCACCTCTCGTTCCTCAGAGCGGGGAATGGCTGCAGGATCTGGCGATGATTGTGCGTGATCTTCGGAAGTTCCCCGAATAGGTGGATTTGGAGGCGATGGGCGCGGTCGTAGCTGAAGACCTTGAAAAGCTCGCTGTCGACATGAAAATGTCGAAATCACATTGTAACAGAGGAACCCAGAGTGTTTCTCAGGAAAGTTGCCATCGCACCCCTGTTCGCTCCCATGATGGTGACTCTCGAATCCTTGCTCGGGAAAACCGTGGGAGGAATGATCGTTACCACAAGGATACTCGAAACGATTCCCAAGCAAACTCGTGGGATCAAAAGTAAGCTCAGCATGGTCGAGGACGTACCGAACACTCTACATCAGATCGATCCCCATAGTGCCGACATCGAGGAGTCTTCTCTTGACTTGGCTCACGCGTCGGGAGTCAGTATTGCGATGATTGTTGCAATCATCATGATCGAAGAGATGGCCGCGACACCCTGGTTTTCGGGTGTTGAGCTTTTGCGGCGCCTCTCCGTAATGTCTCATGGTCGAGCAAGTTCAAGCCTGGCCACATCGAGAGGTTCAACGGGACTTAGAACCAAAATGAATTTCTCTCCATCTACACCACCTCAATTCTAGCGGCTGGAGGTAACGAGGAAGTTATGGCAAACTTCCTATCTACAGTGCTCAACGGAGCTGCCCGGACCTAGCTCTTCAATGAGAAGGAAGGATCCATTCGCACTTGGAGGCAGCTCAGCGATGCACTCAGGGTGAACTTCCAGAGCTGCTACATCCGTCCGGGTAAAGAGCGTGATCTCGAGCCCCTGATCCAGACGGAAGGTGAATCTTTGCAACAGTTTGTCCAAAGGTTCATCCAGGTGCAGAACTCGATCTCGAACATTTCGGACGCAGCGGTTGTCCGAGCTTTCAAGTTTGGGGTCGAGACATCCGCTTCACAGAAGATTTGGAGATTCATCCTGATCTAACAGCCAGCGAACTGTTCCGTATGGCCGATCAATACGCCAATGCCGACGAGGTAGTCTAGTGGAAAAAAGATGTTGGACGAGGGCAAGCTCCCACCTCAACCTGGCTTGGAATGCTCTAGGAGCAGGAAGAATGCAAGCTCCATAGAGAAAAAGATCAAGAAAAAGAAAAAGAAGTCCTCTACGCCGAACATGGTCGTGGCCGTCATGCAGCATCAGCAGCAAACTCCGCAGCCACAGCAGCATAAGAGCTTCGGCGAGAGAGGCAGGGGTCGACCACCCCAGCGTCGCAATGACCAAGGTCGCAATGACCAAGGTTGCAATGATCGAAACTCCCAACCGAGCAACCATTTCTGCCCGCTCCATCAATCATATGGGCATGACCTCCGTAATTGCTGGACCTGGACTTTCCATTTGAAACAGTTCTACAACAGCAAGGGTCCCATGCCTACGCTCCCGAAGCAAGGAGAGAATAGTAAGGGCAAACAGCCCGCCAATGATGACGAAGATATGGACTATCAGGAACCTCGCAACCACATCGCAGTAATATTCGGGGGCTCCTCGGCCTACAAGTCTCGTTGGGATCTAAAAGAGGCAGCCCGGGAAGTGCCTCACGTCACTCAAGGCAAGCCCCCCGTGCAGCAGCTCAAGTGGTCAGAGCTGCCCATTTCTTTATCCAAGGATGATTGTCCCCTTGGAATGACTAAACCCCAGAGGCTTCCATTGGTCGTGAACCCTACCATAAGTAACACTACGGTGGGATGGGTGCTCATCGATTGCGGAAGCTCTCTGGATCTCATATCTGCCAAGGTCTTGGACGAGATGCAAGTCCCTAGGTCCAAGATCAAGAGCATAGTGGTCCCCTTCTACGGGATCATTTTGGGCACCTCCACCAAGCCTCTTCGTCAGGTTGTCCTGTCCGTGATGTTTGGAAGTCCTGGTAACTTCCCGGACAGATATGATCACCTTCGAGGTGGTCAATTTTGAGTCAGCTTACAATGCCATCCTCAGTAGGCCGGCCCTCGCCAAATTCATGGCTACTACCCATCATGGGTACCAGTGCCTAAAGATTCCTGGTCCAAGTTGTGTGATCACCGTAAAAGGGAATCAAAAGGCAGCTCTGAGTTGTGATGAGAGAGCATTAGACATGGTCGGGCAACTGCCTCATCGTGGACCCGATCAAGAGCCGAAGCATTCCCGACCAAAAGTTGCACTCCAGCCTGGAGGAGAGACCAAGTCAGTCCTGCTGAGTGATGCAGAGCCGACCAAGGTCATACGTTTAGGGTCTTCCTTAGATCCTAAATATGAACTTGAGCTCATGACTTTCCTCCAGAGGAATGTAGATGTGTTCGCTTGGGAACCATCCGACATGCCCGGAGTCCCAATGGAAGTCATCGAGCATAGGCTAGCAGTTCAGCCTGATAAGAAACCAGTACGGCAAAAGCTTAGGCGTTTCTCTCCAAAAAAGCAAGATATCATCCAAGAAGAACTTGACAAGCTCCTCAAGGCCGACTTTATTCGAGAAGTCGAGCATTTGAAATGGCTGGCGAATCTGGTCATTATCAAGAAAAAGGGGGGCAAATGGCACATGTGCGTCGACCATATGGGCTTGAATGCCACCTGTCCCAAGGATAATTTCCCGCTACTCCGCATAGACCAGCAGTTGGTCGACGCGACAGCGTAGTTCCAGGTGATGAGCTTTTTGGATGCCTACTCGGTCTACCATCAGATCGGCATATCACCTGAAGATGAAGAGAAGACTTCCTTCATTACCCCCATTCGGCACTTTCTGCTACATGACCATGTCTTTCGGTCCTAGGAATGCTGGAGCAACCTTCCAACGTCTCATGCAGAAAACTTTCTTAGACCAAATAGGTCGTAATCTAGAGGTCTATGTGGACGACATAGTGGTCAAAAGTAAGCTCGCCTCAGGAAATGTCTTCGATCTAGAGGAAACCTTTTGTAACCTCAACAGACATCGAATAGGGCTCAATCCAGAAAAATGTGTCTTTGGTGTGAGGGCGGGCAAGGTGCTTGGCTACATGGTTGGTACATAAGGCATCGAGGCAAACTCGAAAAAATCAAAGCCATCGAGAACATGCGGCCACCTACCAGTGTAAGGGAGGTCCAAGCCCTAACCAGGCGAATGGCGGCTTTAAGTCGTTTCATTTCCCGGTTGGGCGAACAAGGAATGCCTTTCTTCAAGGCACTTCGCAAGCACGATGGTTTCGCTTGGACAAAAGAAGCAAAGCACTCTTTTGAAGAGCTAAAGCAGTACCTATCCAGACTGCCCATCCTAACCAGACCAAAATAAAGGGAAGCCTTACTTTTGTATTTGGCGGCAACGCCGCAGGCAGTAAGTGCCGTCCTAACAGTGGAAAGGGATGGAGCGCAGCGACCAATTTACTACGTCAGTGAAGTCTTGCATGGACCAAAGGAGTGTTACCCCGAGGTCCAAAAGCTCTTGTACTCACTACTCGTGGCCTCTAGGAAATTGCGACACTATTTTCAAGCTCACAAGATCATGGTCCCGACCAACTTTCCACTTAGGGAGATCCTAAGAAATCAAGACGCTAGTGGCCGAATAGCAAAATGGGCCATGAAACTCGCCGAGTTTGAGATCGAATTCCCAACTCGCATGACGATCAAGTCCCAGGTCTTGGCAAACTTCGTAGAAGAGTGGACGAATCCCACGCCACCTGCTACTGAGCTCGATAGACCTAAAGAAGGTCATTGGACCATGTACTTCGATTGGTCTTGAGCTTATGAACGCTTAGGGGCTGGAGTTGTGTTAGTCTCTCCCGAAGGAGAACAACTTCAATATGTCGTTCACTTACATTTTACCGCGACCAATAACACAACAGAATACGAAGGCCTCTTGGCATGACTACATGCGTGCAAAGCACTCGGAGTCCAACACTAACTGTGAAAGGCGATTCACAGTTTGTTGTCAATCAGGTCAACAAGGAGTATTAGTATTCCTATAACTCAATGGCGTTTTACCTGATTGAAGTAAGGAAGATGGAGAAGTACTTCAAGAATTTCGAGGTACTCTACTTCCCATGGAGGATAATTCCCTGGCCAATCAACTCTCAAAGATCAGTTCCTCCCAAATCTCCACTCCGGTGAGAGTGCTCTTGAGCACTTGCACAAGCCCTCCATTCCCTCTATAGAGGAGGCATCAGAGGCGTGCGGTAACGTCTCTCTTCTTGAGCACTAGGAATCCTCTCCAGGTGCGGGTTTGATGACGCCATTCGTTCAATACCTCACACATGGGACACTACCCGAGGAAGAAGCCGAGCGTTCCCGGCTTATAAGGCGATCCTCTCCTTGCAAATTGATCGAAGGCGCCTTGTACTGCAAAGGAGCACTAGGAGTCCTCTCCAGGTGTATCTCTCAAGAAGAGGGCAAATAACTTCTTAGAGATATCCATAAAGGAATGTGCGGAGCTCACTCGTCTTTCAGAATGTTGGTGAGCAAGACCTTCCGATTGGGTTACTATTGGCCAACGGCCTTAGCAAATGCTCGCTCGATCGTGACCACTTGCCGAGAATGCCAGTTTCATGCCCGCAAGGTCCATCAGCTGGCATACGTGCTTCAAACCATTATTTTATCGTGGCGATTCTCAGTTTTGGGGATCGATGTACTCGTACCTTTTCCACGAAGCCAGAAGGGTTGCAAGTACTTGCTCGTGGCCATCGACACTTTCACCAAGTGGGTCGAAGCCGAACCCATGTCGACCATTTTGGCTCATGCAGCTAGGAGATTTTTTAGCAACAACGTGGTGACACGCTTTGGCATTCCCAATCGTCTCATCACGGACAATGGCACTGAGTTCACCAGTGAGCTGTTTCAGGCCTATTGCAAAGACATCAGGACCAAGGTCTGCTTCCCCTATGTGGCACACCCGTAGAGCAATGGAGCAGCTGAGCGAGCAAATGGATAGATAATCCAAGGAATTAAAAAGAGAGTTTTTAAAAATCTCAACTAGCACGGACAGGCGTGGGTGCACGAGCTACCTTCCGTCCTTTGGTCGGTTTGCACTACAACAAGTTGAGCTACGGGAGAAACTCCCTTCTAGCTCGTCTACGGTGCAGAGGCCATTTTTCCTGCCGAAATTGTGCCAGGTTCCCCAAGAGTGCACCTGGTCGACGACATTGACCAGGAGGGTGAGCGTCTCCTAGACCTAGAACTCGTTGAGGCAACACGCGAACGGGCTTTGCTTCGATCTGCAGTGTACCTACAAGCTCTTTGTAGGCACGCGGCTAGGTCAGTTCGACCAAGGACCCTGCAAGTTGGCGATCTCGTCCTACATCGAGTTCAGGATTTGTCGAAAGCTAACAAGCTAACCCCTAGGTGAGAGGGTGCATACACGGTCGTATCAACAACACGCTTGAGGGCTATTCGCCTAGCGATGGAGGATGGTCCAGAGCTCGCCAGCACCTGGAACATCGACCAACTGTGTAAGTTCTTTGTATAGCTTTTCGATGCTATTTATTCTACGCAAATTTCAACGGATTTTTCTCAATAAAATTCGGTTCTTTCGCCCTCGAAACTTCCATTCTTCCCAAGATTTTGTGAATGTCTTTGAAGTCCCTGCCTGTTGGTAAGCCGACTCAGCTTCGCACAAGTGCATACTCTCCTCCATATTTCTGTATTACTCGACTTCTTCTTGAAGTCTGGGAACCTAGATAAGTTTGAGTCACACCGCTGATATCCACCTCGATGGGAAGAACAAGGAATATCATGAGGACAGCGGAACGACTAACTCAGGATAGCTATGGGGCAAAAGCCAGAGATAGAAGCTTGAAAACCAAGCCCCATACGCTATCCAAAAACAGGCAACTCTCTAACCTGCCTAGAAGCAGTGGGTGCCTTTGGAGCACTCAGAGTGTGGGGATGACTCTGAATACCCCTCAGAGCACGAACACGCTCACGATGGGTGATCTTGGCACATCTGAAATGAAAATAAGTGAGGTGTCCATCCTTCTGATAGAAGGTGTAAGTATACTTTGCCTTGGAGGCTAAAGTAGCGGGGGTGTCACCTTCTCATCAGAGATCACGTGGACCATGCTAGCTGACCTAAACATAGTGGTGCTCGTCTGTGGAGCAACCACAATTTCTCCACTCTTGGAGGCTCGCACAACTGTAGGCTAATACGCCCATGCATGCTCCAAGTGATCAAACCCTAGACCATGATTGATTTTGCTAATCTTGGACTAGTCTTGGATGAGATTGAGCTTCTTCTTTACTCCAACAAACTTCTCAAGAGTGCTCATAAGATACTGGCACATCAAGAAAAGTGAGACACAAGAAGAACAGGGGGAAGGAGTTGAAGAAGAAGAGCCAAGAGAGGAAGAATGAACAGCCTGTGCATATCTCTCCTTATGCATGGCCACCTTAATCTTGAAGACCTCACAAGAAACGCAAGGAGCATCTCTAATTCTACCAACCTGGACCTCTAATTTCTTCCTAAGCTCTATGTGGATTTTATCTACGTCCTCCTTAACCCCAACACACAGCAAGCAACCATCTTGTGACTTAACTAGTAAGTCCTTAGCAAGTTTAGCACACTTGAAATTGAAGGCATCATTGTCAAGTTTTAGGCCATGTTTGGATCCCTGGACTAATTGTTAGTTGGCTAAAAATTAGTTCTAGTCTATCCAAACAGGAAGACTAATAGGTGGGCTAATTTTTAGCCAACCCCTTAGCTAACAATTAGTCCATTAGTTGGTGGAGAGGAGCTAATTTGGGCTAATAGCATGTAACACGCTAGGAAAAGTCTGAAATACCCTCGCGCTTGCCTTATCCTCATTTCCTCACCTATTATGAGGGGGGCAGACATGACTTTCTAAGAAATTAGCCTAACCATTAGTCATGTATCCAAACAGCCCTAGGCTAATTTTAGATGGACTAATTATTAGCTGGCTAACAATTAGCTCTAGCCATTAGCCAGCTAACAATTAGTTTTAGCCCATCCAAACATGGCCTTAGTTGCTTACAGCCCTCACATGAACTGACTGGGTCCTTAGAAGCATACAATTCAAGTTCATCATTTCTAGTAGAAAGCTTCCTAAGGTATGAGCTCATGGCATCAATTTCAGCAAGTAGCTTAGGGAAATTATTACACGAAGCATTTGTGTGAGCATGAAGAAAGATAGCATCAGCAGGAATGGCATCAATAGGAACAGTACTAGCATTCTTCAACCTAAGACCATCAAGCTCAGTAAGCACACTATCATGCAGGGTCCTTAGGTTCTCCAACTCCATAAGCAAAGCATCACAAAGTGTACAGCTATCATAGTCTCGGGAGGAACATGATTTAAGTGAAGCTAACTCCCGAGACAAGGTACCTACATCCTTCTCTAACTCCTCACATCTCCTCACATCTAGCCCTAGCTCTAGCATGAAATTTTTTGAACTTGCTGAAAGCATCATTGAGCTGGTCATAGGAGGGTGCCTCGCCTGTGTCGTTGTACAGCTTGGAGTCATTGACTTCAATGGCGTCTGCTGCCATGAAGCACATACCGGAGAAGTCTTCATCGCCCTTCATCTTCTCTCGCCATTCATCCTGGCCCTCGTTGCTCCATGTCTCCGTGTCGAAGATGTCGATGTCATCAAGCGCGACGAGAATGAAGTGAAAGAGCTTCTTGTTCTTGGTGAAGTTGTGGTACTTCTTCTCTCGCGCTGACTCGTGAGATGGAGGCTTTTTGTTGCAGTTCTTGTCGGTGTAGTCGTTCTTGCTCGAATCGCCGGAGTTGTTCTTGCACTTCTCCAACTTGGGGCAGTTTACTTGAATGTGGTTGGGGCCACAACACTCAAAGCAAGTGACCGTGCCACCTCTCTTCCACTCTCTCACTCACTTGTAGATGTTGGAAAATTTATGAGCAATAAGAGCAAGCTTATTTTCTAAAAATCTGTCCAGAATTTCATCGCTTATGTTGCAAAGAGAGGAGGGAGAGAAACCAGAAGAAAAATCGAGAGAGAGTCCAGAGGAGAATCCAATGATATCGGTGACCAAGGCCATCGACTGAGATTTCATCCTACAAGAGACGACGTCGATCTCATGAGTCTTGAGACGGGAATAAAGCCCATCAAGAGTCATGGTCGACAAATCAGTGGAGTCCTTCATGGTGGTCACCTTCATTTCCCAAACTCTCAAATCGAGTGCTGTCAAAAAGTGCCTCGCATTCTCCGAGTCAAATTATGTGCAACCGACTGATCAGAGATCTCTAAGGATATCTGTGAAGCGAGCAAAGCACTCATCGAGACTCTCACCAGCGTGCTATTTAAACTTGTAGTAGTCACTCTTGTACTGATCTTGCCTCATCGTTTTGATCTGGGTAGTGCCCTCATGGTAAGCATTGAGGGCCACCCAGGCCTAGTGGGCAGACTATAGATGAGATGTCTGTTCATACTCACTGTAGCTAAGTCCCTGTATGAGGATGTTCCTAGCCTTAGCATTCGCCTCAACGTCAGCCATGTTCATGGAATTGACGTTCTCATCGGCAGGAACCTCATACAGGAGTTTTACCTTCTGCCTTATTAGGAAGCCCTGGGCAGTGATGTATGACTCCATCCGTGACTTCCAAAAAGGATAGTCGATTCCAGCAAAAATTGGAGGCTTAATGGTGTACTTGTCTGTCGCCATGGCTCTCGAGACCGATCAAGATCTAAAAAGAGCAAAACTGGCTTTGATACCAATTGAAAGATCGAGATGGCGATCAAAGGGGGAGTGAATGAACCTAATTCCAAAATTCCCACATCTTGGACAAGATTGATGCGTTCTCCAACAATAAGCCCCAAGAACCAAGTCAAATAATCAAAACAAGCAATGAACTCTCAAGAATCAAGAGCAACCATCTTAAAGGCAGCAGCACATCCCCCTAATAAAATTGCCATGAATAAAAATTTGTGGCTCATATGGTCATGGGTATTTTTTTGTCATACTAATGGTTGTTAAGAGTCTATCAAAAAAGGAATCAATTGAAAATCACCTTTACAAAAAGAAAGATAAATAAGACAAGATGTGCTATTTCTGAAAAGGCAAAGTGAATTTTTAGCATAAAAGAAACTCAGTCAAAAGGTGATCTCTCCAAATCTGTGACACATTTGAATTTCAAAATTTTAATCTAATGAGATAATGTAGTCACGGAGCTACCCACCAAAAATTAGATCCTGGTCAGTCATAGAAAAATCTGATGAAAATCACAAGCTCTACCACACAAAAATTCAGACATAATATTTAAGGATCGGTAAAAGCCTCATAGATCCATAAATGTAATTCACATGAACTTTCTGCTTGGAGGGATAATGGGTATGAAAGTCGCGCAACTTTTTCAACAAGAATCACCCCAATACCCGATCATATGAATTTTCTATTAAATAAACAAGGATTTCTGCACAAAGAAAACAAACAGCAGAAAGAGGCTGTGTAGAAACATCAAAAATGATCTACAAAAGAAATCTTAATGGAAGGGCCAAAAGATTGGTTTCTCGCAAATATGAAGTCAAATTTTCCTAGAGGATTGAGATTTGATCTAAGAGAATATTCATCCAATCAATCACTCATCTTCGGCAAGATGAAGCACAAGCAAGTAGAAGGTGGAGAGGCAAATCCAACTTGCATAAATTAAATTGCGAGAATGTAAATGCAAAATTTAAATTCTAAAATTAAATTGCATAAAATTAAATTCAAATTTCTTGGAGAGGAGAAATTTCAAAGCCTCACAACTAGGTGGGCAAAGCTTTCATTAAAGCAACACAAAAATTCCTCTTACAAGCTTAGGGGAGAGCACACCCCCTCCCCTCTATTTATAGTGCAAGGGAGTCATCCTCCACCCTTCTATGGGTTGCTTCAATCGTAAGCTAACCTCAAAGAGCCAGGATTTGATCCCACACACATCTCTATTAGGCTAACTCGAAACCCACTAACAACCGGATTTTATCCACTAGCTAACTTGACCGCTACTCTATCTCCTAAAACACATGTTCTAATGGATTTCTTGACCCGGTACCTTCAAGCCAGCATCCACAAGGTTGCCTTGACTTTTTGACTTGCACCCGCTTCATCTCCGGCTATCTTCCGACGATCACTGGCCTTTTGGACCTCCGGTGAACCTCACATAGTCCCGGCCATCCTCCGCCTCACCATGACCACGAAACGAAGCCCTGCAACCAACAAAGACAAGGAAGCACATTACATAGCATTGTTCAACAACAGTATGCAATAATCAGCCAAATTTCTCACAATTAATTATATCTCATTCATCATATCAGTACTACCGACAGCCATAGACCGGTAGTACCACAAGAAGCTGACACAACTCAAATTGCTTCCTTTTGAATTCCAATTTAAATCAAACTCAAACCTAAGCACCCCCTTGCTCCAATAAAATCAAATACTCATTAGAAACATGGATGGACCTCCACATGGTCATTCAATCCCCCTTTGATGAGTATATTGAAAAATCACACAAAAGGCATAAATTTGAGTTTGAAAATAAAAGAAGAAAAGTAATTTGAATGCAAAAATCATACTTGGTCCAATTGAAAGAGAAGCAAGTCCACGACCAAGTAGATTTCTTAAATTTTAGAACTTCTCAAGAAAAAGAACAAGTTTTCAACAAAAACTCTAAAATCCAAAAAATCTCTCAAAAAACTCAATTTTGCTTGTGATCCAGATGCAAGGTCAATTGTTCAACAAGATCATAAGAGAATTTTTTTAATTCTTTCCCTCTAAGATGCCTTTTCAATGTTTTCCCCCTTTTGGTAGTATAGGCATCAAGAGAGCAATTAGGAATGAAATGCAACCTAGAAGAGTTTTGAAGATTATTCATGAGCTTGCCGAGGATAGTGCTGCATCGGCCAAATGTAGGGAGACAGCTAGGCCAATCTGCACTGCAAATAGAACTGCCAGAAAGGGCAACATTTGTGCTCTCTCTCGGCAACAGTTGGCCAATAAGGATCTATCGATCGTCATTGGGGTCTTTCCTGTAACCTCTAATCCCTTCGTTCGTACTTAGCCAACTGCTGAGAAAATGTTTGCTTATGTTTCTGTATCAGCTTTCTTGGCTGTACGTGCCTTTCAGCTTTGTACCACTTGCCGACTTCAAGCTCTCCCCTTGGATTTACTATTCTGGTGTGCTCGCTTTCACGGTCAGTCTAAATTTGGATTGCACCGACCGTAATCTTGATTGTTTCCGCGCTGCTTGCCAATTTTACTTGGCTTGTCGACTGCTTCCAGCTAATGTAGACAATGGCTAGATCTCATCACGCGCTAACTCCTTTCGATTAGATGAGCAACTAGCCATGTTGACAGGGAACGGGTTGGCATCGAGTTGCATTGTTGATTCCTCTACGAACTTCAGTCGACCCTCTTTAATTGTCGACTATATTTGTTGGTGAAAGATACTACAATCATTAGTATTATGAGAAAATGAGTGATGCCATTTGGAATACCTACACTTTTTGATCTCATCAGCCGATTACATGGTATGACCCTCAAGAAACCATATAAGCTTTTCTTGCAATAATAAATCAAAAATGCGGTCTCACTTGGTCACATCAAAGGAATACTTAACCTCCGACTTAGCTTTGGTCAGCTTTAGCCATGAACAGACTAGGTATTCCTTATTCCCTTTGACCCATTCGGCTATGTTAATTTCAATTTCCTCCTTATCAGATGAACTACCAGATTCATATGAGGATACTACAACAACAATACCGTCATGCCAATCACCAGAAGTACTATGAGCTTATCTACACTTTATGTCGGGACCCGAATTTGCAAATCTGGGCCCTCTGTGTATTCGGCACTAGTCCAGGATCACGCTAGTGCACACAGTCTCAACATCGGTATATATCACAATCATACTCAACGAAATAGTGAAGTGCTATAATAAAAGGGAAATATAACTAGTTGCTCGACCTTATGGTCAAGTTACAAAAGTATGCCTCGCAGGGCTAAAGTCTTACTTGAATAAATTTTGCAGCGAAATGTAAAAAAACGTGTGGCGCCAACCAATATGCCACAGGCAACTGACTGGGCTCGCCCTTAGTTCGTAGGCTCCTCCTCCAGAGCTGGCGTCGATTCTTCTTCAACTGATGTTTGTATTGTGGCAAGGGTGAGTACTTGGTACTCAGCAAGTCATGCACAGAATGCAAGCTAATATTCTATATGTATGGCTTATTACAAAGGATAGGCTAACAGGTATATTTGCAGGAAAGCAGCATGTGTAAATACAGTAATAGATTGCAAAGCAGAAAACAATAAAAGATAATATCTTTCGTAAACATTGCACAACTAAACCATTTCACAACCTAAGTCCAATTTTCAGTTCCAACCCAACCATTTTCCAAACCAAGTTATTTTCATGAAAGTCTAACCCTTGACTGTAATCCCCGAGCAGCGTCCAATACCGCGGACTCAGCTATTCGAATAGGTTGTACACTCTGCAGAGGTTATGCACTTTACCCACAAGATATAGTCAAACACCACAAAGACGAGTGTCCGTAACAAAGTCTTTCGGAAGCCTCTAACTACACAAGTGGACCTCCCCGGTTATTGCACACTAAACCTTCCCTTAGCAAAGGCGAAGTCTAGGCCAACCAACCGTTAGATGGGTACCTAGCCATCGCCCTGGTACGCTCCCCCATACAACTACACAAAAGGTGTAGTTGACACCCTGAGGTTCCACGAGCAAGTTATTTAGCAACTTATTCAACTAGGTCCATCCCATTACAAACATGTGGTTGCACGTTTGACTCAGATCAAAGGCTTGCAAGGTTAAGTCCTTAAGGTGACCAAGGCAAGACTGCCGAAGAACCAATACGACTTTCCCGGTGCCACTCATGGCCCACCAGATCATTCTTGCCACTTGCCCCGGTCTAAAACCAATTATCAACCCCCAGTTGTTTACCATACACCACGTGCCATCAACATCATCATTAATAACACATGAAACTTCTCCAAAACAAGTTCACATCTCATTAAGTCAATATTAACATGTAATTATCCAAAATCATGTCATGACTATGTGGCAGGGCTAAGCATTGTACTACAGCGGTCTAAATACCCATGTTGGCGAATTAATAATGTCCAACTACTTAAACCAGACTAGGGTGACAAGGGGTCATGGCATACAATTATTTATGTCCAGGTGGTATACATCAAATTGGCATTTAACTAATTTCCAGAAATAATTAAAGCATATTCTAATTAAATTAACATGCAATAATTTGAATCAAAATAATTTTCAAAGTGGGACTTAACCTTTCAAGCATTTGAACTGGGCCAAACATACAACCACATGTCTGGTATAGGACCGACCCAGCTGATTAATTTATGATGTCTAGATTTTGGTACTGTATGGTGGTGTGGGTTCCGGGTGTATGGGTAGACTCACATGGCGCAAGAGGGGGGCCCTAATAGTGGTAACCAGTTCCTTCAGTGTTGAAACCTCAATAGATAGTACTGGTTTAGACAGAACATTGTAAAGGCTTTATATGATCTCTCTGCTGCGCACCTATGGAAGTGTGTTAATCTAGAGGAAAAAGGAGATTATGATCTCTTGTGGATAAAGTGTATAACCTCTCTAGAGTGTCAAACCTATTCGAATAGCCGTGTTCGCGGTATTGGACTATGCTCGGGAATTATAGTCAAGGGTTATATTTTGTGAAATAACACATGGGAAGGGAGGCAGTGTGCCAATGAAAGTTATGGAAATTGATTTAGGGCTAGATACCAGTTACTTTGAGAAACAACTAAGAAACTTATTATTATTATTGTTAATTGTTTTACGGCTTTTCACTCTATTTACAATATTCGGGTCCCAACAGAGGTGGTATCAGAGCCAAATTGACTGTAGGTCTTGACCGTAGATAGACTGGCCGCCCTTTAGGACCTTCAAAATTATTTTCTAAAGAGAATAATTAACTTGAAAGATTAATATGTTCTTGACTTATCTTATTCTTCTATTCTTGCACCTTTGCTGAAATTTCTTTCTCTTTCCCCATGTTGGATTGAGCTAAAATCTTACTTGAGTTATCTTGAATAGATGATGATGTATCACACCTAAGAAGAAAGCACTGGGTGCCCTACTGCTAACCCTGAAGATTGTGAAGAGAAGAATCACCGAGCTCGAAGGGGAGTGGATCGATGAAGAATCATGTGTGGGAGTCGCATCTACTTAAGTTAGGAAGTGCCACCCTTTAGGCATTAGTTATGTGTGTTTAGGTTGATTTGGTTCTTTTATTATTGCTGAGTGTGCAGTATGTGTTGCATGGCCTTTAGGTTATTTTTAGAAACCATACCAAGTTATGCGCAGTATGTATTGCAAGGCCTCACAAGTGTAAGGTTGTAACATCCTCGTTTTGGCTTTCTGGAGAAAAACCTAATTTAAATGAAGTAAATTCAAAAGTTGGAGTTTCATTGGTGTTTATAATAACCTGGCATCCATTTCCCCTTCGAAATCGGGAATTCATTCCCTCCCGGGCGAAAAATCGGATTTTCCAGTACCGCCGGTACCCGAAAATTTACCCGAGTCCAAAAGTGCTCCAAAAATCTCCAAACCACTTCTAAAATGCTCCAAATATTCCGAAATGATTTTAGGAATCATTCCCCGGATTTTTGGACATCCGTTCCTATTTTATCTCGCGCGGCTTTTGTTTAATGCCTGCGATCCGCGCCCGTATATCCAATTCCACAAAAATCATCCAAATTCAACCAAACCACTTCCATTGAGTTCCAAATATTCTAAAATGGCTCTAGGAATTTTTCCGGAATTTTTAGGCCATTTTTCCTAATTTTTCTCTAGGGCGGAACTTTCGCGTATAAGCCGACCAACCGTGGGCCGCCACGTGGCAGTGCTACAGTACTCGTCATCTACCTTGAGCCAGGCACGTTGGTTCTTCCAGGCATCAATGGAGATGGAGGTTTTCATACCAACTCCTTCCTTTCAAATCCCTCTAACTCCCTCATTAAGGCACCAAATCGCGAACGGCCGGATCCGTTGGGATCACAACGGCCTCCTCTTTCTATCCATGGAGATAATGCACCCGAGATCTCGCTGGATTTTGAACGGTTGCGAGGAAACCGAAATCGACCTTTATGGTGATTGCGCGGCCATTTCTAATCCGTTTCGCGTGATTCCGCCCCTCATCTCTCCGTATAAGAACCCTCTTTCCGGTGGTATAGCTCTCCGTTAGCCTCTCAAATCCAATTGGCCGCAAGATCAAGAAAACCAACGAACTTTGGTTGTTCTTCGCGTTCTTCGTGTTCTTGCTCATATCTTCCACTCCGGTGGATCTTTCTTCCTCCCGTTCGTTTCTTTGTGTTAGCATGGAAGACTAGTTGCTAATTCATCAATCAATTTTAGGTTTCCTCGACCGTGGGCGACGAATTTCGGATTTTGCCCGTTTCGGCCGAACCCGTGTTCATCGTCGATTTCATCTCACTCGGTGAGTTTTGGTTCAATTCTTTCCGGTTATAGGTTCCTAAGGATGTTATCTAGAGGTTTTAGCTTTTTGTTTGGATCGATTCCATGCAAAAATGGTAGAAAAATCAAGGTTTAGAGTTTTAGTGTGGTGCTCTGTATGTTTGAGTGCCGCCGCCCGCTGCCGCCCGCCGTCGCCCCTCACCGCCGGTCCCCTTCCTGTTCTCTCTCTCCCTCAAGCTTTCTCTCTCCTCCATTGCCATGGCATGGCAAGCTTCCAAAGGAAGCTTCCTCTTTTCCCTCCCTCTCCATGGCAGGTGGGCCCCACTGCCACATCCTCAAAGACCTAGTCAAACCAGTCAAAGCCAGTCAAAGCCACTGTTGACCAGTCAAACTCGAGAGGAATATTCCGGGAATATTCTCGGTTTTCGATTTATTCGAAATTCAAACTTCGGAGGCTCATAACTTTTACATCCGAACTCCGTTTGACCTCATTCAAATTTCTAAATTCATCATAAATCAAGAACTTCCTGCCAGTGCTTATTTTATAATTTTTGGATTTTATTTATTTTTTTTCTGTTATTTATTTATTGCCTCGTTTTGCGTGTAGTCGACGATCCCGCCGCGACCGCCGATTTCGCCGTCGAGCCTTCCGAGTTCGACACCGCCGCCGCAACTGAAGGCAAGTCTCCTTGATGCACTTCGCTCCTATGTTTGCGAAATGATTTAAAATTGTTTATAAAGTTGCATGGCTATGTTTAATTAAATATGTCAAATATAAGAGCTAGTTATTCCGAACTTGTTGATTCCTCCACGACATTGTTAATCATATCCATTGTAACCCTAGAACATTGTTTATACCATGCCTATGTTTATATGGTATCCGTTGCTATGTAGTACGGTAGAATTGCTTAGGACCTTTTCCGACGAAAACAACCCATGGGTGGGATCATTCAAAAAGAATGTTATTAAAGGTGATTTGAAGGTTATTATTATGAGTTTGGTCCTGTTTTCTAAAATAAAAAGAAAAGGAAAATGATTTTGACTTGGGCGGCCTGGAATGTCGGGTGGAAGCGGATCAAGCCTTGATCCTTTTGTGCAAGTACCGCCCCAAGTCATATAAGGACCGACGCTTATGATTGCCATTTTAAGCATAATACCACATGTCTATAATGGTACGACCTGGCTCACTAATTTGTAGAAGCCTAGTTTAGACTCACCACTCGGTTGTTGTGTGAGAGCCGGACGGAGGCATTGTTGTGGTTGTTGTTTTGCTCACACGGCGCAAGAGGGGGCTTCTGTACTGGGTGGAGGGAACCCTAACAGCGGTGAAACCTCAATGGTGGGTCTAGCTAGGTAGATACATTGTAACTTGGCCTTGTCAAGATATCCTCGCCGCACACCTAAGGAAGTGTGTTAATTGCATGGCAACAAGGGTCTATCTTGTCTTGTGGGTAAAGTTGTACACCTCTGCAGAGTAAAACTATTCGAATAGCCGTGCCTACGGTCAAAGGCAAAGCGAAGAATGTTTTCATATTGGTAGACTTTGATTCTGTTTTTAAAACCGAAAAGTGTTTTGTTTTGGGGTTCGGGAGTGGTTAGAACTCTCGAATGTTGTTTGGCGGAAAGAGCCAACCCAGGTGGATAGAACCTGTTTTTGCATTTGACGGATGGAGTCACATGATTAACTTTGATCCTTTAAACTGTTGGCGGATAGAGCCTTTATGCTAGTGATGGTGGTTAGAACCTCACTACAATAATAAATAATTCAATTATTAAAAAGAATTGTAAAAGATGCTTTGTGAAATTTATTACTTAAGTATGATTTAATCAAATGTGGCTTTATGCAAATAAACCCTATTAAGCTTCCTTTGGAAAGCCCTCATGATCATACTTTCTCGACTTGCCGAGTACTTTTGTACTCACGTGCTACACCAACATTGTAATCATCGAGATTTATCAAGATGCCGAAGAGGAGGAGGAGTTCTTCGAGGAGGATTGCCAGGAGGACTAGTTGCGTTCCTAGTAAATCGCTTTGTGGCGTTGTGGCGTTCGCTCGTCGCTTTCTTTTGCTTCCGCTGTTTTGAGTGTCCGGTCGTTGGACCGAGTATTGTAATAAGTGGCCATGTGGCCCATACTTGAATATTTATATTACAAGTTTCGTTATGTTCGGCAATGATGTATCACTGTGACTGTGTGTACTAGCTACTGATCTGGGACTAGTACGGAAATACACAGGAGATTCTGGATAGCTGATCCGGGGTCTCACAAAGGTTGACCTTAAGATCGTTCAATAGGTTTATATTTAATAGATGAAGTCTTTTATTATATTTTCGCTATGTACGATTGCGATATTCATCTATGTTGAAACTGTGTGCACTAGCGTGACCCTGAACTTGTGCAAAATACACAGAGGGTCTGGATTTTCATATTCAGGTCCCAACATCCACCCATGGCGCACCATTGCAGTATTCATCTATGTCTCTCCTTACCAGCATGCTGTCGACACTGAAACAACCACCATCCACTAATACACAAAGGCTTATATTATTCGCCTCATCACAGATGGTTTTGAAAAATTGTCTGTGATAAAGAACATCACTGACTGTTCTGCCGTACAACAATTAGTGAAAACATCACAGACGGTTCTATTAATAAACCGTCAGTGATATACAACAATATCACAGACGGTTTTTAACTAAAAGCATCTGTGATATTACTGCATATCGCAGACGGTTTATTAATAGAACTATTTGTGATATATTTTAGCAATATACAATATAGTCCTGAGCCACTTAGTGTTTTTTAGGGTTTTGGGTTCTATCTTGAGACTGGCTGTGACTGTGAGGCGATATTGTGAAAGAAGATAATTGATTTTGAAAGGTGGTTGTATATTCATTTTGATTTTGGTGATCTAAGGTTAGTAATGGGTTCTAATTACATTATATTCAATATCTAGCTTGGTTAGGAGAGAATTTAAATATTGTTTAGATCTAGCTTGTAGATCCATGTGTTGTTGGTGATCTAAGGTTAGTAATGGGTTCTCATTGCATTATATTCAAGATCTAGCTTGGTAAGGAAATGTAACATCCCAAAATTTGGGTTTTCAAAAAAATTTGGTTTAGTTAAGCTTCCGAAAAATTTTCATTGATTTTCTCACATTTATAAAGCTTGATTTGAATTTTCTAAAAGCTAAAACAATTTAATTTAATTATTTTATACTTCAAATAAAATAAATTTAATTTTATTTAGGTTCCTTGTGCTCCAAAGAATTTTTCTGTAAATTTTGAGATTTTTCGGAGCTCGTTTGCTATTTATTGGATTTATTTAAAATTGATTTGTATTAAGCCCCTTCTTTAAATTAATTAATTATTTGGAAATTTTTATATAAAGTTTTGTTAAAAATATTTTATTTGAGTTCAAAATGTCTCAAAATATTTTATAGAATTTTTCTGGTATTTTTATTGTCTCAAATGAATTATTTGAATTTTGTTAATTATTTTAATTTGAAAAAGATTGGAAATTCTGGATTTCGGAATTGGGCCAAATCTCCTTCTCCCTCCGGCCTTAGCCCACTTGCTTCGGCCTGTTCCGCTAGCGCTCGGCCGAGCCGGCTGCACGGCCCAATCGACCGCCTCCCACGCGACGCGCGCGCATGCGCCGGCCCACACACGTTGGGTTGCCTCCACGCACCCGCCCGTGATCAGCCATGTCGCCCGCGCTCGATCCAACGGCCCACGATGGGCCACGTCACCCCCTAATCCGGTTGCGCACGCCAAGTGCTCGGTTAAATCCCCAATCCGATCCAAACTCCTCTAAACTTAATTTTTATTGACCTATCCACCTCCCCTAACCTTTGTAGACCTACCATTGCTCTCCCCATGACCTCAACCACAGATTAATCTCCCGAAACCTCCGAGCCGCCTCGAGAAGCTCCGGACATCGCCCGAACTTTGGAGCGCGACTACCATTAGCTCGTCGATTCTTTTCGAGATCCGGCCTTGACAGGGTGAGCCATGATGTCCCATTTGTCTCCCCTCCAAATTTCAGCCAATTTGGCCCAAGGAATCAAAAGTATGGCCGTTTCAATCTCGAATCTTGCCGAGGCCATATCTCCCTCAATTGTTCAAGTTTGACCGTGAAATTTTTTGTGTAGACTCCTGGTGATGTCCTCTACATGATGCACATACTGTCCCACAGTTTTGCCCTCTGAATTTTGCGTAGAAAATTCTTTTCTCTAATCGGACTGCGTTTCAAACAGTGATAATCATCCTCGCGCGTTCCCCACTGATCCAAAAGGTAAAACTCTGAGCCACCTATGTCACAGTGTTCCTCTTGGTCCCACCTAGCTCTCGGTCAAATTTTGTTAAGTTCCGATCATTATTATAGAAGTTATGGCTGTCTGAAGTTTGGATCTGAAACCCGTTAATCGGCAGTTTGTGATCAATCCGTTGGGGCGCCGCAAAATCCTCCTATACCGTTGAGTTCGTCTCGGTGCGTTCTATATGACGGACAACCCCCCTTTGCCATCCCATCCTCCGGAAGTTTTTATATATATTTACGCCGTCGTTTGCCGCCGTCGCTCTACGCCGGCTATTTTCGTTCGCTCCAGCCGTGTTGTCGCATCCGATGGATCATTATGTACTGTTTTGGTCCATCCTTAGAATTCTTTTGGCCTCCGTTCACCGTCGGAGCCCGATTCCGGCCTAAAACCATCGTCTTTCAACCTAGCCGTTGTTATCGGTTCGCGTCTCGGTGATCCATCCTTGGTAGCGCTTTATCGCGGTCATGTTGTTACACCGACGGCCGATAACTTATTTCATGCGCATCTTGCCATCGCTTCGCGTTCGCTGTTAACGCTCCACCGTTAATGTTCCGTCAACGTTTCGCCGTTAACGTTCCTCCGTTAATGTTTTGCCGTTAACGTTTCACCGTTAACGCTCCGTCGTTAACACTCCGCCGTTAACGTTTCGTCGTTAACATTTCGCAGTTAACGTTCCTCCGTTAACGTTTTGCTGTTAACTTTCACCGTTAACGCTCTGCCGTTAACGTTTCACCGTTAACGCTCCGCTGTTAACATTTTGTCATTAATGTTTCACCGTTAACGTTCCACCGTTAATGCTTCATCGTTAATTGTCGGGACCCGAATCTGCAAATCCGGACCCTCTGTGTATTCAGCACTAGTCTAGGAACGCGCTAGTGCACACAGTCTCAACATTGGTAAATATCACAATCATACCACTCGATACTAATAAAGTACTTTAATTAGGTAACCAAACTGGTTGCTTGACCTTATGGTCAAGTTACAAATATACGCCACGCAGGGCGAAACTTATTAAGAGAGAAATAATAGCAGCGAAAAAATAAGATAACATCGTGGCGCCATCCAAGATACCACGTGCAACCGATCGACTCGATTCCTAGTTAGACGGTTCCTCTGGAAACTCCTCCTCCGAAGCTGGTGTAGACTCTTCTTCAACTGGTGTTGTATTGTGGCAAGGGTGAGTACTTGGTACTCAGCAAGTCATGCACAGAATGCAAACTAATATACTACATGCATGGCTTAGTACAATGGGATAGCTCAGTATAATTGCAAGAAACAAAGATTTGACAAGTAGCATAAGTAGATTCGAAAGCAATAGAAACGAGTATAAGATCAATAACTTTTCCAGGAGTTTAATCAACATCTTTCCCATTCCTAAACCACATTTCCATCAACATCTTTATTTAAACCAAACCCAACCTTTCAAGTCCAAGTTATTTTCAAGAAAGTCTAACCCTTGACTGTAATTCTCGAGCGATGTCCAATACCGCGGACACGGCTATTCGAATAGATTTTACACTCTGCAGAGGTTATGCACTTTACCCACAAGATACAGTCAAACACCACAAAGGCGAGTTCCCGTAACAAAGTCTTTCTGGAAACTTCTAACAAAGACAAGTGGTCCTCTCCTGTTGCACACTAACCCTTCCCTTAGCAAAGGCGAAGTTTAGGTCAAGCCACCGTTAGATGGGTACTGGCCTCACCCGAGACGCTCCCCCGTACAACTACACAAACGGTGTAGTTGACACCCAGAGGTTCCACAGGTACGTTATTAGCAACTTAATCAACCAGGTCCGTCCCATTACGGACAAGTGGTTGCACGCTTGACTCAGTCCAAAGGCTTGCAAGGTTAAGTCCTTAGGGTGACCAGGGCAAGACTACCCGAAGAACCAAAACAACATTCCTAGTGCCACAACTGGCCCACCTGATCATTCTTGCCACATGCCCCGGTCAAAAGCTATTTATCAAACCACAGTTGATTACCATGCACCACGTGCCATCAACATCACATGATACCTTCCCAAAACAGGTTCAATATATCATTAAGTCAATATTAACATTTGATTGTCCAAAATCATGTCATGAGCACGTAGCAGGTCTAAGCAATATGCTACAATGGTCTAAAAACCCATGTTGGCAATTTAATAATGTCCAACTAATAATCCACAACTAGGGTGACAAGGGGTCATGGCACATATTTAAGTAATCAAGGTGTCATACAGCAAATTGGCATTTACCTAATTTCCCAGAATTAAATAAAGTATTTTCTAATTGAACTAGCATGCAATAAATTAAATCAAAATAGGTTTCAAAATAGGATCAATATAGTCAAAGCACAACTTGCCTTCGAAAAGTACTTGCTCTTAGTCCTGAGCTGGCTCTTGGGTCAATACTTCTCCTTCGAATCCTTCCGGCACTTCAACGTCTACTCGTAACGCGTGCAAATAGCAACCAATGAATAAAACAGTAGACAAAAAGTGTCCAAACATCCAAATAAAGTTCACAAACAGAGAGAGCATAATTTTATGAATTTTTAGAAACTAGAATCGTCAAATTCGGAGTTTAAACGCGAAAGTTATAGCATTTTGAAGTTTAAATAATCAATTAAATAATATTACAGAGAACAACTTTAGTCCAAAAATTAAATAAAATTCATCATTAGGTAGATCTCAATTTTATACAAATTTAGAAATTTGAATCACTAAATCGGAGTTAAAACGCAAAAGTTATAAGCGTTTGAAGTTTGAATCAAAATCTGAAATCAATATTCGAATTAATAAATCATTTTCTTTTTCGGAAATTAATTTATTGCGTCAGCAAGGACACGTGTCACCTCGATTGGGCCGGTCGACGCCACCGGCTCACTGCTCACACGGCTCGTCTCGGTTCCACCGTGGACCTGGTCCACAGCTCACGTGTCTCTAACAGGTGGGACCCACTGGGGTGACGTCATTGTTGACGTCAGCGGGGACTCAGGCCGTTGCTGACAGGTGGGACCCACTAGTGACGTCATTGCTGGGGTCACCGCACTACCGGGTGGCGGCCGACAGGGGCCCCATGACGCCGGGCCGTGACGTCATGGTGCGGTTTGGCCGTGTCGCTGACACGCGGGTCCGGCGTGTCAGTGACCCATGCCCACGCATGGGCTGACCGCGGCGGTCAAGCTTCCCACTACGTGGTGCAATCCGGGCCGTTGGTTTGAAATCCGACGGCTTGGATTGGATCTGGGTTTCACGCGTTTGGGTGAACGCGTCGAATCTGGATCGTTGGATCTAGATCCAATTTAACGCGTATAACGCGGCTAACGCTAACCGCATTTATCTAGATCTAACTACCGAGATTGGATCTCGGGTTTGGAACGGATCTCACCGGCCGTGACGTGGCACGATTTGGCCCGCGGCGATGGAGATCCGACGGTCCACGGAGCTCGGTCGGCGATGGCGACGCGGCGAGCCTGGCCGCCGAGCCGGGACGGCGAACAACGGCGCGGCGTTGCGGGGCTCCTCCGGCGTGAATACTTGCACTCCCGAACTCGTCTTGACGTGAGGAACTCGGATCTGGGCTCAACGGCGGCCGAGGACGATGGAGATGGCGGCAAACGGCAAGGAGGCGCGGCGGAGACCTAAACCAACTACGGCGAGCTCGCGCGAGCAACCGGCGGCGACTCGGGCGGCGTGAGCTAGGGTTACGGGTGCGCAATGAAGTCAGCTATCCGACACGGGTGGCGGCGCATTAAATAGGCCCTCGACGTCCGTGATACGCGCGGAAACGAGGCCCCACGCACGGGCGGCGGCGGAATCCGGCATCGATACGGAGAGGGTGACGTGGACGCACGCGAGCCGTTGGATCTTGATCCAACGGTTGGGTGGCTTGGGCTCGGGTCCGGCTCGGCGACCTGGCTGGTTCGGTCGGGGTTGGGCTCGGGCGACGTGGCGCGTTCGTGGCCGTTGGATCTTGATCCAACGGTCACGTGGCTAGGGTTCAGCCGAGTGGGTTCGGCTCGACCACGTGGCTGGGGTCGGACTCAAACTCGAGTCTGACTCGGGCTCGGTCGGATGAACAGTACTCGACCCGGTTGATTTTTCCAGCGATTTAATAATTCGATTAATTCCCAGAAATTCATTTAATTCATTAAATATAGTAAAATACTCAGAAAAATTCCAGAAAAATTCTGGAAAATATTTTGGAACATTTTGGGCTCAAATAAAATATTTCCAACAAATTTTTATTTGCAAAGTTTAATTCTTTAATTATTTCAAAATGGAATAAATTCAAATAAATTCCAAATAAATCCAAATAAATTCCAGAAAATTCCAAAAATTCACCAAAGTGCCAAATCACACATGAATTTAAGAAAAGCAAATTTTTGGGGTGTTACATTATTGCTTGGCTCTCATCGCTTCGTTGTCATCGTATGCGTGCATTCATGCAAGAGCCCTAGTGCGATGGCCTCATCTGTTCTATCATCATGATGTGAGCCTAGCCTCATCGTCATATCATCTTCAAAGCTGAATCAAAACCCTAACCTAAGACCGGTTCGATGGACTAAGTTCATCGTGAGCCGCGTTGTTATCATTGCAATCTTTCCCGTTGTTTCAGTCGTGGTAATACACTTGTCCTTGTCTTAACCCTAAAAATCTAATCTACCATTAATCGAGAATTCATTTGTGGACTTGGTCGATAGACCATTGGCCATCTGTCATACCCCTGTGCCCGATCTATCCGTCTCTCTTTTGTTTGATTGTGTCCGTTCGGTCAACAAAAGTCAACCTCGAGAATCAGCTTAGTTCATTTTGAACTAACGTATCCTCATGGACCCGGTCTATGGGTCGAGAGCCCATATGTGAATGTCTGTCCAATCAAGATAATAACTTCGGAAGAAATATTCTTCAGAATATTATTCTTTCTTTCTCAGTTATTTATCTTTCCCTTTTCGGTGTTTTTCCGAAAGCCCGTTCTCTTTTATCTAACCTTCGATCTAATCCAATCAAGTTCCTGAATTCTCCCAAGCCGTTGTGCCCAATGCTATTCGTTCTTAATTTGGAGTTTACTTGATTTATCTTTTGAGTTGGTTTGTATTTGCTTCTTCATTAATCGTTCGACACGTCGTCCGGAAGTTGTCCTACGGAGCTGAAGGTCAAGGAAGCGAAGATTGAAGATCGAGGATCAAGAATCGAAGATAAAGAGTAAAGAATAAAATTGCAAGGGCCAGGCAAGTTGTACTTTGACCATGTTGATCCCATTTTCGAAAATTATGTTATTTCAAATTATTGCATGCTAGTTTGAGTTAAACTGATTTCAATTAATTTGGGATTAGATAATCAACCTACTTGTTATCACCACCTTGCCTATAATGATTTTATGCCATGATTCATTTGTCACCCTAGGATTGTTGATTAATAGTTGGTAGCTAAATACTTTGCCAACAAGGGTTATTTAGACCGTCAGTAGTTTGCTTAGCCATGCAACATACCTTTGACATCGTTTTGGAAATACAAATGCCAATATTGATTAATGGAATATGTAATGTATATTGAAATGGTGTGACGTGTTGCCGACACGATGATGTTGATATGCGGAGGCCTTCGTGCTTCTTCAAGGATGTTGAGTTGCTGTTGGCATTGTGTTGCGCAATAATCAACTGGGGTGATAAAATGATTTAGACTAGGGCAAGTGGCAAGAATTATGGTGCGCCAGTTTGGCGGTTGGGAATGTTTGAAACATGATATATATATGAGTGATGGTGAGATGGATTTCTTTGAGAGTATTGATGTAAGTCTTGCCGTGGTCACTCTAAGGACTTAACCTTGCAAGCCTTTGAACTGAGTCAAACATACAACCACATGTCTATAATGGGACGTACCTAGTTGAGTAGGTTGCTAATAACTTGCATGTGGTACCTCGGGGTGTCAACTATACCTCTGTGTAGTTGAAGGGGGAGCGTACCAGGTGCTACGGCATGATACCCGTCCAACGGTATGTCGGTCCTATACTTCGTCTCTGCTGAGGGAAGGGATAGTGTATGGCAACCGGGGAGGTTCACTTGTATAGTTAGAAGCTTCCAAAATGCTTTGTTATGATCGCTCATTCGCATACTCTTGTATGGCGATTCACGGCTGACGTGATGAGTTGATTGTATCTTGTGGGTAAAGTGTATAACCTCTACAGAGTGTAAAATCTATTCTAATAGCTGTGTCCGCGGTACTGGACAATGCTCGGGGATTACAGTCAAGGGTTAGCTTTTCATAAAATTGAACCTGGGCTTGGAGGTAGTTTGTAACATCCTCAGTTTCGCTTTCTGGGAAAAATCTAATTTAAATTATTTAAATTAAAAAATTGGAGTTTCCTTGGTGTTTATGTTAACCTGGCATCCCTTCCCATCCAAAATCGGGATTCAATTCCCTTCCGTTCGAAAAATCGAATTTCTGCCTCGCCAAGATGCAAATTTCACCTGAGTCCAAAAATGCTCCAAAAATCCCAAAATCACTTTAATTAGGTCCCAAATATTCCAAAATGATTTTTGGAATGATTCCCAAGATTTTTGGAACTCCGCCCCTATTTTATCTCACGCGGCTTTCGTTTAATGCCCGCTATTCGCTCTAGAATATTCAAATCCACAAATTTCATCCAAATTCCGCGAAACCAATTTTATTGGGTTCCAAATATTCCAAAATGGTTCTAGGATTTTTTCCGGAATTTTTAGACCATTTTCGCTAATTTTTCACTAGGGCGGTTCTTTCGCGTAATCATCGGCCAATAAGAAAGTGCCACGTGGCGCTACTGTTCATCCTTCTCCTACCTCACGATGGCAAGTCTCTTGGGAAGAAGCTCAAGTTGCCATCCATGGTGTCCTCTCTCTTTAATCAACCATATCTTCCTCATTAAGCCCCCAAATCACGCAAGGCCAGATCCGTTGGAAGCACAACGACGATACCTTTCCGTTCCCCACCTTCATTAGCCCTCAATCCCGCCGAAAACCGTCGCATTAAGCAAAAACCGAAATGCACATTAATGCCATTAACTTGTCCGTTTCTTCTCCAAATGGCGTGCTTCCACCTCTCATTGCTTCGTATTAGGACCCCTCTTCCCGGTGGTAGCACTCACTCTTAGCCTCTCCACCTCGTTCATCCGCTAGATCAAGAAAACCGGCGCCGGGTCACCATTTTCGGGTGTTCTTCGTGTTCATCTTTGTTCCTCCCTCTCCGGTGGGTCATTCTCAATTCCGTTTGTTTCCTTGTGATCGTGTGGGAGTCTAGTTTCTAATTCATCAATCGATTTTAGGATCCATCAAGAATTGAAGACGAATTTCACGTTTTGGTCACTTCGGCCGGAGCTCCATTTTTTGCCAAATTCGTCGTCTCCGGTGAGTTTTGATCCAATTCCTTGCAAGTGTAAGCTCCTCTAGATGTTCCCTCCGTGATCCATCAATTTATTTTGCCAAGTTTCATGCAAATTTGTGCGAAAATTCGGATTTTTGGGAAAAAATGGGGCCTCTGTTTTTGGGCATGCCGTGCAGGCGATCTGCCGCCACACGCCACAGGTTCGCCCTCACGCCACAGAGTCGCCGCCACGGCCCTCGCGCCGGCCACCACCCCCTCCAAGCTTTGTCCTCTGCCATCATAGCCATGGCCATGGCCAAAGCTTGAAGAAGTCCTCCACTCTATGACATAGGGTCCTACATGGCATAGACTCCATCTGTGGAAAAGTGATAATTGGTTAAGGATGTGGTATGTTTACTTGTGAAATAACTGTGAAATCTACTACTGTCATTATTTGTTTTACTGCCTTACAATCTATTGTGTTTATTTGTGAATGTTGCTTTTCTGCAAAATAACCATTCAGCCTGTCATTTGGAATAAGCCATGCATATAGTTATTAGACTTGCATTCTGTGCATGACTTGCTGAGTGCTTTAAGTACTCACCCCTTGCAAACAAACAATCACCAGTGAGCAGAAGTCTACTTCGTCGAAGAAGAAGTTCCGTGAGAAGGCGATTATCTAGGAGTCGAACCCTGTCAGTTGCCTGTGGCGTATTGATGGGATTCACTGGTGTTCTTCGTTCCGCTGCTGCTTATTTGGAGTTGAAGCCGTCAAGGCTTCGCAAGTGTAAGGTTGACCTTAAGGTCGTTCAATAATTTATATTCTATATTTGAGTTATTTTTATTATTCCGCTGTGTATGATTGTGATATTTATCTATGTTGAGACTGTGTGCACTAGCATGATCCTGGACTAGTGCTGAATACACAGAGGGTCCAGATTTGCATATTCGGGTCCCGACAGGAAAGAATATGAAGACTTTTAGATCTAGCTTGTAGATCCATGTGTTCTTGATGATCTAAGGTTAGTAATGGTCTAATTGCATTATATTCAAGATCAAGCTAGCTTGGTAAGGAAAGAATTTGAAGATTGTTTATATATAGCTTGTAGATCCATTTGTTCTTGGTGATCTAAGTTCAGTAGTGGGTTCTAATTGCATTATTATATTTAAGATTTAGGTAGATAGTTTGGTGAAGAGAGAATTTGAAGATTGTGTTTAGATCTAGTTTGTAGGTTAATTTCTTTCTTTGTGATTTAAGGTAGTAATTGGTTATATAATTGCATTATATTGAAGAAGTAGCTAGCATTGCATAATTAATTTAAGAGTGCATGTGTACATGCGCACACCTAGTACATGTACTTCAATATTTAACACTAAATGTTACATGCATAACGTAGATGGATCGAAGATGAATGTATGCTGAGAATAGTACTAGTGTTGATTACCTTAATGGCATCTCCACTTTTTCAAGAGCTGCAAAGGAGGATATATTTAATAAGGGGGGGTGCAATTTATGTCATGTCCATGCATTGACTGCGAGAATCTGAGGATGTTTCGAAACTCAACGCAGATCGAAGCACACGTGATTTTGAGGGGTTTCAAAAGTGTGTATACATGTTGGACCAGTCATAGTGAAGAGTAGAATATACAGGAAGCAGCTAGTATTATTAACATCATCGACGAAGTCAATGATATGTTGGATGATGAATATGGGGCTATGCGATCCCCCTACCTGGCATGCCAACTGTCGACGTTTGTTGTCGGCAATAATGAATATGGGGCTATGCGCTAGATCCGAACTTGATGGAAACACAAGACAAGGGATTATATAGGTTCAGGCCCTCAACGGCGGAGGTAATACCCTAGTCCTGTGCTCTGGGATTATGAGTAGCTTGATCTTTTTCTCTCTTGCGTCGTCCCCTCTCTAGGATCCCCTGCCTCCTTTATATAGAGAAGGGGCGGGAGAATCCGAGTCGGTTACATGGTAGAGTCCTGATCAGTTACAGGGCGAGGATTCTATCTTTCTGTTAGATACGCTATCTCCCTAGGATTATGATCCTATCTTTCCTAGTAGGAGTCGGTTACCGTCTCCTGCCCTTCCTTGTTAGGTACGGTCGTGATAGTCTGCATAGCGTCCGACCACGCGTGGTTGATTCAGCCCGTCTCCTTTTGGTTGGTCCATGCGGCCTGTCACGTAGGTACCCGGGGTCCATGTACTCTACAATTGTGCTTCCGATGAGGATAGGTTGCAGGATGACAATCTAGATCAAATGTTGCACGACGAAGAAGGGAACCATGATGATAGGGAATGTGGTAAAATCTAGGGCATGATGGAGGACTCAGAGAAACCTTTGTTCCCAGGCTGCAAGTTGAAATACACAAGGTTGTCATTCATGCTTGAACTGCTAAAATTGAAGGCAAGCAACAGTTGGTCCAACAAAAGTTTCACAGCGCTGTTACATCTATTGGCTGACATGCTTCCAGAAGGAAATGAGTTGCTAACAACCACCTACAGAGCCAAGAAGGTTCTTTATCCCTTGGGAATGGGAGTAGAAAGAATACATGCATGTTTGAATGATTGTATCCTATACTGCAAAGAGTACACAAACTTGTATGTATGTCCGGTGTGCAACGCATCCCAGTACAAGTGTAAGAGTCATTCAGATCATGACAGTGAGGGAATCAAGGTGAAGAAAGGACCTCCTACTAAGGTGGCATGGTATCTGCCTGTAATTCCCCATTTAAAGCGTTTGTTTGCGAACCCAAAGAAGGCAAAATTGTTGCATTGGCACTCGGAGGAGCGTAAGAATGATGGAATGCTAAGGAACCCTACTGATTCTACCCAGTGGATAAACATCGATAGAAGGTTTCAAGAATTCGGTGTGGATCAGAGGAATATATGGTTTGGATTGAGTATAGATGGAATGAATCCTTTCGATAACATGAGCAGCTGGCATAGCACTTGGCCTATGAATCTCTGTATCTACAGCCTTCCTCCTTAGTTGTCTATGAAGTAGAAATACATTTAATTGTCTGTACTTATCCAAAGACCGAAACAACTTGGGAATGATATTGATGCGTACCTAGCTCCATTGGTGGAAGATCTAAAAATACTGCGGGTTCCTGGGGTATAGGTGTGGGATGCATACAAACGAGAGAACTTCACTTTGCATTACATGTTATTCTGCACCATAAATGATTACCCTACCCTCGCTAAACTATCGGGCCAGAGTATAAAAGGAGCTAAGGCAAGAGAATCCAGCACGGTAGGAGTCTTGGATCACGAGACAGCATAACCTTTAGTTCAACAAATGGATGAAAGAGTAACCCATCACTGGGAGCTCATTAGATGACACACCGACATGGTTGGCAAAAGGCCCAACTTTTACAGTTGTCACATGAAAAGGATACGACTTAAATGGGTACACATTTTACTTGAGAAATCAGGATATGAAGAGCACAAACTAGAACAACAGTGTTCACATAGATGCGTTTAATACCGCTGGGTCGACAAGGAGCTCCTATTATGGGTTCATAGAGGAGATTTGGGAGCTCGACTATGTACTTTTTAAGATCCCCCTATTTCGGTGTTGTTGGGTCCATCTCCAGCATGTAAAGGTCGACAAGTACGGCATCACTACTGTGGACCTCGAACGTATCGAATACCAAGATGAACCATTCGTACTTGCCAACCAAGTTGTTCAAGTCTTCTACGTGACTAACCCATGCAACAAGAAGCTCCATGTAGTTCTTCAGGGAAAAAGGAGGATTGTCAGAGTTGAGAATGTAGTAGATGAGGAAGAGTACAATCAATTTGATGAGTTGTCACCAATTGGAAATGCTATCATGGTCCAAGAAGAACAATCTGAGGAAGCTAGCTACACACATGTCAATCATTGTGAAAGACTAATTTTCATAAAAAAGAATAAGCAAGTTGAGTTATGAGGAGGCATTGTCATGTTTATTTTTCATGTGTAATTAAAGCTGAACTTGTAATCAACTAGATGATTGTGATGAACACCTTGTATATATGATTGTGATGAACTTTACAAAACCTACAGTACATATCTATATATTCATTATGATCAATTGCTAGTACACTAACTAGCTTGTGATGCATCTGAATTATTTAATAAAGTCCCCATTCTTTTATTTGTGTACTTGTGTACCTGATAATTCATTGTCATATATATATATGTCATAATTGACATCATGGACGGTTTTCTAATAGAACCGTATGTGATATGTGATCATCATAGACGACATCACAAACAGTTTTACTATAGAATAGTCTATGATATAGGCTTCTATATAACTTCCCCCGCACAGATCGTTAGTACCACGTACCAACGCTCAAAACCCTAATACTCTCCGATGTGCCTTCTCCCGTGGTCTACTACTCAATACAGCAAGTGCTTCTCCCCTGACCTCGGCGACGCTTCCCACCTTCGGTGACTCCCTGACAGGCATCCCCCCAGCAGCACCCCCCCGGCATCCCCCCAAGCGTGGTGCCATGTCCCAAGCCCACGTTCTCCCAAGCCGACCTCATCCTATGGCGACCTCCACAAAACCTAGTTTCCTCCCTCGACAGCACCGCCCCCTCGGTGAGTCCTTGTCCCCAACCAAAACCCTAGGGTTATAAAGTATTACTCTTTGGTACTGTGAATTAGAGTTGTGAAGTATGATACTATCTTGTTACTGCAATTAAAGATTCAAAATGGAGTTTTACTATATAATGTATTACATACTTTGTTAATACCGATGTATGGATGTATGATTAATTCTGTCAGCACTTGTTGTTGATGAATACTCAACAACTGCTTACATTTTTGTATTGAGTCATATTGTAAAACTTGGGGACCTTGTATCGTGGGGAGGCAATTTTTTTGTGAGGATTTGGGTTATGGTAGACGGTTTGTTACAACAAAATTAGTAGTGACATGGGTTATAAGGTATTGCTCTTTTGAACTATGAATTAGGGCTGTGAACTAGGACTAATATCTTTATACTACAAAATTAGCTTATTATACACTGCAATACTTGGTTAGATCATTTAATTATCTACTGTGACTTGTGATATATATATATATATATATATATACTATTCTAAAGCAGCATTTGGTGGCAGTGGTCCGTTCTTCCCACGTCATTAATTGCCGCTTAATTGCCCTGCTTAATTGCCCTACTTAATTGCCCTTCTTAATTGCCCTACGCAAGAAACGAAGAGTTGCTTTAATTAGCCAGCTTTCGCAAGAAACGAAGCGTTAAAGATAGATGTTTGATCTTGTGAAATAATTTTTTTTTATTTTTTTAATCTTTATTTTTCGTTATCAATTTTGTTTTTCGTAGCAACGCACGGGCATGTAACTAGTATATATATATGTGATAGTTTGCTCACTGTTCAATAGACTTTACTATTATTTTGATAACTCCCAGTTGTCTGTTGTTTCTGTTCATATATGTTGTAGTCTGTTATCTATCTAGTAAGCATACTTCTAGTTTGTGTATCCCTATATACATGTTTATATTGTTCTAGATGATCAATTGATTAGGTCCTTAAGTATATAAATTTTTAATTTGAGGTAAGGTTATCACAAACAAGTCTATACTTTGCCCCTAGTGGCGAGGAAGGCCTTTTAATGCAACCCGACATCTGAGAACAATCTAAACTCAACTTGATCTCATTGCTAGTTGTACATAGGTTTGTCATGTATATTGTTCAAGGTGTACGTTGCTCCTGGAATGGTTGTGGCTAACCTTTTGCAATCACATAGGTCATTCAAAGCTCTTGAAGATCCTTTTGGTATGGATGGGGCGATGCTACAGCACCATTTTAAGTTTTCGTTATCCCTATAAACAATAATCCTATATCAAATTTCATAATAACAACTCTGGAACTAACCAATTCTATATTTGCAGTGCCACCAGCAAGGAAAGAGAAATAACAGATGTGGATTTTACGTTTGCCACAACATGGAATTCCTCGTAAGTACAAAAAAGACCTAGATTAAGCGAAAGCTCTAGATCTGGCTGTCAGCTTGCGTCCTCCACTAGATCTTGCGGCCAATGGACTTAGGGGCGGCGACGGCTAGTGGCACAATGTCCCAGTAGGGAGGCCCATGCTAAATCGATGGGGGAGATGAGGCCCGGTGTTGGGTTAGGGTGAGGTGGACTTGGCGGCAGCGGCCAATGTTGACGCGGCAACCAGGGGGTGGTAGGACAGATCTGGTGGTCTGTTTGTTGAGAGAGGTGGTGCTGTATCGACAAGGGCGACGAGGTCTGACGTTGGGTTAGGGGGAGGTGGACTTGGGGGGCAGTAGCTGGTGGTGGCGTGGCAACCCGAGGGGGAGGCCAGATTCAATGGTGATTGGGGACAGGGTAGGTGGGAGGCGACAATGTGGGGAGAATGAGTGAGAATGTGAGAGTAGCACGCCATTTTGATGGTGGCAGAGGGAGACGTGGGGAGGAGAAGAGGTGGGGAGGTAGTTGCATTGCGACTTTGCTCAAGAGGCCCCATGAGTCAGTGCTGGTGTCATGTGGAATCCTGCCTCGGGGATAGCAGTGAACAACAGGAGACTAGGACGATCATCCAACTCGTGAGGGTAAACTCTATTTTCTAATAGTAAAGAGATAAGAGGATTTTGTTTTTCCTTTCAATTTTCGTTTTGACTGAAGTTTCTCTCTTTATTTTTGGTTTTTTTTGTTATCCTTCATGCACAAACTGCAAATTACAAATCTGCATGGTAAAAAGTACTTATTCTTGCTTATTTTTATATTTTGGGTGATCATTGTAGACAGAATACATGTGATAGGAGTAGCGCAATTATATCTCTTGTCACTTCATCTTCCACAATATATATCATTAGTATTCATTCAATTGTAAAATAGTGCTTGGCCAATTTAGTTAATGGATTCTCGTAATTGTAATAATGAACATTGAAGTTAGTTGGTTATATTTATTAAACAGGAAGTTTTAGTTGTTTATCTATTGTTGTATTTATTTTTGTTCATCGTTGTCATCATAAAGTAAAGATTGTTCTCGAGCGGATGTGATCCAAGTGTACCCAAGCGCGAAGGTTTGTGCGTACTTGGAGTGTGGTTCTAGTGTTTCATTGTTTTGTTATTATTTATGTGATTATGCCAATTCTCTTTGCTGATGATGGTAGTGGTGATAATTATTTAAATTGCTTTCTAAATTAGGGTTAAAATTATGATAGAAATGAGGAAAAATATAAGTGGTGGTAATATCTTGAACAAAGGTTGCACGTACGAAATGAAACGGTGGAAATGAATAGCGACGGTCAGTTTGGTCACACCATTAGGCTAATCGATACTTGGCGGCGCCGTCCGTGCATGCCCCACTCGTGTGTCCTTCTCTCTCACCCAACAGCACCGCACCTGTCGGGACCTGAATATGCAAATCCGGACCATCTGTGTATTCAGCACTAGTCCAGGATCACGCTAGTGCACACAGTCTCAACGTCGGTAAATACCACAATCATACTCAATGAAATACTAAAGTACTTTATTGAAAGGGGAAAATAACCGGTTGCTCGACCTTATGGTCAAGTTACAAAAGTACGCCTCGCAGGGCTTAAGTCTTATTCAAATAAACTTGCAACAGAAATTAAAGAAACGCGTGGCGCCAACCAATATGCCACAGGCAACTGACTGGGTTCGCCCCTAGTTCGTCGGCTCCTCCTGGAACTCCTCCTCCAATGCTAGCGTCGATTCTTCTTCAACTGATGGTTGTGTGGTGGCAAGGGTGAGTACTTAAAAGCACTCAGCAAGTCATGCACAGAGATGCAATGCTAATAGCTACATGCATGGCTTATTCCAACAACAAGCTAATGGGTTCTTTTGCAATAAGCAACATTCATAAATAACAGTAATAGATTGGGAAGTAGTAAAACAGTAATAACAATAATAACTTCGTAAACAATTTCTCAAGTAAAGCATTTATCAACCTAAACAAGTTCATCATTTCCAACACCAAGTATCCATAAACCAAGTTCATTTTTCACAAAAGTCTAACCCTTGACTGTAATCACCGAGCAATGTCCAATACCGTGGACTCGGCTATCCGAATAGGTTTTACACTCTGTAGAGGTTATACACTTTACCCACAACATACAATTAACCACCACCAAGGCGAGAGATCATAACAAAGCCTTTCCAAAGCTACTTCTAGACCCGGTACTGCCCGCTAAGGTTTCAACACTGAAGGGACTGGTTACCACACTCAGGGCCCCCCTCTTGCACCTGTGAGTCCACCCGTTTACCCGGGGCTCACACCACCATGACAGCACCGAAATTTAGACATAACAGTTTACTCGGCCAGGTCTGTCCCATTCCAGACTTGTGGCTGTATGTTGCACTCAGTTCAAATTCTTACAAGGTTAACTCCTTAAGTGACCAAGGCAAGACTACCCAAAGAGTTCACAATAACCAAAACAACAAAACCAAATACGACCTCCCGTGTGCCATACCTGGCCCACTGGAAACAATCTTGCCACTTGCCTCTGTTTAAATCATTTTATCACCCCGTTGATTTACCATGCACTACGTGCCATCAACATCATCAATAACATGTATCACATCTTTCATAAACATGTTCCATATCTCATTAAGTCAAGATTAGCATTTAACGTTCTGAAATGATGTCGTCGACACATTGCAGGGCTAAGCATACTATGTGCAATCTAATTAACCCATGTTGGCAAATTATTAATGTCCAACTAGTATTCCATAATCTATGGTGACAAAGGATTCATGGCATACAATTATTCTAGACAAGGTGGCATACATCAAGTAGGTCATATAACTACTTCCCGAATTATTTAAAAGCATTTTTAATTAAATTAGCATGCAATAATTCAAATCAACATAATTTCAAGAGTGGGATCAATATGGTCAAAGCATAACCCCATTTATTAAATCAAAACAGAGAAAAACTCATGTCCAAAAATTAAATAAAATTCACCATTAAATAGACTCAATTTTACAAAAATTTAGAAACTATAATCACCTCAATCGGAGTTAAAACGCAAAAGTTATAGTCGTTTGAAGTTTGAAAAAATCAATTAAAAAGAATAAACCGAATTAATTCATTTATTTTTCTATTGAAAAATCTGAAATATGTTGTCAGCATGACGTCAGCACGCAATTTCTTTTTCGGCCGAATTATTTTTCTAAAGGAAAATCGATTTATTGCGTCATGCTTGCATCATCCGATCCATAGACTTGGTCCATGGCTCGGGCTCGGTCCACTATGGACCCGGTCCAAGGGTGCACGTGACGCTGACGCGTGGGCCCGCTCGGATGACGTCACATTGACATCATCACGTGGCGCGGTTGGCCAACCTGACAGGTGGGTCCCACCATGACATCATCGATGACATCATGCACTCGCGGGCACATCCACTAACATGTGGGCCTGTTGCACTCGCAGACATCATCGATGACATTAGGGGTGACGTCAGCAACGACCGAGGCTAACCGCGCCGCTTCGGTTTCCCACGACGTGGCACGATCTGGACCGTTGGTTCGAAATCCGACGGTCACGATTAGATCTAACCTCATACGTATTGGATCCACACGATTTGATCTGGACCGTTCAATTTGGATTGGACGGCTGAGATTGGATCTGGTTCGCCGCGTCAATGGGGGTGACGTGGCATGACCCGGCGCCCGACGTGTGGCACGATATGAGTTGTACACCGCAGATCGAACGGCTACGATTTCATCTAGCGCTTACAACGTTAATTGAATCTAACCGTACGATGTAGATCTAACGATTGAGATCTAATCTAGCACGGTGCAGTACGAATCTACGTGGCTTAATCTGGTGCATTGGATCTAGATCTAACGGCTACTAATAGATCTAAATAGTAAAACTAGATCCAATCCAAATCGTACGATCTAAATTCTACGGTTGAGATCTAATCCAATGAAACTAATGGATCAGCTACGTGGACTCACCGCAATCGTTGGATGAAGATCGGACGGTCGGCGTGCTTCGCGCTTTCCGGCAATGGCACGGCGAGGCTGTCCCATCGGGCTTGAGGATGACAACCACCCGTGCGGCGTTAGAGGCCTGCTCCGGTGAACTGAATGGTCGCGTTCAATGCGCCTTGACTCGGGGATCTCGGATCTTGGCGCAACAGCGACGGAGGCGGCCAAACTTGCAACTAAAAAAGGCGAAGAACAACTGCGGCGTCTCCCTAACCACAGCAAGCAATTACCGACGCACGGTGAGGAGCTTGGCGGCGCGACCTAGGGTAAAGTGCGATGGACGAAACAGCGAACGCAGTACGCGAGTCCATGCTTTAAATGCCGGCTTCGGCGTTCGGATTCAGCCCGGAAATCACAGGGTGGCCATTGCAGCGGCGGACTCCGGCGCCTACTCGGAGAGGTGACATGGCAACCATTCGTGCGTCCACGCTGCTCGATACAACGGCCCCACTTGCGCGAGCACACGGACAGATCACAGCTGTGAGATCCCAATCCAACGATTAAACCCTCGCGTGCGCGTGGCGGAAACTCGATCGTTGGATCTAGATCCAACGGTCGGCACGGAGAGGATCCGATTCGAGTCCGGCGCGGTAACGGGTTCGCGGGTCCGATCCATAGCGCGACCCGTTAGGGTTTCCGATTTTCTTTTTCGTTTTTATTCTTTAAAATAATCCTAGAAATTCTGGAAAATATTTCCAACAAAATTTTGAGACATTTTGGACTTAAATAAAATATTTCCAACAAAATTTTATTTGAAAATTTTAAATATTTAATAATTCAAGACAGGGATTAATTCAAATTAAATCCAGATAAATCCAAATAAATTCCAGAAAATTCCAAAAATTCAAATAACTCAATAAATTGAATAAAAGCACAAATTTGGGATGTTACAACACTGCACATATGAACTAACTACTCCCGAGCAGAGAGCGTAGCCTTGTAGGTGGTCAGAAATGGTTGGAATGAATGAAGCTGGCGTTGCGTGTTGTCCTGCGTGATCAACATTACTGGTGAAACCAATCAAGGTCTGTCGATGCATGCCTCCTAGATTTGATCTCCCGCCGTGCAATATCATTCCACCCGATGTCCTCGGTGTCTTCATCCTCTGCCGTAGAGACCTTGCCCGCAGTAGCTTGGGCCTTGACCACGAGCTTGGACATCTCCACAGCTGCGTGGCTCGCCCTCGCTATTAAGGGATCAACCTCGTCTAGGTCGATCGCCTTCCAAGTTAGGCCTGGGAGCGTCGACGTAGCGCCCGGTGACCTCCAGCGCCTTGTGACCAACGGCGTCGGGCCTTCCTTCTTCCTCATGTTCTTCCGTTGCCGAGCCCGAGGTCACTCCAGCGAGCTCGGCCTGGAGGGCGGCGATCTTCCCCTCTAGTTGCTCCTTCCGTGCGGAGCTCCTCATTGTTGCCTTTGCCTTCTTTGCCTCCTCCGCAAGCTGGTGCAGACGAGCCATCAAGTTCAAATTTTTCTTGGTATGGTCCATCATCCAAATACCGCCGGTGAGGGCTCCTCCTCATCAGCACCGGCTCCTCCTCATCTTGCACAGGGGCGCGTGGTCTCGACCTCCGGAGCCACCGCTCCAGTGTAACGGAGAGTGCTTCCCTCCGCCCTCTTCAGGTAAAACCAATGCTTGGCCCAGCCTAACACCGAGTCCTTGAGCGTGAAGTTCGGATACTCGTATGGTCGGTTGGACCAAAAATGGAAATAGATGCAGCTAGCGGGAGAGGTCCCTCCAGTGCGGAACAAGGAGTAGAAATGAAAAAAAGGCTTGCCGCGGGCACGACGCCCACATATCCCTCACAAAGGTGTGAGAAGATCTCCAAGACAAGGATGGAGTTAGGGTTAAGGTTGGAATCTCGCACTCGCACTGGCTAGTACGGATTCAAGAAACACACTCTCAGGCGTCCGCAGCCAGTTGACGGAGTAGAGCTCGCAGGAGACAATCTCTCCCTCCTACGGCTCTGGGGCTTCCTCATCGCCGGGAGTGCGCCACGACTCCTCGTCGAGGTAGCCGAACTCCACGAGTAATCGGAGCCTCTCCTTGCTCACTTGCTCATCTTGCTTGCTCCGAACTTTGCCATGGACTCGATGGAAGAAGAAGATGCGAGCGTAAAAAGCACAGGACTTAAGGATTTCTTGAGGCTTAGATGTGGAACACTAGTGAAGAGTTTCTCGCAGCCGCTAGGATACAGGACTCAGGAATTCCTAAAGCCCCGGAGGTGAAATGCAGGTGAAAAGTTTCCTGCCACCGAACTCAAGAATCCCTAAAGGCACAAGCGTAGGTGAAGAGTTTCTCACCACTCACGAGTCGATGCGTGCATACACAACTTTCGAAACCATCCAATAAAGGCGCGGTTCTCGAAAAACTATTCGAACCACTACCACGAGGCTTCACGGAGAAGGAACCGGCGCGACCCTTCGGTCTTCTCCTGCCTGAGCTTCCCTTGGTCGAAGGTCGAGATGGAAGCTCAGTTTCTCCCAACCATGCTCGTCCGTGAGCGGGACGTGCTTGGATGCTGCAGTAGTGTTTCGCTGCAAGATTCCAATCCCTTCATTAAGTTTGTAGGCTCAAGGGAAGGCCCCACCAAGTAGTTTTCCACTTGAGCCTCAGGGGCTAGCTGTCGGGGATTGGATAATCTTCGTATGGACTATTATACCCCGGCAGCCAATTTCGGTTGACCAAACATGCCCTTGGATGATGTCCCAAGGAGGACCCTCGAATAGTATAGTTGGCTGGTCCGCCCGATCAGACTAGGCCCAATGCTCGGGCACGAGAACCCATGCTTGGACACGAGCATCCATGCTCAGCCACGAACACTCATGCTCGATCCAGGTTAGCCCGCGAACATACGAGCTCGAAAACATCGAGCAGAGCAGGGGAACTCCTCGAGTATGATTAGAAGGTCATGTTCGCCCCCATAATGCCTAAATAGCGAT
This sequence comes from Rhipidocladum racemiflorum, assembly GCA_036346355.1. Taxonomy (NCBI): domain Eukaryota; kingdom Viridiplantae; phylum Streptophyta; class Magnoliopsida; order Poales; family Poaceae; genus Rhipidocladum; species Rhipidocladum racemiflorum. The sequence goes on from CM070576.1 coordinate 41,930,470, forward strand.
AATTACACCACGATTTGGGGCTGTTACACCCACGACGGGAACGTGGTGAGAATCAAGGCTTCAGTTGCAGCCACGATTAATGCGGTAAAGTGCGCATTATTCGGTTGCAGTTATTTTGTAAGCTATAAATACTCCCAGATAAATTGATATGGGGGTTGCGCGTGAACACACTCAGGAGAGGCAGGAAGCTCGACACACACATACGAATATCTCTATAAGAGCTCAACAGTAATAGCAAACCACTAAAGTAGGGTTATTATCTCCGCTGTGAGAGGCCCGAACCAGTATAAACTCTTGTCCACTTTCTGAGTATCTTATTCCCTCACGAGCATTCGTCAGACGCAAAACCTTCGCTAGAAAGGGACCCATGTTGATCCCTCATTCAACAAGTGAGCTCGGTGGGGACCCGTTTCCCAATCGTCGACAATCTTCTTTACTGTTCATTGTTATGAAATTGCTTAAATAGTTGATTATGAGCCAAGTGTACTGTAACACCCCGGCATTTAATATGCCCGAATGCTACCAAACATAAGCTAAACAACAACTAAATACCACATTTAACATAAAATTCCAGCAAAGGCGCATAGACTAAAAAACCGAAATTTCGGCAGCACCTCCTTTGTTTTATCATGAATTTAAGGAACAGCAACAATATAGCATTATATGGCAATAAGAGAAACATCTAAAACAGTAATAAGTAGAGTCTTAACGACAATAAAAGACTAACATTAAGCTCTTAAGGTTCCAAGTGTCAAACAAACCATAGAACTCTCATTAACCAAGCTAAGACTTAATTTTAAAGACCATCACACGCAATTTATTATCAAACTAAATGAATTGACTTGGGGAAACATTAAGGTGAAACAACGTGTGAGCGTGTGACTATTCCCCTTTCCCGCATGCCGTTCTCATGGTACCTAAAACAACAAGAAAACACAAGGGTGAGTTCGAAAACTCAGCAAGCATACTGCAATGGACAACAAGCATAACAACATGGCAATAACATCTTCCATCATGTATATCATCTCATTCATGATTACTTATCAATATCATCATCACTTTGTATGCGAAGTAATGCAATGCTCCTGACCCTCCGAACCTCATACCGGTATGGGAAGTACACACCGTCGGTGTGCACCCTTTCCTCCCTTCCATCCCGAAGATGGAGGGTGCCTACTCTTCCAAACACCACGTGGATGGAATCACGACATAGGACTTACTCAATGGCGTTCGGATTAGTCATAACTTTCTCACCGACCTTGCCTGACTAGTTAAGACTTTCTCACCGCCTCGCCCTATCTCATGACATGCATGCAACCATGCCAATTATCATATTTAATTCACATATTAACACATGGCATCATAATATGTTAAACATGCTCATCATATCATATCATTCATTAACACATGGCAAGTGGACATATATCATGTAAACAATTCCATCTAATCTCAACATGCAACCTACAACTCGCTATCCATCACAACACACTTGCCTCAACCACGTGCAACGGATTGGCGGGAAGAAGAGGGCACTTCCGGGGTCACACCACCTGCACATAGGCATCACACACTCACAATCATAGCCTCCAAACAGTACACAACCCCCATCTAACCCGACATTGCCAACTACTCGCAAAACCTAAAAACAGAGGTTCTGTCCCGGCGGGACAGCAGCCTTGCAAAAGGCATAACTTGAGTTCTGGGACTCCGAATGAATTAAACGAGTACACCCTCGCGTAGCCTAGGAAATTTCCCAACTTTCTCTAGGTATAAGGAAAGTCTGATTCGGCCTCTAAAGTTGTTTAATCTACAGATGACCGAGATCTGTTCCAATTACGTCACAGATTTTTAGGCGCTCGGTAAAACAGCCATAACTTTCAAACGGCTGATCGGAATTTAACGTGCTTTACGTCCACGGAAATATAATTAAATTATCTACAACTTCCTAGAAGTCCGTACGGTCGGATTCGGATTCTAAATCGACGGAAACTCAAACCCTAGTTCGACTGCTCAATCTGCCCGAAAACAGAAACGTGGACAAGTTTAGATCTAACCCAAATTACTTCAATCCAGCGCCTCCAATTGATCTAAAAACTTGATAAACACCCTAATAACAGTACCTAGATCATCCCCAAGGATCCCCAAGATCATACCTTTGCCCGACGAACAAATCTCCAATCAATCTCCGCGGATCTCCTCGCGAATCGCTCCTCGCTCCACGCTCCTCGCTCCACGGGATGGATCCACGAGGTGCAGGGGTGGGGAGGCCACCCTAGGGCAGCAAGGGGTGGAGGGGAGGTGGTGTGGAGGTGGAGGAAGGGGAGGGGGCGCACGGTATGGGGAGGGGGCGGCTAGGGCTTAGGGAAGGGGGAGGGAGGAGAGGTGGAGGGAGGGGGGGCGCATAGGGGCTGAGGTGGGGCGCACAAGGGGCAGGGGGAGCCCCTTTTACTAGCCCCCACACCCTGCCCTAGTCCAATAAGAGTCCCTCTCAATCCCTCCAAAGCCCACCAAGGCCCAAAACTCCCCCGGGAAGGCCCAAAACCCCGAAAACGGCCCGGAAACGGCCCGGAAAAGCTATTAACCTCCAAGTCTTATGGTTTTAACCTTATTTCCACACCTCATACTATATTTAACCTTATCATGCTCAATAATAAGGTTACGACACTCCGAGGTGTCACATGTACGTAGGTTTGTCATGTAGGTTGTTCAATGTGTATGTTGCTCTTGGAATGGCTGTGGCTAACCTTTTGCAATCACATAGGTCGTTCAAAGCTCTTGAACATCCTTTTGACATGGACGGGGCGAAGCTACAGCACCATCTTAAGTTATCCCTATAAACAATAATCCTATATCAAATTTCATAATAACAACTCTGGAACTAACCAATTCTATATTTGCAGTGCCACCAGCAAGGAAAGAGAAATAACATATGTGGATTTTACGTTTACCACAACATGGAAGTCCTCGTAAGTACAAAAAAGACCTAGATTAAGCGAAAGGTCTAGATCTGGCTATCAGTGAGTGTCCTCCACTGGATCTTGCGGCTAGTGGACTTAGGGGCGACGATAGCTGGTGGCGCGGTGTCCCAGTACGGAGGCCCGCGATGCATCGATGGGGGGAGATGAGGCCCGGTGTTGGGTTAGGGTGAGGTGGACTTGGCGGCAGCGGCCGGTGTTGACACGGCAACCTAGGGGGTGGCAGGCCAGATCTGGTGGTGTGTTTGTTGAGGGAGGTGGCACAGCATCGACGAGGGCGACGAGGTCTGGTGCTGGGTTAGGGGGAGGTGGACTTGGGGGGCAGCAGCCGGTGGTGGCGTGGCAACCCGAAGGGGTGGCTAGATTTGGGGGCGATTGGGGACAGGGTAGGTGGGAGGTGGCAATGTGGGGAGAATGCGTGAGAACGTGATAGTAGTGCACCGTTTTGATGGTGGCAGAGGGAGACATGGGGAGGAGAAGAGGTGGGGAGGTGGTTGCATGGTGACTTTTCTCAAGAGGCCCCACGAGTTAGTGCTGGTGTCGTGTGGAATCCTGCCTCGGGGATAGCAGCGAACAACGGGAGACTAGGACGATCATCCAGCTCATGAGGGTAAACTCTATTTTTTAATAGTAAAGAAATAACAGGATTTTGTTTTTCCTTTCAATTTCTAGTTTGACTGAAGTTTCTCTCTTTATTTTTGGTTTTTTTTGTTATCCTTCATGAACAAACTGCAAATTACAAATCTGCATGGTGAAAAGTACTTACTCTTGCTTATTTTAATATTTTGGATGATCATTGAAGACGGCATACATGTGATAGGAGTAGCCCAATTATATCTCTTGTCACTTCATCTTTCACAGTATATATCCTTAGTATTCATTCAATTATAAAATAGTGCTTGGCCAATTTAGTCGATGGCTTCTCGTAATTGTAATAATGAACATTGAAGTTAGTTGGTTATATTTATTAAACAAGAAGTTTTAGTTGTTTATGAGGGATCGTTGGCGCTAAATACCCCTGAAGTGTGTCTAAATACGCTAATCGACACTAAACCGCGGAAGAAATAATTAAACCAGTACTAAACCAAGAGAATCAATCACAATATGAGAGTGATCAAATATCGAAATCGCCAATCTTTATTGCACGTTGGCAGCACATGGTTCCTTTGCATGAAAGCGCTAATCCCAACTGACTACCTCTAATCACTCTAATCTCTCTCTTCCCTTCTCTCTCTCTGCAACGCCATAACTTGCATCGAAGGCTTCCCGTCAAACCAATGCCTGGCCGCCTGGCTTCCTTTCTCCTTTTTTCCGTGCCGTCAGCCGCCGCCTGTTCTGCATTTTTTCTGCAAACCCTTGCGTAGTCATCTGTCCATCCGGCTGCTTGTCTTCTTTTTATACTGAAGCATGGCCCGCCTCGCCTGGCTTCCTTTCGCTCCTGCACGCGTCCAGTCCCTGCGCTCCTGGCTACCTGCATGCGTCCAGACTCCAGCCCCTGCACTCCTGCCTGCATCAATGCATCAATGCACACACACGTCCTGCATGCAACTCACATGCAAGCACACTCCTGGCATACAACACACAAGCATGCATATACTATTTTGATTCCTTTATACATATTTATCAATGCATACTAATCACAAATATTATTTCTTGGCAAATCACTCAACACAAAAATTATAAATCAACAATCCCCCCTTGATGAGTGATTTGACAACACAATACAATGCATATTCAAAATAGCTCCCTCTTGATATAAACTTTCCCTCTCAACAAATCACCAAATCATGCAAACATTATTTCTCCCCCCGGACGAATGCAACCCATACAAATCAAGAAAATCTAATCTCTCCCCCTTTGTCAAAACACACATCAAGGATCACACAGCAATAAAATACAAATATGCCATGAAATGCAAACCTAAAAAGTATTGAAAATTATTCAAGGTGAACACAAATATTATATTAATTCATATCCACACTCCAAGATCCAGGGGCTGCCCCATAGTCAAGTAGAAACCACTGGTTTTGAGTAAGATGGTTATGAGATTACAATAAACTTATGGACAGATAAATAGGTACACTTGGGCAAAATATTTAATATATATAAAAATATCACATGTGATACTAGATTTGAGCACATATAACATACCAGATTCACAATTATTTGTCCAAAGCTTCTATTTTTAATTACTTCTTCTTTTTTTGATATAAATGTCAATAACCTTGTAGACTTTTTAAGCACAGGTATGGCAAAGTTGAGCTTGCATCTTTTTCCTATATGGCAAACTTTAGCATTTACATCTTTTGTTGTACATGTATGGCAAGGTTGACCTCACATATTTTTCTAGTTTGGCAAGTGACATTATACAGTCAAACTTGCATCTTTTGCCCTGCATTTTTATAAGCAATCCCAAGGACTCATCATGATCATCTGGCTTAAACAAAAGAGGCTTAAAAACAGTACTAGAAAACAAATTAGGAATTATAATTTTTGAAAAATAGACCTTGTGGCAAATTTACTCAATCCAGAAGAAAACTGTAAGATCATAAACATCCCACTACCTACTAGTACTAACACAACTCAACTAAGTTGGCTTTGTCATGAAAAATTGTCATGTGAAAGTTCACTGCTATAGAAATAAGTATTCAACAAGTATAATAAACAATGCTTGTACTATATGATATGCAAGACTATTCTACATGAATTTGTTGGAGTGCATGAGACCCAATTCACCTCTCAACCGAGCAAACTCTAAGATAGAACAAATAGAAACAATTATCCACTTACTTTCAAGCCTTTTGCTTTTAATCTACGATGAAAAAGCACGTTTAAGCACCCATATTTGAGAAGTGTTGTTGCTGTTTTTTAACAAATTTTTAGGAACCTAAGCAGTTTTAACATCGTTTACATGAGAAAAGCTTTGTATTTGATTGCTATCAAGTGAAGGGTCATAAGACACCAATTTTCTTTGGTTTACAAGTCTATTCATACCAAAATGAGCATTGTAATGTTATTGAAATTTTATTTCATTTGACTTATATCCGTGATTACGAAAAGCAGAACCGTTTCTAGCATAATGACCAAATTTACCACAATTGTAGCAGTTCACACGATGAAAAGTATCCCAATTTTTTGGACCCACATTAGCATAACAATTTACTTTCATGTGTCCAAATTTTCCACACCCAAAACATCTCATAAGTTTCTTTTAAGTCATCACATTATCAGAAGGACGTAAAAGAACGGGTTTTTCATTAACCACAGGAATTTTATCATTGTTGTTCTTTTTATATCCTACACCTTCCTTCATAAAAGAGCATTTAGATGTATCTAAATCATGTTCAAATTTTTCTCACCATTTGTCATCTTTTCTAAAGTAGCTTTCAAGTAATTGTTTTGTTGGGTTAGATCAAGACATCGAGTACAAATGTATGTGTAAGGATGCTTCTCTAGTTCAATTAATTTCTTTCTAATTCCAGCAAGGTTCTCACAAGAAAATTCCTGTGCTAACACATGAACTTGTTTCTCTAAAGTAGAAGAATTGTTTTCAAATGAGTTCTTTAAAGAGTCTATCTCTTTTTGCAAAACTATGCAATTGTCATAGGAAAATAAACTAGATTTCAGCAAAGCATTTTCACTTCTATAGAATTCACATTTCTCACAAGTGGTATTCTCAAGATCAACAATTTTTCTTTTCAGTTTTACACAAGAATCACAATTTTCACTCCTTTTATTAGAAACAAGCTTAAGTTTCTCATTTTCTAGCTTCAATTCTTTGCACTTGTTTAACAATCTATTACAAATTTTTTCTTGTAATTTAAAAACTTCATGAGTTTCAGAATCATTTACCTTATCTTCATCTTCATCATCAGCATCTTCACTTTCCAATGTTTCAAGACAAACGACCCTCCCAACAAGGCAAATTTCTACTATATCATCATCCTCTCCAAGTGTAGCCAAAGGATCATTGTCGTCCTCATAATCATCTGAAAAATCAAACTCCTCCACCATGTTCAAGAACGTTTTCTGGAGTGACTTCTTCATCTTGGAACCTGGAAATTTTTTCATTCGAAAAGGACTAGAATTCTTGTTAGCATTAGCAATCTTTGGACAATCACTCTGATAATGGCCAAATTCTTTGCAATTGAAACACTTTATAAGATCCTTTTTGTTTTTTCAAAATTTTGTTTTCATGACATTTGAAATTTTCTGTGAAAGGCTAGCAAGTTCATCAAAATCCATGTCATCAACATTCTTTTGAGTTTCCTTTTCAAAAACCTTTTGTTTATTTTTATCAACAGTGGCAAGAGTAATAGGAACATCATGAGCATTATGATCAATTTGACTAAGACCCATCTCGTATATTTTTAAAGAACCAAGCAAAGCATTTAATTTCAACATACTCAAGTCCTTAGATTCAGTTATTGCAGTTACTTTAAAGTACCACACCTTTTGATCTAAAGATCTAAGCAATTTTCTGCACTGATCTTCCTGAGAAAGCACATTTCCAAGGGATGTAAGTTTATTGACCAGTTCGTTAAAACAAGCAGCAAAATCATTAATGGTTTCCCCAGTTTTCATAGCAAACAATTCATACTCACGAGTAAATAATTCAATCTTAGCATTTTTGACATCATTAGTGCCCTCATGAGTAGTTTTTAAAGACTCCCAGATTTCATGAACAGTTTTCAGACTAGAAATCTTATTAAACTCATCCTTAGACAAAGCACCATAAAAATAACTCATTGCTTTTTGATTCAGAGTAAAAAGATCCTTTTGTTCTTTAGTGGTAATTTTATCAAGTTTCATGTACATAGTTTCTACCACTTCCCACAATTCATAACTCTGATACTGCAAGAAAGATTGCATATGAACTTTCCAATACGGATAATCTTCACCATTAAACATAGGAGGTTTAGTCATAGAGAAGTGCTAAATTGCGCCATAGCTCCTAATCGCAAGATTAAACTGAGCTAACTTGCTCTGATACCAATTGAAGGATCGTTGGCGCTAAATACCCCTGAACAGTATCTAAATACGCTAATCGACACTAAACAGCGGAAGAAACAATTAAACCAGTACTAAACCAAGAGACTAAACCAAAAGAATCAATCACAATATGAGAGAGATCAAATACCAAAATCACCAATCTTTATTGCACGTTGGCAGCACATGGTTCCTTTACATGGAAGCGCTAATGCCCACCTGACCACCTCTAATCACTCTAATCTCTCTTCCCTTCTCTTTCTCTGCAGCACCTTAACTCACATCGAAGGCTTCCCGTCAAATCAAAGCTTGGCCGCCTGGTTTCCTTTCTCCTTTTTTCCGTGTTGTCAGCCGCCGCTTGTTCTGCGTTTTTCAGGAAACCCTCGCGTAGTCACCTGTCCATCAAAGCATGGCTCGGCCCGCCTGGCTTCCTTTCGCTCCTGCACGCGTCCAGCCCCTGTGCTCCTGGCTACCTGCATGCGTCCAGACTCCAGCCCAGGGTTCACAAAATCAACGATTTTCGTGCGATTTTCGCGATTTTCGCCCGTATCGCTGGGGTTCGATATCAAAAACTGGTCGATAAATCGGTCCGATTCAAAAAAAATTCAAAAAAATTCAAAAATTTGAAAAAATTTACGTGTCAAAAACCGGTCGAAAATCGGTGGAAATTGGTCGATTTTCGTCAAAAATCGTCGAAAATCGCTACAAAAGCCGACCGCACACAAAAATCAACATGGCTGTCGATTTTCCACCGATAATCGTCGATTTTCCATCGATAATCGTCGATTTTCCATGATTTTTCAATTTTTTTCCAAAAAATTTGGTTTTTGAATTTGTCCGATTTTTTTCGATTTTCGACCGATTTTCGGCACGATTTTTACGATTATCGAATTTTACTGTTCATCCGAAAATTGACGAAACGATAAGGTGAACCCTGCTCCAGCCCCTGCACTCCTGCCTGCATCAATGCATCAATGCACACACGCGCGTCCTGCATGCAACTCACATGCAAGCACACTCCTGGCATGCAACACACAAGCATGCATATACTATTTTGATTCTTTATACATATTTATCAATACATATTGCTAAATTAGGGTTAACAATATGATAAAAATGAGGAAAAATATCAGTGGTGGTAATATCTTGAAGAAAGGTTGTGCGTAGGAAATGAAACGGTGGAAATGAATAGCAACGGTCAGTTTGGTCACACCACTAGGCTAATCGATACTTGGTGGCACCGTCCGTGCATGCCCCCCGCGCGTGTTCGTCTCTCTCCCCCAACAGCACCGCACCGCACCGCTCTTCCCGGCCATCATCCATCCACGCTCTCCCTGGACGCAAGGCATATACGAACTAACTACTCCCGAGCAGAGAGCGTAGCCTTGCAGGTGGTCAGAAATAGTTGGAATGAATGAAGATGGCGCTGCGTGTTGCCCTGCGTGATCGACATCGCTGGCGAAACCAATCAAGGTCTGTCGATGCATGCCTCCAAGATTTGGACCCCACCGTGTCATATCATTGCAAAGCAAAAAATTTTACTCCGTTCGAAATACAGTGGAATATTTGGGCGCCGGTAGTCTAATTGCCATCTCTGGCTTGGCCGAGATGGTTTGTGGAGGAAAACTCTGTTCTATTTACACTCTTCGAAGTCTGGAGAACAAACGGTCGATATATAAAAATAGGTCAAATCCGCCGGTGTTTTCACAGAAACCTGGTGGTTTTGACATGTTACCACTAGATTTCTGAAGCCTCTGGGTTCCCTCTGTTTCCGGAAGCAAACCCCATGTCACCACCATATTGTACGAGAGTGGTAATTGGGCCGGTTGGTTGCACATGAAAACACCACTGTCGGGACCCCGAATTTGCAAATCCGGACCCTCTGTGTATTCAGCACTAGTCCAGGAACGCGCTAGTGCACACAGTCTTAACATCGGTAAATATCACAATCATACCACTCGATACAAATAAAGTACTTTAATTAAATAGTCAAACTGGTTACTCGACCTTATGGTCAAGTTACAAATGTACGCCTCGCAGGGCGAAACTTATTAAGAGAGAAATAATAGCAGCCGAAAAATAAGATAACTTCGTGGCGCCATCCAGTATACCACAGGCAACTGACTGGGCTCGCTCCCTAAGTAGACGGTTCCTCGTGGAGCTCCTTCTCCAAAGCTGGTGTAGTCTCCTCTTCAACTGGTGTGGTATTGTGGCAAGGGTGAGTACTTGGGACTCAGCAAGTCATGCACAGAATGCAAGCTAATATACTATATGCATGGCTTGATACAAAGGAATAGCTCAAGGTATATTTGCAGTAAACAGCATTTGACAAGTAGCATAAGTAGATTCGAAAGCAGTATAAGCAAGTATAGCATAAATAATTTTTCCAAGGATTTTAATAAACATCTTTCCCATCCTAATCCACATTTCCATCAACATCATTATTAATCCAACCCAACCTTTCAGATCCAAGTTATTTTTGAGAAAATCTAACCCTTGACTGTAATTCCCGAGCGATGTCCAATACCGCGGACACGGCTATTCGAATAGATTCTACACTCTGTAGAGGTTATGCACTTTACCCACAAGATACAGTCAAACACCACAAAGGCGAGTTCCCGTAACAAAGTCTTTCAAAAACTTCTAACAATACAAGTGGTCCTCCCCGGTTATTGCACACTAACCCTTCCCTTAGCTAAGGCGAAGTTTAGGCCAATCAACCGTTAGATGGGTACCTGGCCTCACCAGATGCGCTCCCGCACAACTTACACAAAGGGTGTAGTTGACCTCCGAGGTCCCACAGTGCGTTATTAGCAACTTAATCAACTAGGTCCGTCCCATTACGGACATGTGGTTGCACGTTAGACCAGTTCAAAGGCTTGCAAGGTGAAGTCCTTAGGGTGACCAGGGCAAGACTACGAAGAACCAAATCAACATCCCCATTGCCACAATCGCCCACCTGATCATACTTGCCACATGCCCCGTCAAAAACTATTTATCAAACCCCAGTTGATTACCATGCACCACGTGCCATCAACATCACATGATACCTTTCCAAAACAGGTTCAATATATCATTAAGTCAATGTTAACATTTGATTGTCCAAAATCATGTCATGAGCACGTAGTGTGTCTAAGCGATACTACAACGATCTAATTTCCCATGTTGGCAATTTAATAATGTCCAACTAGTAAACCACAACTAGGGTGACAAGGGTCATGGCACATATTTAATTAATCAAGGTGTCATATAGCAATTTGGCATTTATCTAATTTCCCATATTTAAATAAAGTATTTTCTAATTGAACTAGCATGCAATAGGTTAAATCAAAATAGGTTTCAAAATAGGATCAACATGGTCAAAGCACAACTTGCCTTCAAAAAGTACTTGTTCATGGTCTTGAGTTAGATCCTGAGTCAACACTTCTCCTTCGAATCCTTCCGGCACTTCAACGTCTTCTCGTAAAGCGTGCAAATAGCAATACACGAATAAACAATAGGCAAAAAGTGTCCAAACATCCAAATAAAATCCATAAACAGAGAGAACATAATTTTATGAATTTTTAGAAACTGGAATCGTCAAATTTGGAGTTAAAATGCAAAAGTTATAGCATTTTGAAGTTTAAATAATCAATTAAATAATATTACAGAGGAAAACTTTAGTCCAAAAATTAAATAAAATTCATAATTAGGTAGATCTCAATTTTATACAAATTTAGAAATTTGAATCACTCAAATCGGAGTTGAAACGCAAAAGTTATAAGCGTTTAAAGTTTGAAACAAAATCTGAAATCATTATTTCGAATTAATAAATCATTTTCTTTTTCGGAAATTAATTATTGCGTCAGCCTGGACACGTGTCAGCCTCTGATTGGTTGGCTGACGTCAGCCGGTCCATGGACTCGGTCCACGCTCGGCTCGGGTCTACCGTGGACCCGGTCCACGGCTCTACGTGTCGCTGACAGGTGGGACCACTCGGGTGACGTCATTCTTGGCGTCGGCGGGCTCGGCCGCTTGCCGATAAGTGGGACCATCGGACGTCATTGCTGGCGTCACCGCCGCATGAGGTGGCCTCTGACGTGCGGGCCCGCCATGACGTCAGCGTGACGTCATGGTGCGGTTTGGTCACGTCGCTGACATGCGGGCCCGGCGTGTCAGCGACACGCGCACGGGTGCGCTGGCTGTGCTGACCGCGGCGGTCAGCCTTCCCGGACGCGTGGCGCAATCTCGGCCGTTGATTTGAAAATCAACGGCCCAGATTAGATCTGGCTCTCACGCGTTTGGGTTCACGCGTTTGATCTGGACCGTTGGATCTAGATCCAACGGTCGAGATTGGATCTGGGATTTTGGATGAAATCTCACCGTGAGATGACGTGGCGTGATCTGGGATGTTGGATCTTGATCGGACGGCTGAGAAGCTTCGAGGACGTTGATGGCGGCGCGGCGGCTCGAGGTCACCGGAGTTGGGGACGGCGACACAGGCTACGGCGCTCCGAGGCTTCTCCGGCGAGGTGAGTTCTCCCTTCGGGTGCGTCTCGTCGCGGTGAGTCCGGATCTGGGTCAACGGCGCGGACGGCGGACGGCGGCGGATTTAAGCAAAACCGCGGCGGCTCCTTAGATCAACTACGGCGAGCTCTAGCGGGGTGGCGGCGGCTCACGGCGTGGGTTAGGGCTACGGTGCGCCGCAACGGGCTACCCGATGGCGGCGGCGCGCATTAAATAGCGGCCTCGGCCGTGAATCACGCGAGTCCGAGGTCGACACGCAATGCGGCGGATTCCGACGGCACGCGGAGAGGCGACGTGGCGCAACGTGAGCCGTTGGATCTCGATCCAACGGTCGCGTGAGTTGGACTCGGGTCCGGCTCGGCGAGCTGGCTGGCTCGGTCGGACTCGGGCTCGGTGACGTGGCTCAATCGTGGCCGTTGGATCTGAATCCAACGGTCACGCGATTAACTTTCGGCCGAGCGGGTTAATTTGGACCAAGCTGGCTCGGTCGGGTTCGTCGACTCGAACTCGAGTCTGACTCGGGCTCGGTCGGATGAACAGTGCAAACCCGGTTTGGATTTTCCAGTGATTTAATATTTAAAATAATTCCCATTAATTCATTTAATTCATTAAAAATAGCAAATACTCAGAAAAATTCTGGAAAATATTTTGGATCATTTTGGACTCAAATAAAATATTTCTAACAAAATTTTATTTGCAAAGTTTAATTCTTTAATTATTTCAATATGGAATAAATTCAAATAAATTCCAAATAAATCCAAATAAATTCCAGAAAATTCCAAAAATTCACCAAAGTGCAAAATCACACATGAAATTTAAGAAAGCAAAATTTTGGGGTGTTACAAACCTCCCCCCCTTAATAGAATCTCGTCCCCGAGATTTAAGGCTAACTAAGGAATAGGTTCGGAAACTCTTTTCTCAAATCCTCTTCGTGTTCCCAAGTTGCTTCACTCTCCGCGTGGTTGCTCCATTGAACTCTGCAGAAACGGGTTGACTTGTTTCTCGTCTCTCGATCCATGGTGTCCAAAATCTTCACGGGATGCTCCTTGTAAGTCAAATCTTCTTGCAACTCAATTGACTCTAGCGGTGTCTGTTTCTCAGGTACTCGGAGACACTTCTTCAACTGGGACACGTGGAACACGTCATGTACTCCTGCTAACGACTGCGGTAGCTCTAGCTGGTAAGCAACTTCGCCTCTGCGGCTCAAAATCTTAAATGGTCCAACATAACGGGGTGCGAGTTTCCCTTTGGCATGGAACCTCTTAACTTCTCTAAGAGGCGTGACTCTGAGATACACGAAACCTTCTGGTTCGAAACTCAGGTCTCGGCGACGGTTGTCAGCATAACTCTTCTGTCGTGATTGGGCTATCTTCAACCTTTCCCTAATCATGGCAATCTGCTCTTCAGCCTCTTGAAGAATATCAGGCCCGAAGACACGGCGCTCGTCGGTCTCATTCCAATTCAATGGCGTCCGACAGGGTCGACCATACAGTGCCTCAAAAGGTGACATATGTAAACTAGCCTGGTAACTATTGTTGTAACTGAACTCGGCATACGGCAAACTCTTACCCAAGAGGTAGCATAAGCCAATGCACATGCTCTTAACATATCCTCCAGAATCTGGTTGACTCTTTCGGTCTGTCCATCCGTCTGTGGATGATAGGTCAGATCTTGAAGTTCAAACAGTTCCCATGGCTTCATGCAACTTATTCCGTAACCTTGAGGTAAATTGGGTACCTCTCGTCTGATACAATCCTCTTTGGCACTCTGTGCAAACAGACGATCCTGGTCATATACAACTCGCTAACTTATCTCCCGAGTAAGTGGTCTTCACGAGGATAAAATGGGCTACTTTGGTCAAGCGATCCACTATAACCCATATGGAGTCATAACCTCCTTGAGTCTTAGGCAAACCGGTAATGAAATCCATTCCGATTTCCTCCCACTTCCACTCGTATTTTCAGCGGTTGTAGCAATCCTGCTGGTCTCTCGATGCATTGCCTTGACTCTCGGCATACGTCGCACAATGCAACATGCTCGGCAACTTCACGCTTCATGCTCGGCCACCGTAATCTTTCCTTCAAATCTTGATACATTTTGGCGCTTCGAGGATGAATTGAATACTTGGAGTCATGGGCTTCTTCTAGAATCAAGCTGCTTGGCTCCTTTTTGTTCGGCACACAAATGCGATCCTTCATCCATAACGTGCCTTGCTCATCCAACTTGAAGTCCTCTGCCTTGCCTTCCTCCTTGATGGACTTAATCCTGCGGATCTTGTCATCATCCTTCTGTCCTTCCCGGATCTGATCCTCTAGGGTAGGCTTTACTTCTAATGCGGCCAAGAATCCGCTAGGTACCACCTCAATCTTCATGCTCTGGAAATCCTCACATAACTCATCCTGACTTGTGGCCAGCAACATACTCACGGTATGGCTTTTCCGACTCAAGGCATCGGCAACTACGTTGGCCTTCCCGGGATGGTAATGGATTCCAACATTGTAGTCCTTGATCAACTCTAACCATCTCCTCTGCCTCATATTCAGATCCGACTGGGTGAATATGTATTTAAGGCTCTTATGATCCGTATACACCTCACATCTGTTCCCGATCAGATAGTGACGCCATATCTTCAAGGCATGCACTACGGCAGCTAGCTCTAGGTCATGTGTCGGATAATTTTCCTCATGCGGCCTCAACTGTCTTGATGCATAAGCGACGACCTTTCCATTCTCAGACAAGACACATCCAAGTCCTTGGCGCGATGCGTCACAATAAATATCAAAGCTTTGATTAACATCCCAGTAGAACTAACACCGGTGCCGATGTCAATCGCTTCTTCACTCTGAAATCCTTTCTCACATTCTCAAGCGTCCATGCAAACTTCTTCTCCTTTTCAAAGAATTGCGTAAGAGGTCTCGCAATTGTCGAAAAGCCTTCAATGAAACGGCGATAGTATCCTGCCATTCCAAGGAAACTTCGATCCGGGTCACAGTCTTCTACGCCTCCCAATGTAACACAGCTTCTACCTTGCTTGGATCAACGGCGACTCCTTCATGCGGTCATTACATGTCCGAGGAATTCTACCTTGTCCTTCCAAAAATCACACTTACCGAACTTGGCGAAGAGTTGATGTTCCTCGCCTTTTCTAATACTCGCCTCAAGTGTTCGGCATGTTCATCCTCTGTCTTGGAGTAGATTAGGATATCATCTATGAACACAACAACAAACTTGTCCAAATATTCCATGAACACCTTATTCATCATATTCATGAAATATCTTTGGCGCATTCGTCAGGCAGAAGGACATAATCAGAACTCGTAATGTCCATATCTCGACGAGAATGCAGTCTTCAGAATATCCTCTGATCGGATCTTCAACTGATGGTATCCCGATCTCAGATCAATCTTGGAGAAAACTCCGGCTCCTCTCAGCTGGTCAAACAAATCATCAATCCTGGGTAGTGGATACTTATTCTTCACGGTGACTTCATTGAGTGCACGGTAGTCAATGCACATCCTGAAACTCCCGTCCTTCTTCTTGACAAACAAAACTGGTGCTCCCCACGGCGACGAACTCGGTCTGATAAATCCTTTCTCCATTAACTCTTCCAACTGTTTCTTCATCTCTACCAACTCCTCGGTGGACATCCGATAATGTCTCTTTGCTATCGGTGCTGTACCAGGTACAAGCTCTATCACAAACTCTATGTCCCTGTCCGGTGGCATACCAGGTAGATCTTTAGGAAAAACATCTGGGTACTCATTCACTACTGAGACATTCTCTATGCTGATTGCCTTGGTGCTGTTAACCATCAACTGGCCATCTCTAACGGTGGTAGCTTGAAATTCCACTTTCTTCCCACACGGGCTCTCAACTGAGATAGTCCTTCGTCCACAATCCAATACGGCCTTGTGCTTGGACAACCAATCCATTCCCAAAATGACATCTAAGGTCTTGGTCTCCAAAATAATAAGGTTCGCTAGGAACTCTATTCCATCTATTAGTATTCTCACCCCGGAACATCCTACTTTCGTTCGGAGTTCGGAACCAGGGGTTTGAACTAAAAACATGCATCTAAGCCTTGCAATCTCCAATTCATTTTTAGCAGCAAAGCCTTGCGAAACAAACGAATGCGAAGCTCCAGAGTCAAACAAAACTGTTGCAGTGTATCGAAGTTAACAAGTAACTTACCCAAGACGACGTCCGTAGCATTCTCGCAGCAGTGCATCTGCGGTGACATGGTTGACTCGGCCTCTCACCACGATGCAGGGTGTGGCTCTGATCTTTGGCGTCCTAGCTGGGTGGTTCCTAGATTGAAGCGAACTGGGTCACTCCTGCTGTCTTCTTTGGGCAAGCTGTTGGCAAAGTGTCCTGGCTCATTGCGATTGTAGCGGCGTCTCACCGTTCCTTCTTGTTGCCTGAGCGGCGTTTCTAGCGGGCTGGGTGCAGTAGTTACGATTGGCGGGTCTTGGTCTTTGGTGGCGGTGTCCTTGTAGCATTCTGTAGCTGGAATCTGAAAAACTGATTTGGTGCAACTCTCAGACGCTGTTGCGTTCCCTGGCGTGATCCCTGCTGTTGCATCCTGCGCTTCCTGTTCTCATCCAGTTCCTTGCGCTTGTCCTCAAGGATAAGCGCCTTATTCACCAACTCTTGGAAATCTGGAAAGGTGTGGGTGATCAATCCCACCTGCAATCCTGAGTTAAGTCCCTTCATCAAACGAGACTGTTTGGCTTTATCTGTCGCTACATCCTCAGGTGCGTAGCATGCCATCTGTGTGAACTTGTTCAGGTATTCGGCCACTGGCTGATTACCTTGCTTCAGTGCTCTGAACTCCTCCTTCTTGAGGTCCATGATTCCTTCAGGCACGTGATACCGATAAACGCAAGCCGTGAACTCCTCCCAAGTGATCTCTTGAGGGTTCTCTTGCGTGGCACAGAAGTTCTCCCACCATTCGGCGGCTGTCCCTTCCAACTGATGAGAAGCGTAGAGTACCTTCTCATTTCCCATGCATTGAGCGATGTGTAGCTTCCTCTCAATTGATCTTAACCAATCATCAGCCTCCAATGGATTAGCATTCCCAGAAAAAGTGGGTGGATGAGTCCTCATGAACTCTAACAGTCTTGTATTCTAGCGTTGTCCCTGATTAACTTGATTAGCAGTGGCCTGAGCAGTGACGTGTTGCATCCGTTGCATCATAGCATGCATCAACTGAGTCTGAGCAGCAAGAAATGCTCCAAAATTCTGCATGTCCAGTGGCGGTGCTGGTGCTCCATCATTGGGGTTTTCTGTTGGGCGAGAACCACTTCCATTGCCTCCAAGGTTTCCGCGGGTGTTCACCATCTGTCGATTTGCTCTAGGTTTTAGAGATGAGAGGGAAACAAGAATAGACAAGTAATATGGAACTTATGCGGGGCGAAAGGTGTAACTTTAAGGTCTAACTTTATTAACTAATGATATCAATAACTTGGTATGGTTGCTTACAATGCCTAAGGGCCTTGCAACACATACTGCACACTCAGCAAACAATGAAAATCCAAATCGAACTAACACTGGAGTCTAACGCCTAAAGGGAGACTCTTTATTGTAAGACGCGACTCGGTGAAGGAGTCTCTCTATAAAACCTACGCTCACTCATCGAGAAAACATCCACGGCCTGGGTACGGATGCTGCGGCATAGGCGCAAAACGATTGCCATGTCCAGCAACTGTGTCATCTGTGGTAGTCGAAGAAGCAGTGTCCTCATCGAGATCTGACTCCTCCGGATCTGGCTCGTGTAGCTCGATCTTGGCTCGTTACAGTCCGTACAAAGCCATCTCCAACTCGTCAATCCTTCGCAGAAGGTGAGACACATACTCTTGAGCTTCCCGCCATCTGTTCTTCTCTGTCGTGATCTCCTTGCGGGCCTTCTGTAGCTCTTTGCTTGTATCATCGAGTACCTCCTCCTGGGCGACAACAAGTCGTGCCAACTGTGTAACCATGGCATCCTCATCCTGAATCGCCTTCGGGTCAAGAAGGTTATTGCTGCGCGGATGATATCGGAACACCGTGCTCTCCAACTCTCTGGCGTAGATACGGGTAATGTGCCGCATTGCTCGTCATGACACCTCCTGGATACCCATCTGCATTGTAGACCTCCTGGCAGTGCAGTGTATCGGGCGATTGCCTGGGCCCTTCTTCCTAGCAGGTACCACAATCTTCACGTCACAAGCCTTGATCAATCCTGCCTGTCTGATTACTTCCACTTGGTATTGCGGCTTCTCAAAATCTCCGAGAGTCTGAAGCATATGCCAAAGTTCTGCGGCGTGACCAACCTCCAGATCGACGTAGTTGAACTCTCCCTCCATCTGCCACAAGAGTGCTCATGTAAGAACTCGAAATTTTTAAATCGTGACAAGGTAAGGAAAAATTCAGCAAAAGACAAGAAAAGAAAGAATGGGATAAGTCGAGATGTCATTTCTTGTCTTGACAAATTTTTAGCTTTAGAAAATAGGTTTTAACCTCTCTACGACCATTCTAGCTAGGGTTGAGCCTACGGTCAACCTGGCTCTGATACCACCTCTGTCGGGACCCCGAATTTGCAAATCCGGACCCTCTGTGTATTCAGCACTAGTCCAGGAACGCGCTAGTGCACACAATCTTAACATCGGTAAATATCACAATCATACCACTCGATACTAATAAAGTATTTTAATTAAATAGTCAAACTGGTTACTCGACCTTATGGTCAAGTTACAAATGTACGCCTCAGGCTAAACTTATTAAGAGAGAAATAATAGCAATGAAAAATAAGATAACTTCGTGGCGCCATCCAAGATACCACGTGCAATTGACTCGGCTCGCTCCCTAAGTAGACGGTTCCTCGTGGAGCTCCTCCTCCAAAGCCGGTGTAGTCTCCTCTTCAACTGTGTGGTATTGTGGCAAGGGTGAGTACTTGGTACTCAAGAAGTCATGCATGTAATGCAAGCTAATATACTATATGCATGGCTTGATACAAAGGAATAGCTCAAGGTATATTTGCGATGTGACATTTGACAAGTAGCATAAGTAGATTCAAAGCGGTATAAGCAAGTATAGCATAAATAATTTTTCCAAGGATTTTAATAAACATCTTTCCCATCCTAATCCACATTTCCATCAACATCATTATTAATCCAACCCAACCTTTCGGATCCAAGTTATTTTTGAGAAAATCTAACCCTTGATCAGTAATTCTAGCGATGTCCAATCTGCGGACACGGCTATTCGAATAGATTCTACACTCTGCAGAGGTTATGCACTTTACCCACAAGATACAAATCAAACACCACAAAGGCGAGTTCCGTAACAAAGTCTTTCTAAACTTCTAACAATACAAGTGGTCCTCCCCGGTTATTGCACACTAACCCTTCCCTTAGCTAAGGCGAAGTTTAGGCCAATCAACCGTTAGATGGGTACTGCCTCACCCAGACGCCCCCCGCACAACTTACACAAAGGGTGTAGTTGACCTCCCGAGGTCCCACAGTGCGTTATTAGCAACTTAATCAACTAGGTCCGTCCCATTACGGACATGTGGTTGCACGTTAGACCCAGTTCAAAGGCTTGCAAGGTGAAGTCCTTAGGGTGACCAGGGCAAGACTACCCGAAGAACCAAATCAACATCCCGATTACCACAACTGCCCACTGATCATTCTTGCCACATGCACCGGTCAAAAATTATTTATCAAACCCCAGTTGATTACCATGCACCACGTGCCATCAACATCACATGATACCTTTCCAAAACAGGTTCAATATATCATTAAGTCAATGTTAACATTTGATTGTCCAAAATCATGTCATGAGCACGAGCGTGTCTAAGCAAAGATACTACAACGATCTAATTTCCCATGTTGGCAATTTAATAATGTCCAACTAGTAAACCACAACTAAGGTGACAAGGGTCATGGCACATATTTAATTAATCAAGGTGTCATATAGCAATTTGGCATTTATCTAATTTCCCATATTTAAATAAAGTATTTTCTAATTGAACTAGCATGCAATAGGTTAAATCAAAATAGGATTCAAAATAGGATCAACATGGTCAAAGCACAACTTGCCTTCAAAAAGTACTTGTTCTTGGTCTTGAGTTGGATCCTGAGTCAATACTTCTCATTCGAATCCTTCCAGCACTTAAACGTCTACTCGTAAAGCGTGCAAATAGCAATACACGAATAAACAATAGGCAAAAAGTGTCCAAACATCCAAATAAAATCCATAAACAGAGAGAACATAATTTTATGAATTTTTAGAAACTGAAATCGTCAAATTTGGAGTTAAAATGCAAAAGTTATATCATTTTGAAGTTTAAATAATCAATTAAATAATATTACAGAGGAAAACTTTAGTCCAAAAATTAAATAAAATTCATAATTAGGTAGATCTCAATTTTATACAAATTTAGAAATTTGAATCACTCAAATCGGAGTTGAAACGCAAAAGTTATAAGCGTTTGAAGTTTGAAACAAAATCTGAAATCATTATTTCGAATTAATAAATCATTTTCTTTTTCGGAAATTAATTATTGCGTCAGCCTGGACACGTGTCAACCTCTGATTGGTTGGCTGACATCAGCCGGTCCATGGACTCGGTCCACGCTCGGCTCGGGTCTACCGTGGACCCGGTCCACGGCTCTACGTGTCGGCCGGCGGTGGGACCACTCGGGTAGCGTCATTCTTGGCGTCGGCGGGGCTCACCGTTCGCGATAAGTGGGACCCATCAGTGGCGTCATTCTTGGCGCCACCGCAAGGGTGGCCTCTGACGTGCGGGCCCGCCATGACGTCAGCGTGACGTCATGGTGCGGTTTGGTCACGTCGCTGACATGCGGGCCCGACGTGTTAGCGACACGCGCACGGGTGCGCTGGCTGTGCTGACCGCGGCGGTCAGCCTTCTCGGACGCGTGGCGCAATCTCGGCCATTGATTTGAAAATCAACGGCCCAGATTAGATCTGGCTCTCACGCGTTTGGGTTCACGCGTTTGATCTGGACCGTTGGATCTAGATCCAACGGTCGAGATTGGATCTGGGATTTTGGATGAAATCTCACCGTGAGATGACGTGGCGTGATCTGGGATGTTGGATCTTGATCGGACGGCTGAGAAGCTTCGAGGACGTTGATGGCGGCGCGGCGGCTCGAGGT
The DNA here is from genome assembly GCA_036346355.1 of Rhipidocladum racemiflorum. Classification (NCBI taxonomy): domain Eukaryota; kingdom Viridiplantae; phylum Streptophyta; class Magnoliopsida; order Poales; family Poaceae; genus Rhipidocladum; species Rhipidocladum racemiflorum. The sequence goes on from CM070576.1 coordinate 41,952,096, forward strand.
CACCGGAGTTGGGGATGGCGACACAGGCTACGGCGCTCCGAGGCTTCTCCGGCGAGGTGAGTTCTCCCTTCGGGTGCGTCTCGTCGCGGTGAGTCCGAATCTGGGGTCAACGGCGGCGGGGGACGGCGGATGGCGGCGGAACGAAGCAAAAACCGCGGCGGCTCCTTAGATCAACTACGGCGAGCTCTAGCGGGGTGACGGCGGCGGCTCCGGCAGCGTGGGTTAGGGCTACGGGTGCGCACGAAAACGGGCTACCCGATGGCGGCGGCGGCGCATTAAATAGCGGCCTCGGCTTCCGTGAATCACGCGGAGTCCGAGGTCGACACGGCTGCGACGGCGGATTCCGACGGCGGCACGGAGAGGCAACGTGGCGCAACGTGAGCCGTTGGATCTCGATCCAACGGTCGCGTGAGTTGGACTCGGGTCCGGCTCGGCGAGCTGGCTGGCTTGGTCAGACTCGGGCTCGGTGACGTGGCTCAATCGTGGCCGTTGGATCTGAATCCAACGGTCACTCGGTTAGGGCTCGGCCGAGCGGGTTCGGCTGGACCAACTGGCTCGGGTCGGGTTCGGGTCAGACTCGAACTCGAGTCTGACTCGGGCTCGGTCGGATGAACAGTGCAAACCCGGTTTGGATTTGCCAGCGATTTAATATTTAAAATAATTCCCAGTAATTCATTTAATTCATTAAAAATAGCAAAATACTCAGAAAAATTCTAGAAAAATTCTGGAAAATATTTTGGATCATTTTGGACTCAAATAAAATATTTCCAACAAAATTTTATTTACAAAGTTTAATTCTTTAATTATTTAAATATGGAATAAATTCAAATAAATTCCAAATAAATCCAAATAAATTACAGAAAATTCCAAAAATTCACCAAAGTGCAAAATCACACATGAAATTTAAGAAAGCAAAATTTTGGGGTGTTACAACCACACTCGTTCTGCACACTGTTTAGTCAATTCCGAATTGCCATGCTGAATCTAAGTGCATGTCAATATCTTTCCCCTGTTCAGTGTTGAATCCAAATTGGTGTCCACGATTATAGGGTGAATAAAATGGTATGCATTGATAGCTGAATTTAAAGAATTCGCGGTGAACCTGGGCAGAACAGTAGCAAAACTCTACTAGCACCCTCCTCAAATAATTTTTTTTGAAAATAGATTTTCTTAGAAAGATCTGTTTTTAATTTTTAATTATAAAAATTCTACTAGCACTTGTATATGAGGCAGACTTAGCTTCCGTAGCGTCCAATCTAGGAGACATGTATGAATTCATTTTTTGTACCACTTTACCCATATCAAACTTAATGGCAGTTGAGAACCCAAAATGTTTATCACTAATCAGATATTAGATCTCCAACCCTGATAACCAATGAGTAATGGTGTCCTCCACTGGTTTCCACATACTCTCAGTGTATCAATTGTACAGTGCTACCGCAGCAACACTGATATTCAACCCAAGGCTTTAAATATAGCGCCTTAGAAATTATCAGCCCTCAGCTAATGTATGCTATCTAACTATTTCTATCTAAAATTTCAACCCTCATTGAGTCTTCCTACATATCGATCCTCAGTCGAGGCCTACATTCTCAACCCTTAGTTGAGTCCTACGATCTCAGCCCTTAGCTGAGTTTCAACAATTTCAACCCTCAGTTGAATTCTCACAATCCGTGGCCTCACCGGGCTTTCCGGTTTACCCGGCTTCCACCCCTAATTATCTACTCATACCCAATGTGGAGATCAAACACCTTTATAGGACAATCTTTTTTAGGTGTTTCGACACAATATGGTTGATACGATCTAATATGGCTCATTGCCCGAGTGTAGTGGTTTAACCTTATAACCTATGTAGAGGGTTCCACCGGCAATTCTCCTTCAACGGTACCCTCTACCCACCTCATATATATATACTACATTGACTTCATCTGTCGGGCGAACTAAACCAATATACTTTCAAATTCACCGACTGCACCAGCAATCTAATAACAACCTCACAGATTGTATCGGCAGTCCATCATCACTTTCAATTATTATAAACCAACTACTACCGCAACAGCTCATAATTATCCATCTTTTCAACAACATCCAATTAGGGTTTTACTTTGAAAGATATTTTTCCCATGCAGTGATAATTTCTGAAAACATTTAAAAATGATTTCACAAATCTGAACAAAAGAAATTTGCTTGTTTTTTTTGATCAAAATACGCATCTTCACCCAATTGAAGATCATCAGTCTAATTAGAATTAATTCTTGAAATCACATAAATACTCTGCCTACATTTTTGTATTAAGTCATATTGTAAAATTTAGGGACCTTGTACGTGGGGAGACAAAAATTTTTTGTGAGGATTTGGGTTATGGTATACTGTTTATGACAACAAAATTAGTAGTAACAAGGGGTTATAAAGTATTCCTCTCCGGAACTATGAATTAGGGTTGTGAACTAGGACTACTATCTTGTTACTACAAAATTAGCTTATTATACACTGCAATACTTGGTTAGATCATTTAATTATCTACTGTGACTTGTGACATATATATGTGATAGTTTGCTCATAGTTCAATAGATTTTACTGCTGTTTTGATTACTCCCAGTTGTCAGCTATTCCTGTTCATGTATGCTATTGTCTGTTATCTATCTAGTAAGCATACTTCTAGTTGGTTTATCCTTATATACATGTTTACATTGTTCTAGATGATCAATTGATTAGGTCCTTAAGTATTGAAAATTTTAATTTGAGGTAAGGTTGTCACAAACAAGTCTATACTTTGTCTCTAGTGGCGAGGAAGGCCTTTTAAGGCAACCTGACATCTGAGAACAATCTAAACTCAACTTGATTTCATTGCTAGTAGTATGTCTTCTTTATTGTTCATTGTTATGAAATTGCTTAAATACTTGATTACGAGGGAAAGTGTACGTAGGTTTGTCATGTAGGTTGTTCAAGGTGTACGTTTCTCTTGGAATGGCTGTGGCTAACCTTTTGCAATCACATAGGTCGTTCAAAGATCTTGAAGATCCTTTTGGCATGGACAGGGCGAAGCTGCAACACGATTTTAAGTTTTCGTTATCCCTATATCAAATTTCATAATAATAACTCTGGAACTAACCAATTATATATTTGCAGTGCCACCAGCAAGGAAAGAGAAATAACAGATGTGGATTTTACGTTTGCCACAACATGGAAGTCCTCGTAAGTACAAAAAAGACCTAGATTAAGTGAAAGGTCTAGATCCGGCTGTCAGCGAGCGTCCTCCATCGGATCTTGTGGCCAGTGGACTTAGGGGCGGCGACGGCTGGTGGCGCGGTGTCCCAATATGGAGGCCCGCGTTGCATCGATGGGGGAGATAAGGCCCAGTGTTAGGTTAGGGTGAGGTGGACTTGGCGGCAGCGACCGGTGGTGACGCGGCAACGTGGGGGGTGGCAGGCCAGATCTGGTGGTGTGTTTGTTGAGGGAGGTGGCGCCAAGATCGACGAGGCGACGAGGTTCTGGCTACCGGGTCAGGGGAGGTGGACATGGGGGGGGGCAGCTGGTGGTGGTGTGGCACTCGAAGGGGAGGTCAGATTCGGGGGCGATTGGGGGCAGGGTAGGTGGGAGGCGACAATGTGGGGAGAATGCGTGAGAACGTGAGAGTAGTGCACTGTTTTGATGGTGGCAGAGGGAGACGTGGGGAGTAGAAGAGGTGGGGAGGTGGTTGCATTGCGACTTTGCTCAAGAGGCCCCACGAGTCAGTACTGGTGTCGTGTGGAATCCTGCCTCGGGGATAGCAGCGAACAACGGGAGACTGGGACGATTATCCAGCTCGTGAGGGTAAACTCTATTTTTTAACAGTTAAGAGATAAGAGGATTTTATTTTTCCTTTCAATTTCTGGTTTGACTGAAGTTTCTCTCTTTATTTTTGGTTTTTTTTGTTATCCTGTGTGCACAAACTGCAAATTACAAATCTGCATGGTGAAAAGTACTTACTCTCGCTTATTTTAATATTTTGGGTGATCATTGAAGACGGCATACATGTGATAGGAGTAGCACAATTATATATCTTGTCACTTCATCTTCCATAGTATATATCCTTAGTATTCATTCAATTATAAAATAGTGCTTGGCCAATTTAGTCGATGGCTTCTCGTAATTGTAATATGAACATTGAAGTTAGTTGGCTATATTTATTAAATGAGAAGTTTTAGTTGTTTATCTATTGTTTTATTTATTCTTGTTCATCGTTGTCATCATAAAGTAAAGATTGCCCTCAAGCGGATGTGATCCGGGCGTACCCAAGTGCGAAAGCTTGTGCGTACTTGGACACGTCCTTCTAATGTTTCATTATTTTGTCATTATTTATGTGATTATGCCAATTCTCTTTGTTGATGATAGTAGTGGTGATAATTATTTAAATTGCTTGCTAAATTAGGGTTAACATTATGATAAAAATGAGGAAAAATATCAGTGGTGGTAATATCTTGAAGAAAGGTTGCGCGCAGGAAATGAAACGGTGGAAATGAATAGCGACAGTCAGTTTGGTCACACCACTAGGCTAATCGATACTTGGCGGCGCCGTCCGTGCATGCCCCGCATGCGTGTCCGTCTCTCTCCCCCAACAGCACCGCACCGCACCGCTCTTCCTGGCCATCTTCCATCCACGCCCTCCCTGGACGCAACGGAAACTCAAGGCATATACGAACTAACTACTCCCGAGCAGAGAGCGTAGCCTTGCAGGTGGTCAGAAACGGTTGGAATGAATGAAGATGGCGCTGCGTGTTGCCCTGCGTGATCGACATCGCTGGCGAAACCAATCAAGGTCTGTCGATGCATGCCTCCAAGATTTGGACCCCACCGTGTCATATCATTGCAAAGCAAAAAAATTTACTCCGTTCGAAATACAGTGGAATATTAGGGCGCCGGTAGTCTAATTGCCATCTCTGGCTTGGCCGAGATGGTTTGTGGAGGAAAACTCTGTTCTATTTACACTCTTCGAAGTCTGGAGAACAAACGGTCGATATATAAAAATAGGTCAAATCTGCCGGTGTTTTCACAGAAACCTGGTGGTTTTGACATGTTACCACCAGATTTCTGAAGCCTCTGGGTTCCCTCTGTTTCCGGAAGCAAACCCCATGTCACCACCATATTGTACGAGAGCGGTAATTGGGCCGGTTGGTTGCACATGAAAACACCACACTCGTTCTGCACACTGTTTAGTCAATTCCGAATTGCCATGCTGAATCTAAGTGCATGTCAATATCTTTCCCATGTTCAGTGTTGAATCCAAATTGGTGTCCACGATTATAGGGTGAATAAAATGGTATGCATTGATAGCTGAATTTAAAGAATTCGCGGTGAACCTGGGCAGAACAGTAGCAAAACTAGTGCTGAGTTCAAAGCACTTGGTTTTTAGGAAGGAAGAAATGGCATCGTATTTTGAAGTGATGAGTTGCATCTAGGAGGCAGTCTTAAATCATCAAGAACTTACAAATACAACTTGTCCCATATACAGGGTTGGCCCCACAGTGATTATGGTACAAGAGACCTGCATTTGAGTAATAAATTACTAACCTTTTTCATGCCGTACACAGCATTTAGGAAATACAAAATGTGCACACGAATGCATGGATCGGTTTGTGACTTGGCGCCGCTCTTTCATGACGTGTTGAGGTCAATTGGCAGTTGCCCCATGCCGATGTGAGACGCTGCCGTTGCGGTCAGCGCCAATGTTCAGGCTGAGCAGAGCGTCCTCCTGCCCACCGCTAGGCTGGCTTCCTGTTTCATTCACTTCTGCCTTCTCCTGCTCCATAGATACAAAGCGAAAGTACAATGTTACAGTTAAACCTTCTCCTGCTCCATAGATACAAAGTGAAACAACAATGTTACAGCTAAACGACTGCTGAGGTTAGCGGTCTTAGTCCCAACAAGCTATTGGTGATGATCCGTCTACTTGCCTCCTGCCGTGAGATCATGTCTATTAAGTTCCTCTCCTCAGGAAATGCTTTACCCTGCACGCGTGCGTGAAAGAAATGTCAGACATCACAATAGCAACTAATCAGGGTATTTTACAAACATGCATGCATAGACATAGTTGTTTCATCTGCTGTTTGGTTTAGTGTTGGCTTTCTGTTCTGTTTCCCTGCATGTGAGTTGCTTATGCCATCTACAGTTAGTCTACTGGAGCAGCAGGTCCTAAAGCACAACACAAAAGAATATAGTGCTCACACACACAATGCATTACCACTATTCACAACTAAATCTAAATGAAAGACAATCTCTTGGTCTTTTCCCCAGTTATAGTATTATTGGAAGGACTGTACAAAGGGCCGAACACATTCTTGCTGAATATGGCCAGACTCTCAGTCTTGTAAAACCAGAACTGAGCTTAAATCAGTTCTATAAGGAAGACAGCAATGGCATGATTGACATGTAAACTAGCTTAGCTCAGATAGCTTATGCAACAAGCTCAATGGATGCTCTGACAACTAGACATACCTTAGGAAACATCACACAAGATCTCTTGTTAGATTGGACATACCTTTTCCTGTAATCTGGCGGTCCTATCCATTATCAACTGAGTCTGAGAAAGAAATTATGTTAAATTAAAAATAAATTCACGTGCAAGATAAGACTGATCTATCTTAAAACACCAGAAGATGCAAAAAAATACAATAACTAGCTAGTCATCTGCCACAAATAGTTGATCAGTAGTTCAGATGATCAAGTCTTACTCGAACTCTTGATCAGTCGGAAATACTAAACAGCGTATTCATTAAATCGTTATCCAGAACAACGTGCCTATGACTTCTATCTAGTACTGCATCATATTGCCGCCATTTAATCAAAAGCATAGTCCTCTTTGGCACAAGATCTGTCCATATCGACAAATGATGTAAACCTTATTGTGAATGAACAATTCCGCTTATGAGTTCAGTTCTTGTAGTCTGTTAGATCAATGCAGATCATAATTATATAAATAAAAATTTCTTAGGTTGTGAGCAAAATTAAAACCATTTACAGGTGACTTTTATGCTGTGACAGTTAACATACTCTCTCTAATTGAATATGTCTTGTGTCACATCTGTCCGTTTGTAGGTGTAAAACTAGAGTAGTCTTGTAGTCTGTTAGATCGATGCAGATCATAACTATAAAAATAAAAGTTGCTTAGGTCATGAGCCAAATTAAAACCATTTACAGGTGACTTTTATGCTGTGACAGTTAACATATTCTAATTGAATATATCTTATGTCACATCTGTCCGTTTGTAGGTGTAAAACTACAGTAGTCTGCTTATGATGAATCCTTGGCAGATCTATGGAGTTATAGTATCAATCCAGCCAAAAAATGGTGCATGACCACACTCACAAAGAATAGTTTGTTTCAGGATTAACACGACGAATATTTCATTAGGTGCTTTCTTGTTCCTGCGTGAACAACAATATCAACCATTTGTTATCATCCTGGTTCCAAATGTATATTAAAAGTTTACGCTCCAAACAAAGGGATGCCTACACAAGTAAAATATTAAGGTACCTCTCTTCGAAAGCAAAATAGTCAGATGTCCAAAAATGGAAACAGATATCTATACAAGGAAAAAATGGTTGTTTCACCATAGAATTAGTAACAAGCTATCACCATAAAATGAATGAGACTACTGAACGATCATTGTCACAGGGCATACATTCAGGTTTAAAGTAGCAGGGGTCGCCTCGCCTGACAACAAAACTCAACAATAAACAAAACAAGATGTCGCTTACACAGCCAAACATAAAGATTCACACTATATGGAGCAACTTTTTTTTTTCTATGTGGAAACTTCTTTTTCTATTACTGCATAACAGTTATTCTACTCCATATCATACCTTTCTTGTCATTGTCCTGCTTAGTGCATCTTCCAGTTCTCTTTCGATTTGGCTAAGCTGCTCAACAGTCGATTGGGATATGCTCGATTCATCAATTGACCTGCGACTTATTCATCTTAGTCAACTGTATGAACTTATTTCTTGTTGAAACTGCTACTTGTGAAAGCTCTTTTCAGATATTATTACAGGTCATCAAACTTCAGCCCCCCATCTGTTGTTGCCCTGGGAACTTCAAAACCGTTGCTGTTGCTCTAGAAAAATAAATTAAGATTAGCACTGACAAGAAAATTCTTGATGTGCTCAACACTGCTTTCAATCTTCCCAGCTTGTATAGACCGTGGCACATATACTATTTGCTAACACGAGCAGAAGTTAGAAACTAACACTTACAGAACAAAAGTCAAGGCAAAGTTACTAAAAAGTCATGGGTGTGTGACATAAGATCTGCTTGTTCATAAGCTACCACAAGTGAATATTTAACACCAAACAAAGTGAATTTACTTCAAAAATGCCAGAATTTTCATTTTTCCGCAAAAATTATTTGTCAACACTTATTTGAGAGCATTACTGTGCATGATATTTCACTAAAAAGGCATGTGTGATAATTATTTGCAACATGGTTCATTTTGCATAAGAAATAGCATGGTCCAAATTTCAAAACTTTGTGACATATTGACATATTATAGAATGATTAATGTGGAGATTCTAACTGGATTTATGCTTCTGCTGTGACATAACCAAATATACATCTAGCTGTAAAAGGTTCAATCTGTTCTAAGAGAGAGATATAACACAACAACAAAAAGGACATTTTAGGTCTCGAGTACAAAGACAAACACACAATTGATATAGTGGTTTAGCCCTCTGTGCTACCTGTTCAGGAAGGCTCTTGCCATGAACGTATTTTTGTGCTGCTGAGAAGTTCTGATAGCGTTCGATTATGCTTTCCACACTGCAACAAAGATTGATTTATTAATTTGTAATTCAGAAGCGCATCAGTATATAGGCTTAAGAAAGGAGGCATGAAAAGCATTCTGCGTCGGATTCAAGAATGATAGCAACGGAAGAGTGTTGTGACCAGGGATTGGAAAACCATTTTCACAAAAAACTATCCCATTCAGGAAAATAGTGGGTGGCATTCCAGTGAGCATGATTTCTAATTTTCTTACTATGCATTTTGTCAATTCCTCGTGTTTCCTTAATGATCCCTAATTGTATTAGGTAATACTATGCAAATGGGTAGAAATCAGCCTATCCGGATAGTATATGAATGACCTGATAGGTTGACCATTTTTAGAACCTTCATTCTGGCTACTTTTCACGGTAACTAGAGCCCACTATTGTCACTCCAATGACATAATATTCCATTCCATCCTTCTAATAGTCTGGAGCGTGTATAGATCTCTGGAGCATATATAGTTCGGCAAAAGCGTGTCCAACACGGAGTGTGTCTGTGTAAGCAGTTATTTTATATTTGGATAGTTAAGCTTTCTACATGGACATTTTGGATACTCTAAGTGAGCCTTGGTAGAATTTTATCTCAACATTACCCAGGATTTGCAAGACATAAAGAAAACAAGATATTTAACAAAACCTCATGTACTTGTCAAAAGAATCAGAGAACCCAAATTTTGAAAATACTTTTAGCACTTAACTAAAAATTCAATCTCCCCAATCGCCAAAAATCTGACATCTCACATATGGTCCATACTAATGAACTTGACAAATTGAACCTTATGACGGAGTTTGAGATGAAAGACTTGGGCAAAACTAAATATTGTTTAGGTCGGCAGCTAGAGCATTTCTCCCAAATAATTTGTGTGCACTTGTTTACCTATACGAAGAAGGTATTGGAAAAATTCAACATCGATAAATCTCATCCTTGGAAGACCCCAAGGTAATTAGATCCTTGATGTGGATAAAGACCCATTCAGACCGAGGATGGTAGATGAGAAAGTCTTGGGGACTAAGATTCAATACTTAAGCGCAAAAGGAGCACTTATATATCTTGCGAATTGCACTGGCCTGATATTGCATTCGCATTCAATTTATTACCTAGACACGGTGTAGCTCCAACCAGAAGGCATTGGACTAGTGTCAAGACTTTACTTAAATACCTTAGGGGTACACATGATCTTTGCTTATTTTACCGGAAGGACCAAGACATAACCATGGTGGAATATACGGATGTTGTCTATCTGTCTAATCCCCAGAGTGCCAAATCTCGGACTGGGTTTGTGTTTCTCTTTGGTGGTACAACCATTTATTGGCGGTTCTCTAAGCAGACCTTGGTAGCTATTTCTATCAATCACTAAGAAATTGTAGCACTATATGAAGCCTTACGTGAATGTGTTTGGCTAAGGCATGTGATTAGTCATATCCAAAAGTATTGTGGCACATCACCACTAATACCCCCACAATTATCTCCGAAGATAATGCTACCTGCGTTGCAAAAATGCAAATAGGTCACGTTTAGAGCAACATTACAAAGAATATTGCCAACAAATTTTCAAATCGACATGAACTCCATAAGAATGGTGAGGTAAAGATCTTGCAAATTAAGTGATGTGAAAATCTAGCTGATTTATTCACACACCCAGTTTCCAAAGATATGTTAGTGGCATTTGAATGAGACGACTTATCGAGATGAATGGTTTTGAATGAGACGACTTATCGAGATGCATGGTTCTGGGGAGTAAATCCTAGAATCACAATCCTTAGTACGATCCTAAAGATGCTACCCTAATATAGAAGATTGCAGGTTGCACTGTTTTTCTTGATGAATTTTACTCAAGTTTTATCATGTGAATGCATTTCTGCATCATCTCAATTTACATTAATGATCTAAATATTGTCGAAACTATGGAGGGCATAAAGGAAGCATGTCCTTATGACAAAGTTTGAGATGAAAGATTTGGGCAAAACCAAATATTGTTTAAGCCTACAACTAGAGCATTTCCCCGAAGGAATTTTTTTGTGCACTAGTCTATCATACCAAGAAGGTATTGGAAAAATTCAGCGTTGATAAATCTCATCCTTGAAAGAAACCCATGATAATCAGTTCCTTGATGTGGATAAAGACCCATTCAGACCGAGGATGGTAGATGAGAAAGTCTTGGGGCCTAAGATTCAATACTTAAGCGCAAAAGGAGCACTTATATATCTTGCGAATTGCACTGGCCTGATATTGCATTCGCATTCAATTTATTACCTAGACATGGTGCAACTCCAACCAGAAGGCATTGGACTGGCGTCAAGATTTTACTTAAATACCTTAGGGGTACACATGATCTTTACTTATTTTACCGGAAGGACCAAGACATAACCATGGTGGAATATACGGATGCTATCTATTTGTCTGATCCCCAGAGTGCCAAATCTCGGACTGGGTTTGTGTTTCTCTTTGATGGTATAACCATTTATTAGCAGTCCTTTAAGCAGATCTTGGTAGCTTCCTCTACCAACAACTCTGAGATTATAGTACAATATAAAGCCTCATGTGAATGTGTTTGGCTAAGGCATGCGATTAGCTATATCCAAAAGTCTTATGGCACAAACGCCGATGATACCCCCACAACTGACTATGAAGATAATGCTGCTTATGTTGCACGAATGCAAATAGGTTACGTTTAGAGCAATATCACAAAGTATATTGCCCCAAATTTTCTAATCCTCATGAACTCCAAAAGAATGGTAAGGTAAAGATCATGCAAACTAAGTAATGCGAAAATCTAGCTGATTATTCACACATCTAGTTTCCAAAGATCTATTCGTGGTATTTGAATGAGACGACTTAGAGAGATGAAGAGTTTTGGGGGAGTAAATCCCTGAATCATAACCCTTAGTACAATCCTGAAGATGCTACCCTAATCCAGAAGATTGCATGTTGCACTTTTTTCATTGGCGAGTTTTACTGAAGTTTTGTCACCTTAATGGATTCTGCATCATCTTGGTTTACATCATCGAAACCACGGAGGATATAAAGGAGGCACAACCACATTGTAAAGGTTATACACTTTAACCTTACCATGGGCTAGGAAGCAGTATTTCCCCTAACTTTTGTTGATATTGCTTTGTTATATTGTCTCATATTAGATTCTTGATTCAATTATTTGATTAGCAATGGTTATTGAATTGTTACACAACAATATAGAATATGTTGTATAATTATTACTGAAGCAAGCTGCAGGTAGTCACACGACAAAGTGTTGTGCATTGCTGGAGCATGATGCAACTTTAGTTAGGTTCCGAAATTATACTATGTATGTTGTTGATGTGTCCCAACATAGTGAAAACATCCATTGAATATAAGTTCATGTGGAAAAGAAACAAGAGATAAGCCCTGTTAACCAAACCAACATTACATTGCTAATCGTAATTTTTTTACCTGCCTCAAACATCTTTGTAGAACAAAAATGTCTCGAATAACTTCTCTAGAAAATTATTCTTTTTTTAATTTACAGAGATTCTTGAAAGAATTCCTCTATAGGATTATTGTGTTGTAGGATTACAAAATGCCTTTAAAAATGGCCATCTATTCTTGTAGACTTCTTCACAAAGGTTGAAATGGCATTCTACGTATCAAAATTTTGAAGCAAAATTTTATGAAAAAACATCCTTACCAGATAAAATAGTTTTTTATTGACAAATTTAAACACACTTATAGGGTGTAGATGACTAGTCTCCCTAGTCAATTAAAGTTTGAGAGTTCTCCTCTCTTGTTCTTTGTCAAGACTCCTTTCTTCAATCTCCCACTCGGGCTTAGATTTGGCCCTTCCCCTACCTCTAACACTTCGTCAAACAAGAGGGGTCCCAACACTGTAAAAAAGTTTTCTCCCAAGTTTTCTTCTTCCTTTTGTATAGAGTACCTATTGTGGTGTTTACCTCCATGGATCAAGCGTGAATCACCCTAGCTGTAGCTCAGGAAGTCCCATCAGCACCGCCGCTGTGGTACCCTATGTTAGGCTCCTCTAAGCACCCTGCGTCCCTTTCCTCTCTATCCCTTTTTAGTCTTAGATCCACTAGATCCAATGTCTTCTCTATCTCACTCTCAAGAAGCTTCCATGGTTAAGGACCCCATAGATCTATGGTCCATGCTAACTTGGAGCTTCAATAGAAGAAGACGGATCGTTGGAGATTTCGGTTGCCATCGCTGGCCTCTTCTTCTAGAAGAGGAGGAATCCCCAAGTGCCACATGATCCGTAGAGGTCCATCACCATTTATTACCGTTGTAGATAACATGTGAAAAGTCTGCAGTTGCCTGATTTAAGTTCAACGATGAAGAGCAAAGAAACCACCGACGAGATGCAAATAAGACCCTCTTTCTTCTCCAGTAATGTTCCAATGTCTTCAATGAAATATTCTTTTTTTTTCATGGATTGTTTTGTAAAGCTTGGGGGTACTTTGTTCAACCTTTTTATAATGAAACCAAAATTGTGTCTTCATGTCCTTAAAAAATACACTTATAGGATAGTACAGCCACAAGAGATACCGGCAAGGTACATTACAACCATCAAATCCATATCCCCAACGAAACACCTTTTTTCTACGTCTCGCATTCCTTCTCCACTTTTTCTCCTTTAGTCAGCTTTGTTGGTGGCTTCCTTGACCGCTATTTTCCTCACGTGCATGTGATTCCATTGACCTCAGAAGTGATGGCCAATGAGGGGTACATAGGCTACAACAACTTAGACCCTGTTTGTTTTAGCTGGGGATTGTAGAAAGCAGCTTTTAAAAGCTGGAAGATCAACAAACAGGAAACTTTCAATCTGGAGGCCAGATTGTAGCAATCCCACAATCCACTCTAGAGGAGCTTTCCTCAGCTTTTCTTTTGCAAAAGACCACAATACCCATCCAACTTGAGTGAAAATTACCCACCATTACCCCCCACTGTTCACACAGACTTTTCAACCTATAATCGAGGGTACCACAGACTTTTGCCAAGCAGAAATAGCAATCCAAACACACTATAATCTGGGTTGCCAAACAACCATCAGCTTTTCAACCTTCAGCTTTTAACAATCCAGCTTTTACAATCCAGATTTTAAAAGCTGCTTTCTACAATCCCCAGCTGAAACAAACAGGGCCTTAGTTGCTCGAGCACGCTCAACAAGAGAAAATTGATGATATGCCACTAAAAAATGGCATTCCAAAATATGCCACTCAAATAAGTGAAATTGATTATATTCCAGCAAGTCCTCGCTTGATCTATAAAATATTAATCATTATTCCCCTTTTTATAATTATTCATTCCTTTTGAAGTCCCCAAACTGCATCTCTCGATTTCACTTAAACTAGCTCTTGAGATACGTGTTGGGCCCAATCCATGACTCGGCTTGGTGTATCAATTTAGGCTTAAAGCCATCAGAACACAGCCTACCCTGTTACTCTGACTAGACAACGACCACATCTCCGTTCGAACAAGGATGTTCCATGTTTTACCGGTGCTGCTATTCCTATCGCAAAGGTGTTGTGTTAGCAAGATACCGCACTAATCTCACACATACTGCCAGTGTTGTCACGCCTCATGCTGCTTCATGCAACCACCATTTTGTTTGCCCAGATCTCACACATGCACCATGGTCACTGTCACCGACACTCCATCCATGTCCATATTAGCCCCTTTTCGCCTGTCATGGTGACCACGCATATTAAAATAAAAAAATGTTAAAATAACTAATATAGGGTTTTGTGAAAAATCCCGAAATTACCTCTGAGGGATTTAAGCTATTAATATAGCACCCCATTGTACAAGTGAAGATGAACAAAGAGAAAAAAAAGTCCAATTCCCCAATATTTGGTGTTCATCTATTTGGTGATTGTTTTTAGGTATTGTCTACATTGGGAGATCGACATTGGGTTCAATATTTGATGATTATCGAATATTTAAAATGTTATTGCACGAAGCTCTCAAAGACTGAACGATATGTCATTGGGACGCCCTCTTTAATCCCCATGTTATAAGATAAATCTTGTAGATTAATTATTGTATGCTTGATTAGATCGATTTAATCATCAAATAAGATCCTAAATTGGGGCTACTGTTCATACATATGCGTGGCCAGCACTACAACACATCATCGGAGCTGGAGCCACTGCCGTATCCGCCATACGCATTACTGCCGACGCCGCGATCCCATCCATCGCTACCGCCTCTGCCATATCGACGCTGCATCACCGTCGAGCTTCCGCCCGAGTGTTCCCGCACAACAACCGCCACCACTCGCGTCGCATAATGTGACACATGCAATGCCCGAAGCGCATGACAACGTTCAACAAGCTAGCAGTAGCCATGGCCGTGGAAAGAGCCATGGTATTAAGGGGGAAATGGAAGAAGGTCGGAGTGCAGAAAGGCAGACACAAGAAAGACTGATCTAACAAGGCAGCTTACCCTTCACATACTTGGTTTAGGTGTGGCCGCACTAGCAATTGGTCGCACACCTGTTGCACCTCGAAGCATTTGGTGGATCTTTCCATGCAATCCACTGGTATAGTCAAGAAGACCTAGTGAAACAAGGGTGAGACACACTTTACCGCCCAACATGTTGTTGACAAGGACGTCGAGAAGAGTGATTATATGGTTCTTGATCCCATGGAGTTCCAGAAGGACAACCACGATTTAGATAGAAACTGCAGTAGTCTCATAAATACTCCTTCATTTTGCTAGTCGATGCCATATTTTCCTTACGAATTTCCTTATTAGTTTAGTTTTACTTCTTGATGAACGTTGGTTTATGCTCAAGATGAGCAATTATCATTTTGTTCCAGAATATTAAGTTCATTCATTTATTATGTTATGTTTGTTCTATATTTTACAATATGTTTCCTGATAAAAGCATATTGTTAATATAGAATGATGTGTACTCAAATGACAGAGGAAATCCGTATTTTAGAAAGTTGCAACACCAATTCAATTCTTAGGGAAACTAAATATTGTTAAACTTTGAATATGAAAACTAGAAATATTATGACCATCGCTGTAAGCGATGCCCTCATTGTTTGCATTGGATGGTCCATAATAGTTCTCCTTATGAGCACTTGTATAATAATAGAGATCTAGCATGATCGATTGGGTCATGCTGGGTTGAATATGATGAGAAATCATTTATAATTTAGCTGGCCACAACATAGAAACTGGGACTACTTCCCTAGACCTGTGGACTTCTTATGCTCTGCTTGTACAAAAGGGAAGCTCATAACTAGACCATCTTATCTGAAAGTTTGGGAAAATTCACCAATTTCGCTGGAGAGACTTCTGTTATGAATAGCACTTGTATTGAACATAAGGCCAATGGGATAGTATATATACATGTACATGAGGGTACAAAAGGAAAGCCTATATAAGGCAATATCTATACAAGGCAACTAGCGATCTCAATAAACGGTAACTAGGATACTGCCTAACACCCCATGCCCCCCCCTTAAAACTTATGGTGGATCAACAACACTATGTTTGGAGAGATGAAAGTTGTGATGAGCTCTACTCTGTGTCTTCGTGAAGATGTCTGCCAACTGAAGTTCTGAAGGCACATACTATAGAACCACGATCTTATCCAGTACCTGTGACCGCATGTAGGAAGCATCAACACTAATATTCTTGGTGAGCTCATGCTTCACTGGGTCTTGAGCAATGTTAAAAGAACATGTACTTTCAGATAAAAGAGGAGTCGGTGTAGACACAGAAATGCCAAAATACTCAAGCAACCACTGCAGCCAAGAACCCTCTGCTATCAAAAGAGCCATAGCTTGCAACTCAGTTTTAGCACTCGAACGAGAAACTGTTGTCTACTTCTTAGTCATCCAAACAATGAGATTACCACCAAGACCAACACAGTAAGCAGAAAGAGACCGACGATCAGAGTGATCACTAGCCCAGGTAGCATCTGAGTATGCCTCGAGCAGTAAGGAGCTGAAGCATTGGAAGAAAAAACAGCGAGAGATAGTTCCACGAAGATATCGCAGAATACGAAGATGACTACAGTGGAATTGAGTAGGAGTAGAAACAAATTGACTCAAGATATGAGGTGAATACAAAATGTTAGGACGAGTGACACCAAGGTAAACAAGACTCCCAACAAGATGGCAATAGCAAGTAGGATCCTCAAGAGGTTAACCATTAGTTGGTCGAAGATGAACATCGAGCTCCATAGGATTCTCGGTTGTGTGCTGATCAATGAGGGAAGCACGATCAAGAAGATCCTGAATATACTGAGGAAGAAGCCCTCAGGTGTAGAAGAAACCTCAATCCCAAGGAAGTAGCGAAGGGGACCTATCAGATATGAGAAACTACTCACTGATACTTGCCTTCACAAAGGCAATATACTGAGAATCATCTCCAGCGATGATAATGTCATCAACATATAGAAGGAGAAGAATCTGACCACATCAAGAAAAATGCGAAGTGTGGTCATATGAGCCACAGGAGCAAAATTCTCATCATAATTATGACCTTCCTCTTGCTGAAAACCACATGCCATGAGACGATTCTTGTAGCGCTCAAGATAACCATGAGAGTGAGTCTTAACCATATAGACCCACTTGCATGTAATGGCACAACATCCCACATGCTAGTGTGCTCAAGGGCAACAAGCTCTTTTGCCATTGCATGCTGTCATTCCTGATGAATGACAGCATCACGGTAGGAAGTCAGTTCGGCAAGAACTGCGCCAACAAAGCCATGGTGCTCAAGAGGCCGAATAAGCCAGCGATCATGAAAAGTATAGCAAGGAGCAGTTGGAGAAGATGATTCACCAGGAGAAGATGGCACATCAGAGGAATCCTCAACTCATGCATGACGTGTAGTATAGAGGAAAAGAAGGAACTATGTCAGAAGAAACCTCTAAAGGAGGCATCAGTGGTGAAAACACCTATGGAGAGGCCGGTGATGAAGGATATGGCAACTATGAAAAGGAAAAGTAGCAACTTGAGTATCAGGAAAAGTCATGATAGAAAGAGGCTCGACAAGAGACGCTAGAGTGGAAGAATGACGAGGGTAGAAGGGATGAGACTCATCAAAAGTAACACCCGAGATCCAAATATGTGCCAATAGGAACCCAACAATGATATCCCTTATGCTCGGCACTATATCCTAGAAAAACGCACTCAACAGACTAAGAAGTCAGCTTGGTGCATTCACGAGGTGCAAGAAAAACATAGCAAACACACCCAAAGAGGCGAAGACTAGAATAATCAGGAGGTATGCCACAAAGACTCCACTGGAATCCCACCCTGAAGAGCAGAAGAAGGCTGAATATTAATCAAGTGGCAATGGAAACAACCTAAGCCCAGAAATGAGGTGGAACAATGGAAGCAAGCAAAAGTGCACGAGCTGTCTTAAGAAGATGACGATGCTTGCATTCAGTCACACCATTCTGAGCATGAGCACTAGTACAGGAAAACTGATAAATAGCGCTTTGCTTAGCAAGAAAAGCACGAAGGGCTGACAGATACTCCCCTGCTGAGTCAGCACGAAGAACACGAATAGGGGAATCAAGCTGAGTCCGAATCATAGTGGCAAGTCTTCTAGACAGATAAAACCTCACTAAGGGAAGACATAAAATATATCCAAGTGTGGCGAGAGAAATCATCTATAGAAATAATATAATATTTATGACCTCCTTTTGAAACAAAAGGAGCCAGACCCCAAACACCAAAATGAACAAGATCGAATGTTCACTGTTGTTATGAATAGCACTTGTTATAATCAATATGAGGCCAATGGCTAGAATATATAGTGTTACATGACAATACAAAAGGAAAGCCTGTATAAGGAAGCCTATATAAGGCAAAACCTATATAAGGTAATATATCCTTTAACACCCCCCCACAAATGCAAGGCGTATGCAATAGCATTGCATTTGAAAAGGTTGACGCTAAAATAAGAAAATCAAAAGTCCTGATCGTGAAGTAGTCGTAGTAGCATCCAACTCTTGAAAAGCCACGGCGATGATGGAAAGTCAACGAAAAAGCCGAGTGGACAAAGAAGAGCAGATAGTGGAGCCGAGTTGACAAAGAAAAGCCGAGGAAAAAGCCGAGTTGAAGAAGAGCTGACGGTGGAGCCGAGTGGACGAAGAAGCAAAGTCAACGAAGAAAAGCCGAAGAAAAAGCCCAGTTGACGAAGTAAAGCTGGTGAAGGAGCCGAGTCGATCAAGAAAAGCCGAAGATGGAGTCGAGTCGATGATGAAAAAAGCCGACGAAGAAGCCAAGTCAACAAAGAATAGCCAACGAAAAGAGTCAAGCCAATAAAAGGAGTCGAGCTGATAAAAGTGCCAAGATTATAAGGTTGGATGGACGCAACAGAGTTAAAAATAAAAGACTCAAAGGAGAACTAAAGAGCTGGAGAAGCTGAAGCCGAAGAAGTCAAAGCTAGGGCCAAAAAAGGTGGAATGAGAAGCCAAAGCGGGTTTGGAGCCGAAGCCAAAGAGCCAAAAAGTCCTATAAAACATCCTAGTATGCTTTGGGTGTGCAGAGCAAAATCTGACGAAACCCTGGTACACTTCGGGTGTGCAAAGAAATTTCAACAGGAATTTAGAAGCTAGAGCTGGAGCTGATTTGAGAAGCTGAGCTTGAGCCGAGAAGCCGAAGAAATCGAGCCAAAAGCTGAACTGCTCTGGAATTGGAGCCAGAAATAAAAAACAGATTAAATCCAGCTTTTGATTCAGATGGAATCCAAACGGCCAGAGGATGCCGCTCGAGACTCTTGATCGTGTCTCGCGCGGGGTGCGGCCTGAAGGCAATTGGCTGGCTTGAGGTGGGCGCCCAATGAGCAGCAGGTGGCCAAGGCGAGCGTCGGAGCGGTCGGGCTGGTTGGAGCGTCGTGGTTGGCCGGAAGGAGTCGTGGGCAAGCGTTTCGGTTGTCGGGATCGAAGCAATCGGCTGAGGAAGCGGCCGAAACGAAGGCCGGCCAAAGCAGCGGGGTCGACCGCGGTCTTGGAAGAGGCGTGAAGAATAGCCTAGAGGCGTCAGGCTCAGGCAGCGGTGTAGAGCGCGACCTAAGAAGGCCGTAGTAGAGTAGGCCGAATGTGGAAGCCAAGCAGGCGGGCCGACCGAGGAAGACGACACGTGGACGACAAAGACGACGATGTCTAGGAGGTGGCTGCCACTGGGAGTGGAGATTGCTCCTCCCAGGGGTATCGACAATGGAAAAAAAACAAGGTGGTGGCTAGGAATGGCGTAAGTGTAATGCCGGTAAACCCTAACCTTAGAACCTATGCTTTGATACCATATTGTGAATATCACTTGTTGTATTAAATATATGGCCAATGGCCAGAATATATAGAGTTACATGAGGGTACAAAATGAAAGCATATACATTGAAAGCCTATATACGGGAAAAGCCTATATAAGGTAATATATCCTTAACAGTTATGTCAGGGACTCACTACGAGGATAAGGGAGTTGTAGCTGCTTGCCAACCTTACAACCCGCACAATCTAAAGGGACATCACCAGACAGAGACCTAAAAGGCCACAACGAACTAAAGAAGACATATGTGAACCAAAAAGATGTCCCAAATGGTGATGCAACTGAGCAAACAACCTGGTGGAAG
The DNA here is from genome assembly GCA_036346355.1 of Rhipidocladum racemiflorum. Taxonomy (NCBI): domain Eukaryota; kingdom Viridiplantae; phylum Streptophyta; class Magnoliopsida; order Poales; family Poaceae; genus Rhipidocladum; species Rhipidocladum racemiflorum. The sequence continues at coordinate 41,972,484 of CM070576.1, forward strand.
ATGCAACAGAGATGGAAGCGATGATGGAGATGGAGAGATTGGCAGGGGCAGCGGAAGGAAGACGAAGCCAGTCAAACCCCCAGGGAAGATGTCACGGCAGCGAGAGCTAGTACCAATCATAAACCTCATGCGGCAATCTTGAACACAACAAGAGTCAGAATCAATGATAAAACGACAGCCATGATCAGTGAGCTGACCAGCGGACATGAGCTGCATGGTCAGTTTGGAAACAAGATAAACAGAAGAAACATGAAAAGAGGAAGACAAAAGAGTGTCTCATCCTGCAACAGAAAAAGAGTTCCCATCTACAGTCTGAACAGTGATAGAAGCAGCAAGAGGACTAATGGAATGGAGACTTGTGGAATCAGATGTCATATGAAAAGAAGCATCGGAGTCAAGAATCCATGGTAAGGTACCTGAAGATGTGGAAAGTGGTCTCTCACTAGAAGACTGAGTAGCAGAATCGGCAAAACTTGTCGGTGTAGAAGCAGCCATGCGACGTAGCAGCATGAGAATCTTCTATGTGGAGTCAGAACCATTTGAAATCCTCTGAATGGCAGCACTCGATCCTCCAGTACCCTTGGAAGTGCGTCCACCTCGATGAGCAAGATCCTTCTTTTTTTGGTAACAGAGCTGCTCCACATGTCCGTTCTTGTTGTAGTAGGTGCGATGAAGCCCTGCACCCCGAGAGGTTGCCTCTGGAGTAGGCGCCACCGATGGAGTAGTAGTACGAGGCACCGCTAAGACTGAAGGAGGCACTAGCAGACTCAAACCACACGAGGATGGCAAGTGAGCAGTTGGGCACGAATTTGCTCAAACTTAGCCCAAAAACATGTCAAGAAGTCGTAAATACGGTGAAGTTCCAAATGAGAGTGCTGACATTGACAACACCAGCAAGTGTGGCAAATCTCATGTCCAAGAGAATCAAACTAATGCCACACCAAGGACAATTGTGCATAAAACTCATCCACGGTAGAATCGCCTTGTTGCAGCCACTGCTCCTGTCGCACAACAGCAAGGTACAAAGAATCACCAGCGGGCTCATAGCGGTCACAAAGATGTGCTCACGTCAATTGTGCTTAAGATAAAGCAGCCGCATCTCCAATGAGATGCACCTCCAAGCTAGCAACCAAAATAGGCACGAGCATTCTCATCAATCCACATCTTGTAGGCAGCAAAATGAGTTTGAAAAGACTTCATATCATCATAATGATCATTAGAAATCTTTTGTAGAGCAGCATCAGTAGCTTCTTGGGAATAACAAGCATAGCAGGGGGAGCAAGACGAGGTGGAAAAGATAGCTCACCAGTGAGAAACTCCCGAAGATGCTTACCACGCAAGTGAAGGCGCAAATGGAGAACCCAGTCTCGATAATTGAGACCATTGAAGATAACCGGGCAGCGAGGAACTAAAACAATACCCGAGGAAGAACCAAAAGATGATGGCATTTTTTTAGAGAGAGATAGAGACAAAGCCGGAGTCGCCTGGAAGTCGGAGCCAGAGCCGCTGGAAGACAGAGCTGGAGCCTCCGGACCTGATGTTGCCTTAAAGTCGACTCCCGATTGGATTTGAAATCCGATTGGAGCTAGCTCGGGCTTGGTCCTCGGCAGAGCCAAGGCGTCAATGTTGACCCTAGTAGCGGCCAAGAAGAGATGATGACGTTGAAGGTTCTTCTGGCATCGCGGGTGTCACGGGTGACGTCATTGACTGACGGAGGCATCATTCAGCTCATGGAGCGTCGTCGTAGCAGGGCAGGATAACGGAGGAGTCAACCGACGAGAAGAGCCGGTCAACTGGTGCAAGGCATAGAGGCGGCCAACGAGAAGAGCCGACCAACAAGGAAGTATTAGATAACGCAAGTGCACATCAGTAAAACCCTAATCCTAACCTCGCTCTGATACCATGCTATGAATAGCACTTGTATCGAACATGAGGCCAATGAGCCAGTTCATATACATGTACATGAGGGTACAAATGGAAAGCCTATATAAGGCAACATCTATACAAGGAAACTAGCAATCTCAATAGGATGTAACTAGGATACTGTTTGACAACTTCCTTCAAGGAGATATTTGTGGACCTATCGAGTCCCTCTTGGGCCCTTTTAGTCCCTCTTGGGCCCTTTTAGACACTTTATAGTCTTGATAGATGCACATACTAGATGGTCCCACGTATGCCTCTTATCTACTTGGAACCATGACTTTGCTAAATTAATAGCCCAAATTGTTAAATTATGAGCCTCCTCTCGAAATGAAAGGATTAAGTCTATTCAAATGGACAATGTTCGATAAATTTAGCTCAAAAGCATTTGATGATTATTGTATGGCTCTCGGTATTAATTTAGAGCATTTAGTACCTTATGTTAAAACACAAAATGGCCTTACAAAGCCATTAATTAAAAGAATAAAAATTATTGTTTGGCCCCTCTTGCAGATTTGTAGAATCCCCACCAGTTGTTTTGGACATATAGTGTTGCATGCTGCCGCATTAATTCAACTCAGACCAACTGTGTAACACACCATGTTCCCTTTCAATTAGTGCATGCAAAAGAACCAATTATTTTCCATCTACAAATATTCGGTTGTGCTGTATACGTGCCGATTTCACCAACACAACGTACATCCATGGGCCCTCACCAGAGGTTGGGGATCGATGTAGGTTATGAAGCTCCGCCATCATTAAATACCTTGAGCCTATGACATGGTATATGCATACGACTCGGTATGCTGACTGGATCCTTGATGAGGATAATTTTCCGGCATTAGTGGGAGCAAAGTACCACTCTAAATAATGCCTTGAGATAGATTGGAATGTCATGGGCATTCAGTCCTTAGACCCACGCACTACAGAATCTGAGCTTGAAGTTTGAAGGATAATAAATCTGCAACAAATAGCTAATAACTTGCCAGATGCCTTCATTCATCACATGGGAGTGAAAAAAATCACAAATACTTGCTGTAAACGCATCGGAGAGAGTGAAAATACCCTAGATGGCTATTGAATCCATGTCACCCCTCATGGGAAGAAGAGGGGGAGGGCTCCGGGTGCATAAGACTCAATTTCGCATAGAAGTCCACAGAAACAAAGATCCAAACAAGACAAATCACTCCCCAAGACAGTGGAATAAACTCAATTGAGCACACAATATGACGCTGCGAAGTCGGAACAACTAGACTCCATCATTGTGGGAAATCATGAGGAGCTAGAAATAATTAATGATGAAATATCCACAAATTATGTGGATTCTGGAGTCGTATAAAAAAGTCTACAATTGTTGACATATATTTTGCCTCAAAACTGCCAAAACTGTTGATATGGATCCAGAACCAAAGTCCATGGCAGAGAGTAAGAAGCGCCCAGATTGGGTCAAATGGAAAGAAGAAATTGAGGTAGAATTGCACTCGCTTAACAAAAGGAAAGTATTCAATTTTGTTGTGCGAACAACTCCTAAAGTGTTCACTATAGGATCCAAATGGGTTTTCATCCGAAAGAGAAATGAGAACAACCAGGTGGTGAAATACAAAGCAATGCTTGTAGCACAAGGGTTCAAGCCCCGATATCGATTATGAAGAGACCACTCTAGAGATGAGTGGAACAACGTTTCGATATTTGTTATCAATAGCAGCTAGTATGAACTTAACAATGCCGCTGATGAATGTAGTGACTGCATATTTATATGGGTCACTGAATATTATTATTTGTATGAGTCCCTGAAGGAGTCAAAATTCTGGGTCCTAATGAAAACTATCACTAAATCTATAGCGTCAAACTACAGAGGTCACTGTATGGGTTAAAACAGTTGGGGGCAATGTGGTACAGCTGATTTGGTGATTTCTACCAAAAGAAGGGCTACTCCAATAACGACGATTGTCATTGTGTGTTCATAAAGAAGTCCTAGAATGGATTCTATATCATCTCAGTTTACATCGATGTGGATAAAGACCACATTCAGACCAAGGATTCTAGATAAGAAAGTCTTGAGACCCGAGGTTCCATATTTAAGCTCCATAGGAGAACTTACATATGTTGCGAATTGTACCAAGTCCAAATATTGCATTTGCAGTCAATTTAATACCTAGACGGCACAACTCCTACCAAAAGGCACTGGACTGGCGTTAGGACTTTACTTAGATATCTCCAAGGTACACATGATGTTGGCTCATTTTACAGGAAGGACCAAGACTTAACCATGATGGGATATACAGATGTTGTCTATCTGTCTTATCACCACAGTGCCAAATCTCAAACTGGGTTTGTGTTTCTCTGTGGTGGTATAACATTTCTTTCTAGTCCTTTAGCAGAGCTTGGTAGCTACCTCCATCAATCACTCAGAGATTATAGCACTAAGGTTCAATACTTTAGGGCCAAAAGAGAACATATATCTCTTGTGAATTGCACCAGGCCTGATATTGCATCCGCAGTCAATTTAGTACCAAGACACGATGTAGCTCCAACCAGAAGGCATTGGACTGGCGTCAAGACAATACTTAATTAGTTTCAAGGTACACATGATCTTGGCTTGTCTTACCAGATGGACCAAGACTAAATCATGATGGGATATACGGATGTTGCCTCTATGTCTGATCCCCAAAGTGCCAAATCTCGGACTTGGTATGTGTTTCTCTATGATGGTACAACTTTTTTTTTGAAAGTCCTTTAAGTAGACCTTGGTAGCTACCTTTGCCAACCACTCAGAGAATATAGTACTATAAAATCCTTATGTGAATGTGTTTGGCTAAGGCATGTGATTAGCCATACCTGGAATTCTTGTGGCACAAACACCATTGATACCCCCAATATTATCTATGATGATAATGCTGCTTGTGTTGTTCAGATAGAAACATGTTACGTTAGAGCAATATCACGAAGTGTATTTTAACAAAACTTTCTAATCCTCATGAACTCCAAAAGAATGGTGAGATAAAGATCCTGCAAACTACGTAATGTGAAAATCTAGCTAATTTATTCACACATCCGGTTTCCAAAGATGTGTATGTGGCATTTGAATGAGATGACTTAGAGAGATTATGAGTTTTGTCATGTGAATGGATTTTGCATCATGTCAATTTACCCTGATGATCTAAATATCATGGAAACCATGGAGGACATAAAAAAAGGAAGTTCCTACGTTATGACGGAGTTTGAGATGAAAATTTTGGGTAAAACCAAATATTGTTTAGGCCGGCAGCTAAAGCATTTCCCCAAAGGTATTTTTTTGTGCATTAGTCTATCTATACCAAGAAGGTATTGGAAAAATTCAACATCGATAAATCTATTCCTTGAAAGTCCCTCATGGTAATAGATCCTTGATGTCGATAAAGTCCCATTCAACTGAGGATGGTAGATGAGAATGTTTTGGGGCATAAGGTTCAATACTTAAGCGTCATAAGAGCACTTATAGCATTATATGAAGCCTCATGTAAATGTGTTTTGCTCTGGCATGTGATTATCCATATCCATATGTCTTGTGGCTCTAACACGGTTGACACCCCCATAATTATCTATGAAGATAATGCTACTTGTGTTGCACAATTGCAAATAGGTTACGTTTAGAGCAATATCACAAAAAAAATTGCTCCCAATTTTTTTGATCCTCTTGAACTCCAATGGAATTGTATGGTAAAGATCTTGCAAACTAAGTAATTTGAAAATCTAGCTGATTTATTCATACATCTAGTTTCCAAAGATGTGTTCGTGGCATTTGAATGAAACTACTTAGAGAGAAATAGAGTTCTATAGGAAAAAATCCCTCAATCACAACCCTTAGTATAATCCTAAAATTCTACCCTATTCTAGAAGATTGCAAGTTGCACTCTTTTTTGCTTGGTGACTTTTACTAAAGTTTTGTCACCTGAATGGATTGTTCATCATCTCGGTTTTTGTTGATGATCTAAATATCATCAAAACCACGTAGTACATAAAGAAAGCACAACTACACTCTAGTGGTTATATACTTTAACCTTAACATGTGACGAAGAATTATTTGCCCTTATGGGGAAAAGGTTGTTGTGGGAGGGAAAATGAAATGTTCAAGTGGTGGTAATAGCTTGGAAGTTATGCTTAAAACAATTTCTTTTGAAAACGGTATAATTTTATAGCTTTCTCTTGTGAAGTTGACTATAACCATTGGGAGTAGGTGATGCATTGAGTATTACATATGATCTTTTGGGGCTTACTAATAAATGGTTTAAAGTTGGATGTATTTGGTTGTGTGATAATTACTTTTGTTGATAATATTAGATTCTTGATTCAATTATTTGATTAGCAATGGTTATTTAATTGTTACTCCAGAATATAGAATCTGCTGTCTAATTATTGATGAAGCAAGCCGCAGGCAAACCCATGACAAGTGCTGCGCATTGCTGGAGCATGATGCAACCTTAGTTGGGTTCCAAATTATACTATATATCTTGTTGATGTGTCCCAACATAGTGAAAACATCCATTGACCATAGGTTTATGTGTAAAACACACGAGATAAGCCCCGTAGACCAAATCAACATTATATTGCTAACCGTAATTTTCATTTGTAATTTTTTACCTGCCTCAAACATCTTTGCAAAACAAAAATGTCTCGAATTACTTCACTAAAACATTAGCCTTTTTGTTAATTTACAGAGCTTCTCGAAAGACAGCCTCTAAAGGTTTATTGTGTTGTAGGATTACAACATGCCTTTAAAAATGGCCATCTATTCTTGTAGACTTCTCCACAAAGGTTGAAATAGCATTTCTATGCATCGAAATTTTGAAGAAAATTTTACTGAAAAAACATCCTTACCGGATAAAATAGTTTTTTATTGAAAAATCTAAATAAACTTATAGGATGTAGATGACCAGTCTCCCTAGTCAATTAAAGTTTGAGAGCTCTCCTCTCTTGTTCTTCATCAAGACACCTTTTTTCAACCTCCCACTCAAGCTCAGATCTAGCCCTTCCCCTATCTCTGACCCTTCCCCTGTCTCCTCAGCACGGTAATCGGTACCAAACAATAGGGGTCCCAACCCTGTAAATTGGTTTTCTCCTAGGTTGTCTTCCTCCTTTTGTATAGAGTACGTAAAGTGGAGTCTACCTCGATGGATCTAGTGTGAATCACCCTAGTTAGAGCTCAGGAAGTCCCATCACCGTCGCCACCATGGTTTTCTAGGTTAGGATTCTCTAGGTTCCTTGCGTCTCTGTCCTCTCTATCCCTTTCTAGTATCAGATCCACTAGATCCAATGTCTTCTCTATCTCACACTCTCAAGAAGCTTCCAAGGTTAAGAACCCTTAGATCTACAGTCCATGGCAACTTGGAGCTTCAACAAAATAAGACAAGTCGTTGATTTCGGTTGCCGTTGATGATCTCTTCTTCTAGAAGAGGAGGAATCTCCAAGTGCTACATGAGCAATCGAGATCCATCACTATTTCTTTGCTGTAGATCACCTGTGAAAAGGCTGCTCGAGTGCGCTCAACAATGGAAAATTGATGATATGCCACTAAAAATGGCATTTCAGCAGATGCCACTCAAATCAGTGAAATTGATTATATGGCATCAATTACTTGTTTGATCTGTAAAATATTACTCATCATTTCCCCTTTTTATAATTATTCATAGCTTTTGAAATCCCCAAACTGCCATCTCTCGGTTTCACTTAAACTAGCTCAAGATACGTGTTGGACCCAATCCATGGCTCATCTTGGTGTATCAATTTAGGCTCAAAGCCACCAGAATACAACCTGCCCTGCTACTCCGACTAGACAACAATGTCTCCATTCGAACAAGGCTATTCCATGTTTTACCGGTGTCATTATTCCTATCCCAAAGGTGCCTGTGCTACCAAGATACCGCCCCAATATCACACATATAGCCACTGTTGCCATTGCTATGAATAGCACTTGTATTGATCATGAAGCCAACATGCCAGAATATATACATGTACATGATGGTACAAAAGAAAAGCATATACAAGACAATACACGTATACAAGGCAATAAATGATAATAGTAATCTCTATACAAGGTAAATACAAGATACTGTCTAACCCCCCCCCTAAAACTCATGGTGGATAAATAGCACTGAGTTTGGAGAGCTAAAATCTGTGTTGAGGAGCCTATGTCTTCACGAAGAAATCTGCCAACTGAAGCTTTGAAGGCACATACTAAAGAGCCACGACCTGATCTTGTACCTGTGACCGCATGTAGGAAGCATGAACACCGATATGCTTGGAGCTCATGTTTCACTGAGTCGCAGCAATGCTATCAAAAAAGCCAAAATCCTCAAGTAACCACCATAGACAAGTAATGTCTGCTATCAAAAAAGCCATAGCACGCAACTCAGCCTTAGCACTTGAACGAGAAATAGATGTATGTCTCTTAGTCTTCCAAGCAATGAGATAACTGCCAAGAAAAACACAGTAAGCAGAAAGAGACCGATAATTAAAGTGATCACTAGCCTAGGTAGCATCAGAGTATGCCTGAAGCGGTAAAGAGCTGAAGCATGGAAAGAAAAGACAGCGAGAGAGAGTTCCATAAAGATATCACAGAACACAAAGAAGATGGCTATAGTGGAGCTAGGTAGGAGCAGAAACGAACTGACTCAAGATATGAACTGAATACAAAATGTCAGGACAAGTGATACAAAGTTACACAAGACTCCCGACAAGATGGCGATAGCGAGTATGATCCTTAAGAGGTTCACCATCAGTAGGTCAAAGATGAACGCAGAGTTCCATGGGAGTCTTAGCTGTACACTGATAAGTGAGAAGCACTATCAAGAAGATCTTGAATATACTTCTCTTGGGATTGGAGGAAGCCCTTAGGTGTAGAAGAAACCTGAAGAAGGGTACTGCAATAACGACGATTGTCGTCGTGTGTTCATAAAGAAGTCCCAAAATGGATTCTAAATCATCTCAGTTTACGTCGATGTGGGTAAAGACCCCATTTAGACCAACGATTCTAGATAAGAAAGTATTGAGACCTATGGTTCCATATTTAAGCGCCATAGGAGAACTTACGTATGTTGCGAATTGTACCAAGGCCAAATATTGCATTTGCAGTCAATTTATTACCTAGACAAGGCGCAGCTCCTACCAGAAGGCATTGGACACGTGTCAAGACTTTACTTAGATGTCTCCAAGTTACACACGATCTTGGCTCATTTTACAGGAAGGACCAAGACTTCACCATGATGGGATATAAAGATGCTATCTATCTGTCTTCTCCCCATAGTGCCAAATCTTAGACCAGGTTTGTGTTTCTCTGTGGAGGTACAACCATTACTTGCTGGTCCTTTAACAGAGTGGGGTAGCTACCTCCACCAATCACTCAGATATTATAGCACTAAGGTTCAATACTTAAGGGCCAAAGAAGCTCTTATATATCTTGTGAATTGCACCAGACCTGATATTGCATTCGTAGTCAATTTGTTACCTAGACACGGTGCAGCTCCAACTAGAAGGCATTGGACATGTGTCAAAACTTAAATACTTTCAGGGTACACATGATCTTGGCTTGTTTTACCGGAAGGACTTGTTATGAATAGCATTTGTATTCAACATGAGGCCAATGGGCCAGTATATATACACATACATGAGGGTATAAAGGGAAAGCTTATATATATAAGGACACTGTCTAACACCCCCCCCCTCAAACTCATGGTGGATCTACAACACTGAGTTTGGAGAGATAAAAGTTATGGTGAGCTCTAGTTTGTGTCTTCGTGAAAAAATCTGCCAATTGAAGCTCTGAAGGCACATACTGAAGACCACAACCTGATCCTGTTCCTGTGATGGCATATAAGAAGCATCAACACCGATATGCTTGTTGAGCTCATGCTTCATTGGATCTCGAGCAATGCTAATAGCTCCTGTACCGTCAGATAAAAGAGGAGTTGGTGTAGAGACATGAACACCAAAATCCTCAAGTAACCACTGTAGCCAAGTAACCTTTGCTGTCAAAAGAGCCTTAGCTCGCAACTCAGCCTCAGCACTCGAACGAGAAACTGATGTCTCCTTCATCTTCCAAGCAATAAGTGAACCACCAAGAAAAACACAGTAAGCAGAAAGAGATCGACAATCAGTGTGATCACTAGCCTAGGTAGCATCAGAGTATGCCTGGAGCTGTAAAGAGCTGGAGCGTGGAAAAAAAAGATGGCGAGAGATAGTTCCACGAATATATCGTAGAACTGGAAGAAGATAACTATAATGGAGCTGAGTGGGAGCAGAAACGAACTGACTCAAGATATGGACTGGATACGAAATGTCAGGACAAGTGACACCAAGGTAAACAAGACTCCCAACAAGATGGCGATAGCATGTAGGATCCTCAAGAGGTTCACCATCAATAGATCAAAGGTGAACATTGAGTTCCATGGGAGTCTCAGCTGTATGCTGATCAGTGAGAGAAGCACGATCAAGAAGACCATGGATATACTTCTGTGGGGAAAGAAAGAAGCCATCAGATGTAGAAGAAACCTCAATCCCATGAAAGTTACGAAGAGGGCCAAGATCGGACATAAGAAACTGCTCATTAAGACGGGCCTTTACAAAGGCAATATACTGACGATCATCTCCAATAATGATCATGTCATCAACATATAGAAGGAGAAGAGTACGACCACAAGAAGAAGTGTGAACAAAGAGTGTAGGATCATGAGCACTAGCAGAAAAACTAGCTGCAGTGATCACAGAAGAAAAACGCTCAAACCAAGCACGAGGGGCTTGCTTAAGGCCATAAAGAGATCGACGAAGCAAACAAACCATGCCCTAAGGAACAAAATACCATGGTGGTGGCTGCATATAGACCTCCTCATGCAGCTCACCATTAAGAAAGGCATTCTTGACATCAAGCTGAGAGAAGGACCACTCACGGACAGAGGCCACAGCAAGTAGAGTGTGAACAGTGGTCATGTGAGCCACATGTGCAAAAGTCTCATCATAATCATGACCATTCTCCTCCTGAAAACCACGTGCTACAAGACGAGTCTTGTAGCGCTCAAGAGAACCATCAAAGCGAGTCTTAATATTATAGACCAAGATCCCACACGCCAGTGCGCTCAAGGGCAGTAAGCTCTTCTACCATTGCATGCTGCCATTCTTGATGAATAACAGCATCACGATAAGAAGTCGGCTCGGCCAGAGCTGGACCAACGAAAATCCAAGATGTTCAGGAGGCCGAATAGACTGTTGATCGCGAAGAGCATAACGAGGAGACACTGAAGAAGGTGACTCATCAAGAGAAGAAGATGGCACATCAGAAGATTCCTCAGCTTGCGGACGACGAGTGTTATAAAGGGTAGGAAGGAACAACATCTGATGAAACCTCTAGACGAGAGATCGGTGGCGAAGAAACCGGCGATAAAGGAGACGCCGATTGTGAAAGAGGAAAAGTGACCACTGGAGTATCAGGAAAAGTCAAGAAAGACAGTGGCTCAACAAGAGATGTTGGAGAGGAAGAAGAATGAGGGTAGAAGGGGTGAGACTCATCAAAAGTGACATCCTATGAGATTTGCATCCGTCGGCTAATAGGATCCCAACAACGATATCCCTTATGCTCAGCACTGTATCCCAGAAAGACGGACTCAACAGACTGAGTAGTCAGCTTGGTGCGTTCACGAGGTGCTAGAAGAACATAGCATACACACCCAAAAAGGCAAAGTTCTAAATAATCAGGAGGCACGCCACAAAGACGCTCCACTGGAATCCCACCCTTAAGAGCAGAAGAAGGTTGGATATTGATCAAATAGGTGGCAGTGGAAACAGCCTCATCCCATAAATGAGGTGGAACAGCAGAAGCAAGCATAAGAGCACGGGCCGTTTCAAGAAGATGACGATGTTTGCACTCAGCCACACCATTCTAAGCATGAGCACCAGGACATGAAAACTGAGAAAGAGTGCCCTGCGTAGCAGGAAAAGCTCGAAGAACTCCTGACAGATACTCTCCTGCCGAGTCAGCACGAAGAACACGAATGGGAGAATCAAACTGAGTGCGAATCATAGTGGCAAAAATCTTATAGATGGATAGAACCTCACTACGAGAGGACACAAAATATATCCAAGTGTGGCGAGAAAAATCATCTATAAAAAGAATATAATATTTACGACCTCCTTTTGAAACAAAAGGAGCCGAACCCCAAACATCAGAATGAACAAGATCAAAAGGACGTTGGGACACGGACTCACTAGAAGGATAGGGGAGTTGTAGCTATTTGCCAAGCTTACAACCCATACAATATAAAGACACATCACTAGACACAGAGCCTAAAAGGCCACGATGAACTAAAGAAGACAGACGCGAACCACAAAGATATCCCAAACGGTGATGCCACTAAGCAAAAGACCCGGTAGAAGATGCAACAGATGTTGAAGCGGTGGTGGAAACAAAGAGGCTGGCTGAGGCAGCGGAAGGAAGACGAAGCCAATCAAGCTCCCAAAGACGCTGAGAGTCATGGCGGTGAGGGCCAATCCTAACTAGAGCCCACGTGCAACATTCCTGAACACAACAAGAGTCAGAATCAAGGATAACACGACAGTCATGATCAGTAAGTTGGCCAGCGGATATGAGCTGCATGGTCAGTTTGGGAACATGAGAAACAACAGGAACATGCAAAGAGGAAGACAAAAGAGTGCCTCGTCCTGCAACAGAAAGAGGTACCATCTGCGGTTTGCACAGTTATAGGAGCAGTAGGACTAAGGTAATGTAGACTCGTGGGATCAGATGTCATATGAAAAGAAGCTCCAGAGTTAAGAATCCACGGTGTGATATCTGATGAGGAGGGTGGTCTCTCATTGGAAGATTGAGTAGGAGAACTAGCCGATCCTATCTGTGTAGAGGCAGCCATGTAGGGATGGCAAAAATACCCGTCGGTCCTGGTACCCACGGGTACCCGACCCGGTGGGTCCGGGTTTGGGTCCAAATTTGGACCCACGGGTATATTATTTCGGGTCCGGGTCCGGATCTCATTTTCGACCCGTGGGTACTCAGACCCGAACCCGACAATAAAATATCTATTGTATGAAATAGAATTGTAGATAACAAACATCATCTATTGTTGCTTACTGTTGCTTTGTTATTATATGCATGTAGTCTATTTCTTAATCCAGGTAATGAAGTCTTAAAATTTAATCAAATTCTATAAACTTTAGCTACTCAAACAAATGAAAATAGAATTTTGTTGTTCGAATCCGGTAATTGCAGTTCGGGTTCAGTGCAGTTAAGATCCGTGCCGTCGGATCCGAAGTCAGGTCCGGTTTGGACCCGTGGTGACTTCGGTCCGGTGCAGTCTGAACATCGGGTCTCGGGTCCGGGTCCACGGAGGTTGGACCCGTAGTGACCCGGACCCGTTGCCATCCCTACAGCCATGCGACGTATGAGCATAAGAATCTCCTGAGTGGAGTCAGAATCAGCAGAAGTCCGCTAAGGAGAGATGCCTAGCCTCTAGTGCCCTAAGGAGGATGGCTACTTCGATGAGCAACATCCTTCTTTCGGTAGTAGAACTACTCCACATGTCCGTTCTTATCGCAGTAGGTGTAGTGAAGGCATTCGCCCCTAGAAGCCGAAACTGGAGTAGGCTCCACTGATGGAGGAGTAGAACGACGCGCCGCCAAGACTGAAGGAGATACTAGCAGACCCGCACCATGAAGGCGAGTCGCCTCAGTACGAAAAGCTGCAAGGGCCTCCAACAGGGTCACACGAGGATGACGAGCAAGCAGCTGGGCATGAATTTGCTCAAATTTAGCCCAAAGACGTGTCAAGAAGTCGTAGATGCGGTGAAGCTCCAAATGAGTGCTAACGCTGACAGCACTGGCAGGTGCGGCAAACATTAGGACCCAGATAATCAAGCTGACGCCTCACCGAGGACAATTGCGCATAGAACTCATCCACAATAGAATCACGTTGCTGCAGCGACTGCTCTTGTTGCACAACAGCAAGGTACAGAGAGTCGCCGGCAAGCCCAAAATGATCGCGAAGATGCGCCCACATCAACTGTGCCAAAGACAAAGCGACAATGTCACCAGTGAGATGCACCTCCATGCTGGCAACCAAAATAGCAGAGGCACGAGCATCTTCATCAATTCATGTCTTGTAAGCAGTGAACTGAGTCTGAAAAGACTCCACATCATTAGCATAATCATCAGACGCTTTCTGTCGAGCAGCATCATTTGCCTCCTTTGGAATAACATGTGTGGCAGGGGGAGCAGGGCGACGTGGACAAGGTAGCTTGCCAGAAAGAAACTCCCGAAGACGCTGACCGCGCATGTGAAGACGCATATGAAGAATCCAGTCTCGATAATTGAGACCATCAAAGATAACCAGGTAGCGAGGAACAAAAACAATCCCCAAAGAAGAGCCCGCAGACGATGATATTTTTTTTTACTTATCGAACGAAAACGGAGCACATTGAACCAGACTCAAGCCAAACCGAACAACTCAAGCCGAACCTGAGTCCTGACCGAACCCCACTCAAGCCACACCAAACCAGAGGCGGGCGATGATGCCCGAGCCCAGAGCGGGCGAGCGTGGACGGCGAGCGGGTCGGCGGCGAAGAGGGCGGCCAGCTCAACGAGCTTGAGGTTGGTGTAGATGGCGAGCGGGTCTGCTGCGAAGAGGGCGGAGGCGGCGTGGACGATGCAGATCCGGCGCGCGGTAGCCAAGGCGGCGGGCGGCTTGAAGATGACTGGCGGCGGGAGGCCCGAAGGAGTCGCAAGTTGTCGGCCGGCAGGAGTGGATCAAGAGCCTACGATGCCAGCCAACGCGAAGCAGACACAAGAACACGTCGGCTCTGGGCAGACGGTAGCAGCCGAAGGCAAGGCAACGCAGGAGACAAGGCTCGATCTGTTGGGAGAGAAGGCCGACGGTGAGAAGGCCGGCGGTGAACGAACATCGGCAGGAGAAGAGACGATGGGAAGAGCCGCCGATGTCAAGACCAGATATTGTTACATGCGCAAGTGCACACCGGTGAGGAACCTAACCCTAAAATCCTGGCTCTAATACCATGTTATGAATATCACTTGTATTCAACATGAGGCCAATGGGCCAGTATATATACACATACACGAGGGTATAGAGGGAAAGCTTATATATATAAGGATACTATCTAACAGGACTAAGACTTAACCATGATGGGATATACAGGTGTTGTCTCCATGTCTAATCCTCACAGTGCCAAATCTTAAATTGCATATGTGTTTATTTGTGGTGGTACAACCAATTTTTGGATGTCCTTTAAGCAGACCTTGGCAGCTACCTCTGCCAAGCACTCAGAGATTATAGCATTATAAAAGCCTTATGTGAATGTTTTTGGCTAAGGCATGTGATTAGTCATATCCAGAAGTCTTGCGACACAAACACTGTTGATACCCCCAATATTATCTATGCTGATAATGCTATTTGTGTTGCACAAATGGAAACATGTTACATTTAGAGCAATATCACAAAGTATATTGTAACAAAATTTTCTAATCCTCATGAACTCCAAAAGAATGGTGACATAAAGATCATGCAAACTACATAATGTGAAAATATAGCTAATTTATTCACATCCAGTTTTCAAATATGTTTACGTGGCATTTGAATGAGACGACTTAGAGAGATGCAGAGTTCTTGGGGAGTAAATCCCGGAATCATAACATATAGAAAGGTACCTAGATCAGACATGAGAAACTGCTCATTAAGGCGAGACTTGACAAAGGTAATATACTTAGAATCATGAGCATGAGGTGGAGTGAGAACAAAGAGTGCAGAATCATGAGCAATAACAGAAAAACCAACCGTAGTGACCACAGAAGAAAAATGCTGAAACCAGGCACAAGAGGCTTGCTTAAGCCCCTAAAGAGAGTGGCGAAGCCGACAAACCATGCCCTCTAGAAAAAATACTAGGTGGTGGCTACATATAGACCTTCTCACGCAGCTCACCATTAAGAAAGGCATTCTTAACATCAAGCTGAGAGATGGACCGCTCACAAACAAAGGCCACAAAAAGAAGTGTGTGAACAGTGGTCATGTGAGGCACATGAGAAAAAGTCTCCGCATAATCATGACCATGCTCCTGTTGAAAATCATGTACAACAAGACGAGTCTTATAACGCTCAAGAGAACCATCAGAGTGAGTCTTAACCTTATAGACCCACTTACGTGAAATGTGACAGACACTTGGAGGAAGGGACACAATATCCCATGTGCTAGTTTGCTCAAGGGTAGCAAGCTCCTCAGCCATCCCATGTTGCCATTCCTGATGAATGACAGCATCACAATAGGAAGTCGGTTAGGCAAGAGCTGTACCAGCAACACCAAAGCGCTCAAGAGGCTGAATAGACTGGCGATCGCGAAGAGCATAGTGAGGAGGAGACACTGAAGTATAATGTAGCTCAGCAGGAGAAGATGACTCATCAGGAGAAGATGGTGCATCGGATGAATCCTCAACTCTCGGACGATGAGTGTAGTTTAGAGGAAAACTCTAGGGGAGAAACTGGTAGTGGAGAAGCTAGCGATGAAGGAGATGCCAACTGTGAAAAGCGAAAAGTGGGAACTGGAGTATCAGGAAAAGTCAGGAAAGTAAGTGGCTTGATAAGAGATGCTGGAGTGGAAGAATGAGGGTGGAAGGGATGGGACATATCAAAAGTAACATCCTGAGATATCCTCAATCGTTGGCCAATAGGATCCCAACAATGATATCCCATATGCTCAGTACTATATCCCAGAAAACACACTCAACAAACTAAGCGGTCAGCATGGTACGTTCACGAGGTGCAACAAGAACATAGCACACACATCCAAAGCGGGAAAGACTAGAATAATCTGAAGGCATACGACAAAGACGGTCCACTGGAATTCCACCCTAAAGAGTATAAGAAGGCTGAATATTAATCAAGTAAGTGGCAATAGAAACAGCCTCTACCCAGAAGTGAGGTGGAACAGCGGAAGCAAGTAAAAGAGCATGAGCTATCTCAAGAAGATGATAATGCTTGCGCTTAGCCACTCTATTATGAGCATGAGCACTAAGACGAGAAAACTAAGAAAGAGTGCCTTGCTCAGCAAGGAAAGCAAGAAGAGCTCTTGACAGATATTGACTTGCCGACTCAGAATGGAGAACACGAATGGGAGAATTAAACTAAGTGCAAATCATGGTGGCAAATTCTTATAGATGGGTAAAACCTCACTACGAGAAGAAATAAAATATATCCAGGTTTGGCGAGAGAAATCATCTGTAAAAAGAATGCAATATTTATGACCCCTTTTGAAACAAAGGGAGTCGGACCTCAAACATCCGAATGAACAAGATCTAAAGGATGCTGGGACAAAAACTCACGAGAAGGATACGGGAGTTGTAGTTGCTTACCAAGCTTACAACCAACACAATCTAAAGAGACATTACCACATACAAATCCTAAAAGGCCATGACAAACTAAAGAAGACAGACACATACCACAAAGATGTCCTAAGTGGTGATGCCACTGAGCAAACGACGTCTTGGAGGATGCAACGGAGGTAGAGGCGGTGGACTGAGAGACTGGCAGGAGCGGTGGATGGAAGATGAAGCCAGTCAAGCTCCGAGAGATGCTGTGAGTCATGGCGCCGAGGGCCAGTACCATCCAGAAACCTAGTGTGGTGATCCTGAACACAACAAGAGTCATAATCGAGAATAACATGACAACCACGATTGGTTCGCTGGCTAGCAGACATAAGCTGCATGGTTAGTTTGGGAACATGAGATATAGCAGGAGCATGAAAAGTGGAACACAAAAGAGTTACTTGTCCCGTAACAGAAAGAGAAGTACCATCAGTGAAGCCCTCCAACCCCAGTAGCCGCTAATGGAGTAGGTGCCACTGATGGAGGAGTAGTACGTGGAACTGCCAAGACTGATGGAGACAACATCAGACCCGCACCATGAAGGTGAGTCCTCAGTATGAATAGCTGTAAGGGCCTCCAACAGGGTCACGCGAGGGTGCCGAGAAAGCAGTTGGGCATAAATCTGCTCAAATTCAGCCGAAGATGTGTCAAGAAGTCATAAATACAATGAAGCTCTAGATGAGAGAGCTAACACTGATAGCACTAGCAAAGGTGGCAAACCTCCAGTCCAAGAGAATCAAGCTGACACCACGCTGAGAACAACTATGCATAGAACTCATCCATGGTAGAATCACCCTGCTGCAACAACTGCTCCTATCGCACAACGACAAGGTAAAAGGAATCGCCAGTAGGCTCATTACGGTCACGAAGAAGTGCCCACATCAACTGTGCCGAAGACAAAGCAACCATGTCTGTAGTGAGTTGCACCTTCGTGCTAGCAACCAAAATAGTGGAGGCACGAGCATCTTCATCAATCCACATCTTGTAGGCATCAAACTAGGTTTGAAAAGATTCCACATCATTAGCATGATCATTAGGCACCTTCTATTGAGTAGCATCATCAGCCTCATTGGGAATAATAGGCGTAGTAGGGGCAGCGGGACGAGGCGGACAAGGTAGTTTGCCGGAGAAAAACTACCAAAGACACTAACCACACAAGTGAAGGCGCATTTGTAGAACCCAGTCCCAATAATTGAGACCATCGAAAAATAACTGTGCAGCAAGAAACATAAACGATGTTGGAGGAAGACCCAAAAGATGACGACTTTCTTTTTATTTTTTATATTCTTTTGTAATAAGAGATGAGGGCCAGAGCCTGGAGCCGAGAGCTTTAGCTAAGAGCCAGAGCCAGAATTAAATTGTGCAGCCGATCGGATTGAAATCCGATCAGTGACTCAGTCTCAACGTGCGTCGAGGCGGCGTCCTCAGCATCGAAGGTCGCCGATCGTCGGTAAGCGGAGTTCACGAATTGGTGAGGATTTAATTTGTAAATATAGCACCCCATTGTACAAGAGAAGATGAACAAAGAGAAAAAAGTCGAATTCCCCAATATTCGGTGTTAATCTATTTTGTTATTATTTTTCGGTACTGTCTACACAGGGAGATCAACATCGAGTTCAATATTTGGTGATTATCAATTCTTTAAAACGTTATCATCACGAAGCTCTCCAAGGCCGAACAGTATGTCGCTGGGATCCCTTTTAAACCCCCCATGTTATAAGATTATCTTGTAGATTTATTATTGTATGCTAGATTAGATTGATTTAATCATCCAATAAGGCCCTAAATTGGGGCTAGTATTCATACATATGCAGTTGCCAGCACTCCCAACACATTGCTAGAGCTGAAGCCAAAGCCTTGCACGCGGCGCACACATGGGCAGCCACTGCTACATCCGCCAGTACGACATCGCCATGCGTGATCCGTGACCGCCGGCTGTTTGCCACGCTCGGTAGAGTGTCACCGCCTCACGCCTTCGCAATCGACCCCGCACTTCATGCCACAGCAGCCGCCACTTGCACCATGCCATGGGACAAAGGAAATGCCTGAAGCTCATGATGGCGTTTAGTAGGCTAGCAATAGCCATGGCCTCGGAAAGGACCAACAGCATCGAGGGAGAAAATGGAAGAAGGTTGGTGTGCAGAAGGGCAGAGGCAAGCCCTAGAGGAGAGGTAAAAGGCCAAGGAAGTTCCAGAAGCAAGACTCATCTAGCAAGGTTGTTTACCTTCCACAACCTTGGTTTAGGTGTGGCCGCACCGGCCATTGGTCGAGCACCTGCCGCACCTTGAAGCATTTGGTGGACCTTTACATGCAATCCACTATTAGAGTCAAGAAGACCAAGGAAAACAAGGTTGAGACACACCTCACTACTCAACCTGTTGGTGATAAGGACGCCAAGAAGAGTGACGACATGGTTCTTGATCCCATGGAGGACATGAACAACCCATGGATCAAGACGATCTTCTTTGGGTTGGAATTAAGAAATTCCATAAGGACACCCCCAGTTTAGATGGAGACCTGCAGTAGTCTCCTAAATACACCATTTTGTTAGTTGATGCCATATATTCCTTAAGAGTTTCCTTATCAATTTAGTTTGAGTTCCTGATGAACGTTAGTTTTATGCTCACGATGAGCAATTATCATTTAGTTCTAGAATATTAAATTCATTCATTTATTGTGTTATGTTTGTTCTATATTTTACAACATGTTTCCTGATAAAAGCATATTTGTAATATAGAACGATGTATACTCAAATAACAGAGGAAATCTGTCTTGTAGATAGTTGCACCACTGATTCAATTCTTAGGGAAACTAAATATTTGCAGACTTTGTCTAAGAAAAATGGAAATATTATGACTATTGCTGGAAGCGATGCCCTCATTGTTTGCACTGGGAGGGCCATAATACTTCTCCCTTTGGGCAATCGTATAATAATATAGATCTGGCATTATCGACTGTGTCATCCTGGGTTGTATATGATGAGAAAAATCATTTATAATTCAGCTAGCCATAACATAAAAACCATGGACTTCCCTAGGCCTAAAGACTTCTTATGATCTTCTTGTGGTAAATGGAAGCTCATAATAAGACCATATTATCTGAAAGTTAGGAAAAAAACAACGAATTTACTGGAGAGACTTCAAGTTGATATTTGTGGACCTATCCAGCCCCTGTCGGGCCCCTTTAGATACTTTATGGTCCTGATAGATGCCTATACTAGATGGTCCCATGTTTGTCTCTTATCTACCCAGAACCATGGTTTTGCTAAATTAATCACCCAAATTATTAAATTAAGAGCCACCTTTCTAGATGAAAGGATTAAGTCTATACGAATGGACAATGCAATTGAATTTAGCACAAAATCATTTGATGATTATTGTATGGCTCTGGGTATTAATGTAGAGCATTCAATACCTCATGTTCACACACAAAATGGCCTTGCATAGTCATTAATTAAAAGAGTAAAAATTATTGTTAGGTTTCTCTTGCAGAACCAATTATTTCCCTTCTGCGAAAATTGATTGTAAAAATTATTGTTAGGCCTCTCTTGATGAATGTAGTGACCCCATATTTATATGGGTCACTAGATATGGATATTTATATCAGTCATTGAAGGAGCCAAAATTTTGGTTCCTAGCAAAAACAATTGCTATATGTATAGCATCAAACTACAAAGGTCGTTGTGTGTGTTAAAACAGTTGGGGAGAATGTACTACAACCGATTTGATGATTTCCTCCTAAGAAGGGCCATTCCAACAATGATGATTGTCCTTGTGTTCATAAAGAAGTCCCAGAATAGATTATGTACATATCAATTTATGTCGATGTGGATAAAGACCCATTCAAATCAGGGAATCCAAATAAGAAAGTCTTAAGACTGGAGATTCCATACTTAAGCGCCATAGTAGCACTTATGTATCTTGCGAATTGCACTAGTCCAAATATTGCATTCGAGGTCAAACCTAGACATGGTGCAGCTACAACCAGAAGGCATTGGATTAGCGTCAATACTTTACTTAGATATATCTCTGTGGGAGCCTCTCCTACTCACAGAATGAAACTAATTCTAACATCTCAAATTATAGCTTGGCTAAACTCTCTGTAACTTACCCTTCACGGTCCCACTTTTGTTTTCTCTTGCTCTGTACTCTTCATTTACTTTTCCATTTTAACATATCTCAGTAAGAGCCTCTCCTATGTTTGCCGTGAAAAAAAATACTTTACTTAGATACTTCCAATGTACATAAGATCTTGGCTTATTTTATAGGAAGGACCAAGAATTATCCATGATGGGATATGCGGATGCAGTATATTTGTCTTATCCGCACAGTGCCAAATCTCATACTAGATTTGTGTTTCTCTGGGTGTTAAAACCATTTCTTAGCAGTCCTTTATTAGACCTTGGTAATTACCTGCACTAACCACTCAGAGATACCAGTATATAAATCCTCATGTGAATGTGTTTGGCTAAGGCACATGATTAGCTATGTCCAGAAGTCTTGTGGCGGTAACACCGCTGATAACCCCACAATTATCTATAAAATAATGCTGCTTGTGTTGCACAAATGCAAATATGCTACGTTTAGAGCAATATCAATAAGTGTATTGCTCCCAAATTTTTTAATTCTCATGAACCCCAAAAGAATGTTGAGGTAAATATCATGCAAACTGAGTAATGTGAAAATCTAGCAGATTTATTCACACATCCAGTTTCTATAGATGTGTTTGTGGCATTTGAATGTGATGATGTAGAAAGATGCATAGTTATGGGGGAGTAAATCCCAATCATAACACTTAGTACGATCCTTAAGATGATACCCTAATCCAGAAGATTGCAATTGCACTCTTTTCCTTGGTGAGTTTTATTGAAGTTTTGTCTCCTGAATGGATTCTGCATCATCACAGTTTACGTCGATGATCTAAATATCATCAAAACTACTGAGGACATAATGGAAGCAAGTTCCTACCTTGAAAGTCCCCATGGTAATTACATCCTTAATGTGGATAAAGACCCATTCAGACTGAGGATGGTAGATGAGAAAGTCTTAGGGCATAAGGTTCAATACTTAAGCAACACAGGAGCACTTATGTATCTTGCAAATTGCTCCAAGTCTAATATTACATTGGCAGTCAATTTATTGCCTAGACAAGGTGCAGCTCCAACCAGAAGGCATTGGACTAGCGACAAGACTATACTTAAATACCTACTAGGTAAACAAGATCTTGGCTTATTTTACCAGATGGACCAAGAGTTAACCATGATGGGATATACAGATGCTATCTATATGTCTGATCCCCATAGTGCCACATCTCATATTGGGTTTGTTTTTCTCTAGGGTGGTGCAACCATTTCTTGGCGGTCCTTTAAGTAAACCTTGGTAGTTACCTCTACCAACCACTCAGAGATTATGGCACTATATGAAGCCTCATGTAAATGTGTTTGGCAAAGAAATGTGATTCGCCAAATCCACAAGTCTTGTGGTAGTAACACAATATATTGCCCTGCACTCACACCGGTGATACCCCCACAATTTTCTATGAAGATAATGCTGCTTGTGTTGCAAAATGCAAATAGGTTATGTTTAGAGCAATATCACAAAGTATATTGCCCCCGAATTTTCTAATCCTCTTGAACCCCAAAAGAAAGGTGATGTAAAGATCCTGCAAACTAAGTAATGTGAAAAACTAGTGGATTTAGTCACACATCTAGTTTCCAAAGATGTGTTCATGGCATTTGAATGAGACGACTTAGAGATGCATAGTTCTGGGGGAGTAAATCCCGAAATCA
The DNA here is from genome assembly GCA_036346355.1 of Rhipidocladum racemiflorum. Lineage (NCBI taxonomy): Eukaryota > Viridiplantae > Streptophyta > Magnoliopsida > Poales > Poaceae > Rhipidocladum > Rhipidocladum racemiflorum. The sequence goes on from CM070576.1 coordinate 41,995,593, forward strand.
TAACCCTTAGTACGATCCTGAAGATGGTACCCTAATCTAGAAGATTGCAATTGCACTCTTTTCCTTGGTGAGTTTTATTGAAGTTTTGTCTCCATAATGGATTTTGCGTCATCACAGTTTACATCGATGATCTAAATATCATCAAAACCACGGAGGACACAATGGAAGCAAGTTCCTACCTTGAAAGACCCCAAAGTAATTAGATACTTGATGTGGATAAAGACCCATTCAGACTAAGGATGGTAGATGAGAAAGCTTGGGACATAAGGTTCAATACTTAAGCGGCATAGTAGCACTTATGTATCTTACGAATTGCACCAGGCCTAATATTATATTTGCTGTCAATTTATTACCTAGACATGATGCAGCTCCAATCAAAAGGCATTGGACTGGCATCAAGACTTTACTTAAATATCTCCAAGGTACACAGGATCTTGGCTTATTTTACCGGATGGAGCAAGAGTTAACCATGGTAAGATATATGGATGTTGTCTATCTGTCTGATTCCCAAAGTGCCAAATCTCAGGCTGGGTATGTGTTTCTGTGGAGGTACATCCATTTCTTGGCGCTCCTTTAAGCATACCTTGGTAGCTACCTCTACCAATGACTTAAAGATTATAGTACTATATGAAGCCACGTGTTTAGCTAAGGCATGTGGTTAGCCATATCTAGGAGTCTTGTGACACTAACACCGTTGATACCCCCACAATTATCTGTGAAGATAATGCTGCCTGTGTTGCACAACTGCAAATAGTTTACATTTAGAGCAATATGATAAAGTATATTGCCCCCAAATTTTCTAATCCACATGAACTTCAAAGGATGATGATGTATAGATCCTGCAAACTAAGTAATGTGAAAATCTAGTTGATTTATTCACACATCCAGTTTCCAAAGATGTGTTCATGGCATTTGAATGAGATGAGTTAGTGAGATATAGAGTTATGGGGTAGTAAATCCCATAATCATAACCCTTAGTACGATCTTGAAGGTGCTACCGTAATCCAAAATATTGCAAGTTGCACACTTTTCCTTTGTGAATTTTACTGAAGTTTTGTCACCTAAATGGATTATGCATCATCTCACTTTACATCGACAATCTAAATATCATCGAAACCATGGAGTACATAAATGAAGCAAGTTCCAACCTTATGATGGAGTTTGACATGAAAGATTTGGGTAAAAGAAAATATTGTTTAGGCACTGCGACCATAGCATTTCCCAAAAGGATTTTTGTACACTAGTCTATCTATACCAAAAGGTTTTGAAGTATTCAACATCGATAAATCTCATCCTTGAAAGGCCCCCATGGTAATCGGATCCTTGATGTGGATAAAGGCGAGGATGGTAGTTGAGAAAGTTTTGGGGCCTATAGTTCAATAATTAAGAGCCAAAGGAGGACTTATGTATCATGCGAATTGCCTTTGGGCCTAACATTGCATTCGCGATCAATTTATTACCTAGACACGGTGCAGCCCCATCCGAAAGCATTGGGTGGTGTCAAGACTTTACTTAAATACATCAAGCGTACACATGATCTTGGCTTATTTTACCGTAAGGACCAAGACTTAACCATGATGGGATATATAGATGTTGTCTATCTGTCTGATCCCGACAGATTCAGTTTGTGTTTCTCTGTGGTGGTACAACCATTTCTTGGGGTTACTTGAAGCAGACATTGTTAGCTACCTCTACCAACCACTCAGAGATTATTGCACTATATGAATCCTCATGTGAATGTGTTTGGCTAAGGCCTGTGATTAGACTTACCAAGAAGTCTTGTGGTACAAACACTGCTGATACCCCTACAATTCTCTTTGAAGATAATGCTGCTTGTGTTGCACAAATGCAAACAGGTTACATTTAGGGAAATATCACAAAGTATATTGCCCCGAAAAATTCATTTGGTCAGTAATGCTTCTAAGCTTTCCCTCCTAATACAAGTTGCACAAATCCTGAAGCAAACAAAGGGGTAAGTAATCATCATCTACCCTTCATTCATGCTTTAATATTTGTGCAAATTTCGAAAAGAAAAGCATAAAAGCATCACTCATTTTCTTATCCTCATGAACTCCAGAAGAATGGTGAGGTAATGATCCTGCGAACTAAGGTTTGATTCTTAAGCTCCATAGGAGCACTTAAGTATCTTGCGAATTGCACCAGGCCTAATGCTGCATTCGCAGTCAATTTATTACCTGGACATGGTGCAGCTCAACCAGAAAGCATTGGACTGGCATCAATACTTTGCTTAAATACCTCCGAGGTACATAGAATCTTGGCTTATTTTACCGGAAGGACCAAGACTTAACCACGATGGGATATACGGATGCTGTCTATCTGTATGAACCATATAGTGCCAAATCTCGGATTGGGTTTGTGTTTCTCTATGGTAGTATGGCCATTTCTTGGAGGTCCTTTAAGCAAACCTTGGTAGCTACCTCTACCAACCACTCAAAGATTATAGCACTATACAAGACACATGTGAATGTGTTTGGCTAAGGCACGTGATTGGCCATATCCAGAAGTCTTGTGGCACTAACACCGTTGATACCCCTACAACTATATATGAACATAATGCATCCTATGTTGCAGAAATGCAAATATGTTACGTTTAGAGAAACATCACAAAGTATAATGTGCCCAAATTTTCTAATCCGCATGAACTCCAAAAGAATCATGAGGTAAAGATCCTGCAAACTAAGTAATGAGAAAATCTGTGAGGTAATATCCTACAAACTAAGTAATGTGAAAATCTAATTGATTTATTCACACATCTAGTTTCCAAAGATGTGTTCAAGGCATTTGAATGAGACAACTTAGAAAGATGTAGAGTTCTAGGGTGTAAATCCGTAAATCATAACCCTTAGTACGATCCTGAAGATGCTACCCAAATCCTGAAGATTGCATGTTGCACACTTTTCCTTGGTAAGTTTTTCGGATGTTTTGTCAATTGAATGTATTATACATCATCTCGATTTACGTTGATGAGCTAAATATCAAGGGAAACACAGAGTACATAAATGAAGCAAGTTCCAACCTTATGATGGAGTTAGAGACGAAAGATTTGGGAAAACCAAATATTGTTTAGGCTTGCAGCTAAAGCATTTTCCTGAAGTAATTTTTTTTGTGTAGTAGTCTATCTATACCAAGAAGGTAGTGGAATAATTCAACATCGATAATTCTCATCCTTGAACATGGTAATAAGATCCTTGATGTGGATAAAGACCCATTCAAATCGAGGATGATTGATGAGAGTCTTGGGGCCTAACGTTCAATACTTAAGCGCCAAAGGAGTACTTATGTATCTTGCGAATTGCACCAGGCCTGATATTGCATTCTTAGTCAATTTATTACCTAGACACGGTGCAACTCCAACCAGAAGGCATTGGACTGGCGTTAAGACTTTACTTAAATACCTCTAAGATTCACATGATCTTTGCTTATTTTATTGGAAGGACCAAGACTTAACCATGGTGGGATATACGGATGATGTCTATCTTTTTTATCCCCACAGTGCCAAATCTTGGACTGGGTTTGTGTCTCTATGGTGATACAACCATTTCTTGGGGATCCTTTAGGTAGACCTTGGTAGCTAACACTCATAGATTATAGCACTATATGATGCTTCATGAGAATGTATTTTGCTAAGGCATGTGATTAGCCATATCCAGAAGTCTTGTGACACTAACATCGTTGATACACCTATAATTATCTCCGAAGATAATGCTGCCTATGTTGCATAGAAGCAAATAGGTACGTTTAGAGCAACATTACAAAGTATATTACCACCGAGTTTTCTAATCCACATGAACTCCAAAAGAATGGTGAGGTAAAGATCCAGCAAACTAAGTAATGTCAAATTCTAACTGATTTATTCACACATCCAGTTTCCAAAGATTTGTTGGTGGCATTTGAATGAGATGACTTAGAAACAAGCATAGTTCTGGGGGAGTAAATCCCTGAATCATTACCCTTAGTATCATCCTGAAGATTGTACCCTAATCCAGAAGATTGCAAGTTGCACTCTTTTCCTTGGTGAGTTTTACTGAAGTTTTGTCAGTTCAATAGATTTTGTATCATCGAGGCCACGGAGGACATAAATGAAACAAGTTTCTACCTTATGACGGAGTTCGAGATGAAAGATTTGGGCAAAACCAAATAATGTTTAGGCCTGTAGCTAGAGCAATTCCCTGAAGGAATTTTTTTGTGCAGTAGTCTATCTATACCAAGAAGGTAGTGGAAAAATTCAACATCGATAATTCTCATCGTTGAATGACCCCATGGTAATAAGATCCTTGATGTGGATAAACACCCATTCAGATCGAGGATGGTAGATGAGAAAGTCTTGGGGCCTAAGGTTCAATACTTAAGCACCAAAGGAGTACTTATGCATATTACGAATTATACTTGGCCTGATATTGCATTCACAGTCGATTTATTAACTAGACATGGTGCAGCTCCAACCAGAAGGTATTGGATTAGCGTCAATACTATACTTAAATACCTCCATGGTACATAGGATCTTGGTTAATTTTACCGGAAGGACCAAGACTTAACTGATGGGATATATGGATGTTGTCTATTTGTTTGATCCCACGGTGCCAAATCTTGGACTAGGTATGTGTTTCTTTGTGATGGAACAACCATTTCTTGGTGGTCCTTTAAGAAAACCTTGGTAGCTACCATATGAAGTCTCATGTGAATGTGTTTTGCTAAGGCATGTGATTAGCCATATTCAGAGGTCTTGTGGCATTAACACCATTGATACATACAATTATCTATGAAGATAATGTTGCTTGTGTTGCACAAATGCAAATAGGTTACGTTTAGAACGATATCACAAAGTATATTGCCCCCAAATTTTCTAATCCTGATGAAATCCAAAAGAATGGTGAGGTAAAGATCCGGCAAACTAAGTAATGTGAAAATCTAGTTGATTTATTCACACATCCAGTTTCTGAAGATGTGTTCGTAGCATTTGAATGAGACAACTGTGTAGCTTTTGCAACACATACCTTCCCCAAATTCGCACATAGCATAGTCTACCGCAAGAGGTATCAAATGTCACGACACAGTAACTTACTTAGATCTGTCCCATTATAGACTTATGGTTGTATGATTATCCCAGTTTAATGGCTTACAAGTTTAAGTACTTAACTAACCGAGGCAATACTTCCAATCTACTTATGCACATCAACCATATCACTAGGTTCACATTGAATCGCCATCCCAATGTCACACAAATCTACCTAGGCTCACGACATCTTGCCACTTGCCTCAATCTAATTCACTTGCCACCCTTAGTTATTACCAGAGCAACACACGCCATCAACTTAATAATCGTGTGATGACACACCCTTTCATAAATATGTTCCATAAACAATAAGTCATATTTGAATTTGCACTTCAAAATGATATTGCTAACCCGTTGCATGGCTAACCATACTAATCATATTCTAACCAACCCACGGTGATATATTAGTGACAAACTATTAGTTATCCACCCTAGGGTGACAAATGTTCATAGCATCGCAACTGACAAGTTAGGTATAAATCAATAGGTTGCATAACTAATTCCTAAAATAATTAAATAGTTTATAATTTGAACCACCTTGCAATAATTTAATTCAAAATATTTTTTTGTAAATCTGGGTTCAACATGATCAAAGCACAACTTGCCTCAGAAAAATTCCTAGTCTTGATCTCGAGACAACTCTACTCCTATGAAAGCTCCTAACACTTCAACGTCTACTCGAAACTATCGATGAAAAAAAAATTAAATACAAACTAGAGGCACAACAAACCCCAGAAATGAAATAAAATATACTAGAATGTAGGGCTCGATTTTAGATGAATTTAGAAACTTGAACGGACTCAATCGAAGTTCATATAAAGCAAAGCGGAATCTCGAAAGATTTATTGCACAAATAAATCATGGAAAGATAAAGAAGAATATTCAAAGAATATTCCTCTCTAAGGGACTAACAAGGGCCTAGGTAATATTCCATATTTCTTTTTAATTTTAAGAATTTAGGAAACCTCCAAGGATTGACATGTGGGTCCTTGTCTATGGAACTGGTCCACAAACACAATGTGTGGTCTATTAAAAACTCGTTGCATGGCTTGACTCACTAACATGTGGGCCCCATAAGTCATAGACATGACTCAAAGTGGACTTAACCTATTTAGATCCGAACTAGACTTTTGCTTGCATGGTTGCTGCCATGGCACACACATGGCTCTAATGTGGCTACCACGTCGGCTTGATCGGTGATGGTAGACGGTGGCGCAACTTTGGTGAGCAATGACGCCAATGACAGCGGCCTGACGGCTTGGACTTGAAAGAATGCAAGCGGCCTTGAGCGTTATCGTCACCACCGACTGTGCTACGATGGTGAAACGTGGCGGAGATCTCCAGCGAATGGCGTAAAAGATTCACTAACGTCTCTCTTGGACCACCGGATCATACCAATGACGAGACGATTGAGATGATGTGAGTGCCGCAATGCTTCATGGCTGGCGGCAATTCGTGGCGGTGACAACCTCCACAGTGACAACACTCCTCGGTGATGCTCTGACAAATAGGAGGCGAGCACCAGATAGAGCACATCCCAGCAAAAGTAAAAGTTTAGACCAAGAGGGAAAACACTCACCGGTGATGGTGCAATCTGGCAAAAAGCTTGGCCATGGCGCTTCCGGAAAACCTCGAAATCTGGCTCAACAGTGACGTATCTTGGCGGCTATGGTTAGAACTTTGGATGACAAGCTCCTGGTGATAAGGGTGCTCCTTAAATAGCGGTCTCGGCATTCGTGTATCCTTGAGCTAAGAGACATGGAGGACATCATGTACTCCTGGCAAAGATTGAGGCAACTCCAACTAAAGGCAGCCTCTCCTCTATGCTTTAAGATTCTGAACGGTCCAACAAATCTTGCGGCAAGGTTTCCTTTGCACATGAAACCTTGTAACTCCTTTGAGAGGGGTGACTCTGAGATAGACAAAATCCTCTGGCTCGAAACTCAAATTGCAGCGATGATTATCAGCATTGCTCTTCTACCTTGACTGAGGTACCATCAACCTTTCTCTTATCATTGCGACTTGATCCACTACTTCTTTGGGTATCTATGACCTAAAGACAAGACACTCTCTTGTCTCTTTCCAACTCAATAGGATATGTAAGGAATGTCCATACAAAGCTTCAAACGGTGGCATCTATAAACAGGATGGATAACTCTTGTTGTAACTAAATTTTGCAAATGGCTAACTTTTTTCCCAAGTAATGGCATAAGCTAGAGCACAAGCTATCAACATATCCTCCTAAATCTAATTCACTTATTCAGTTGGACCACCTGTTTAAGGATGAAAAGCAGCACTGAAAATCAAATGAGTACCCATGGCTTCATGCAACTTATTCCACAATATCGAGGTTAACTAAGAACCTCTATCTGACACTATTTATTTGGCACTCCATGCAAATAGTCAATCCTTGACATATATAGCTCTGCTAAACAATATCTGGTGTAGGTAATCTTAACTGGTATGAAATGGGAAACTTTCGTGAAACGATCAATTATTACCCAAATAGAATCATAACTAGACTGAGTTCTGGGCAAACTAGTGGTAAAGTTCATACCAATTTCTTCCCACTTCCATTCAGGAATTTTGAGCGGTTGTAACAAACTGGCTGGTCTTAGGTGTTCTATCTTCACTTTCTTCCATACATCACACAAGGCAACATACTCGGCAAGCTCACGCTTCATACTGGCCAACCAGAATTTCCCTTAAGATCCTGATACATCTTAGCACTTCCAGGGTGTATCAAGTACTTTGAATCATGAGCTTACACAAGTATCAAGAGCTTCAAATGCTTCTGATTTGGCATGCAAATTTGATTCTTAAACCACAAGTACCTTGATCATACAAGGAGAAATCTTGAGCTTTACCTTCCTCCATCTTGGACTTAATGCTTTTGATACTGCCAGCATCCTTCTAAGCCTCACAAATCTGATCTTCTAAAGTCGGCTTTACCTCTAAGGTAGCTAGGAATCCTTCTGAAACCACTTCTAATTTTAGCTTCTAAAATTCCTCATACAACTTTGGTTGACTTTCCTAAACTAACATCACATTGTAATCCTCATGACTCAAGCCATCCGCCTTACAACCTTTGTTTTAAAGGTAATAATGAATTCCCACATCATAGTCCTTTATTAGCTCCAACAATCTTCGCTGTATCATATTGAGATCTAACTGAGTAAAAATATACTTCGGACTCTTGTGGTCCGTATATATCTCACAACAATTACCAACGAGATAATGATGCCATAACTTCAAAGCATGTACTATGGTAGCTAACTAGAAATCATGTCAAAATTAATTCTCTTCATGCGGTCTTAATTGCCTCAAAGCATAAGCAACAACCTTGCCTTTTTGCAACAACATACAACCAAGTCCTTGATGCGAAGTATCACAGAAAACATCAAAACTGCTCTTAATATCTGGTAATGTCAATACTGGCATTGAAGTCAAACGCTTCTTCCGCTCCTGAAAAACTCTTTTCACATTCTGGTGTCTAGTCAAAATTCTTTTCTTTCTTTAACAACAGAGTAAGCGGAATAGCCACAGTTGAGAATCCTTCTATTAATCGACTATAATATCCTGCCATGCCAAGGAAATTGCAAATTTGGGTTATTGACTTTGATTTCTCCCAATGCAAAACAGTTTCAACTTTGATTGAATCAACGGTTGCTCCTTTAGTAGTTATCACATGATAATGAATTCGACCTACTTCTTCCAAAAGTCACACTTACTGAACTTGAGATACAACTACTGATCTTGAAGCCTTTTAAACACTAATCTCAAATGCTCTCTGTGTTCTTTTTCATTCTTGGAATAGAGAAGAAAATCATGAATCAACACAACCACAAAACTTGTCCAAGTATTACATGAAAACCTTGTTCATCATGTTCATGAAATAAGCAAAGGCCTTGGTTAATCCAAAAGACAAGATCATGAACTCATAGTGTCCATAATGAGTTAAAAATGCAGTCTTAGGCACATCCTCTGGACAAATCTTCAACTGTTGTTATCCTGATCGAAGATCAATCTTAGTGAACACTCCAGCTCCTCAACTGGTCAAACAGATCACCGATCCTGAGAAAAGGATACTTATTCTTGATCTTCACTTCATTAAGCGAATGATTGTCTATACACATTCTCATACTTCCATCGTCTTTTTGGCAAACAAGACTAGCGCTCCCACGGAGATGAACTAGGTCAAACAAAACCTTTCTTCGAGCTGCTTCTTCATTTCTGCTAACTCATCAGTAGGCATCCGATATGGTCTCTTGGCTATTGGGGCAGTATCACGCACAAACTTAGTGATGAACTCAATATCTTGATTTGGCGGCATTTCGAGCAGATCCTCCAGAAAAACATCTCGGTATTCACTAACCATAGGTACATCCTCCAAACTGATAGATTTCACACAATTGACCCTCAACTGACCATCACGAATTGCAGAGGCTTGAAAATCCACCTTCTTGCCTCTAGGGCTCTTAACAGTTACAGCTCTTCGACCACAATCCAGAACTACTTTATGCTTTGATAACCAATCCATTCCAAGGATAACATCTACGGTCTGGGTATCCAATATGATGAGATGAGTAAGAGATACTAAGGTAAGTCGAGAAATTATTAATATTGCATATTAATTTTCTCTTTAGAAAATAATTTCGAAGATTCTAGAAACGGCCAGACTAACTAGGGATCAGACCTATAGTCGATATGGCTCTGATACCACATCTGTCGGAACCCGAATATGCAAATCCGAATCACGCTAGTGCACATAGTGCCAACATAGATGAAATGTCAACTTCATACACAACGGCACCGTAATAAACTACTAGATTTGATAAATAAATAGATTATGTGATGAACTTATGATTGAGTTTACATTTATTAGACCTCAGTAAATAAGATAAATTGCAGTGGAATGGAAACTTCAGCGGGCAACCCATCGACCTACCACAGGCAATTGACAATTGTTGAATCCTAATAACTAACCTCCTCACAATGCTCCTCTTCCAAAGCTAGTGTTGACTCTCTTTAATTTTTGGAATTTAGGAAAATACCAGGGACTGACACGTGGGCCCTTGGTCTATGAACTAAGTCCATGAACACAATGCATGATTTATGTTAAACTCGGTGCATAGATTAACACTGAAATGTGCACATGTCATAGGCAGAGCTCACGGTGGACACCTATTTAGATCCGATTTGGACTTTTGCTTGCATGGCTGCTGACATGGAAAACACGTGGCTCTAACGTGGCTACCATGTCAGCATGTCTGGCGGTGGCGACACCAGACGATGGTGCAACTCCGGTTAACAGAAGCATGGCAAACTGCAACACGGCTTGGACTTCGAAAGAATGCAAACTCAGCACACATCGGCGCGGGATCCAATGGTGACCAACGGCTACGCTACGGTCACGGAACGTGGCGGAAAGCTTCACTAACGTTTCCCTTGGACCACTGGATCATACCAACAACATGAGATTGATGAGATGATCAAGATGATAGTGTCGAGGCGGTTGATGGCTGGAGCCAAGCAGCGGCGCGATAGAAGCGGCGGTGGCAACAACCTCCACGGTGACAACACTCCTCGGTGATGCTCCAGCATAGAGAAAGTGATCACCAGGTAGAACACATCACACCGAAACAAATGGTGTAGACTAAGAGGGCAAAGACTCACAGGTGACGGCTCCAGCAAAAAGCTTGGCAGCGGCGCTTGCGAAAAACATCGAAATCTGTCTTAACAACGATGAATCTTGGCCGCTATGGTTAGGGGTTTCGACGAGACTCTCCTAGCGACATGGGTGAGTCTTTGCCCTCGTCATTTTGTGTATCTCTAGATGCGGCTCGGAGTCGGTGGCACAGATGACACGGACACCATGTCCAAGCTGAAGACGATGAACAATGCTTCACATTTCGGTCCAGCTTATTCGCGACCTGATCGCGATGAAATTTGTTTGCGTTGGGCTACACATGTGAGAGATGAATTTTGAATTTGGAAGGCTGAGTCGAGATGAATTGGGTTTTGTCCTAAAGGATTTTCCAATATTTAATTTAGATTTTCTTTTTCGAAAATACAGAAAATGGAAAAGAGCTCAAATAAAATATCAAATGCACTCCAAAATTTCCAAAACAATATGGAAAATACTTCCAAGTACAAAGAATATCAATAAAATAATTTTGACAATTGATCACTTCAGCATTAATCATGTTAAATCATTTTTTATTTATGAAAGTCCCATATTAAGCTTTAGTTAGCAAATCAAATGATGAAAAAAAATTAGAGGGCTGAACTACTCAAAAAAAATTTCAAAGGCAAAAATTCGAAGAGGTTTTCAATCTTGGGCAAATATTGGGTCTACATTGGGAGTAGTGAGATGAACAGCATTGACTAGTAGCACTCCTATACTCGAACTAGAAGCATCAATTTTACAAAAGTGTATATGCATGCAATATCTAGTTTTACAGTGGTATGAATTCAATTTGTTTCGGAGTGGAAAATTGCAAAATAACCGTATGTCAAATAGATACATGTTTTTCCTCGTTTTTATCTTAACTTATTACTAATGTCTATAGCAGCTAAACATTATATTATTTTCTCTATCATTAGAGCAAGAATAATTGGTTATGGGTATCATTATGCACAAATTATGGGGTCAAATCCCAAGGCTATGGGTATCATCATGCATAAGTTATGGTATCAAAGATCAAAATAAATAATCCACCTCACATATAGCCGTTCGAAATTGATCTCAAAGTTGCCACACTAGTATAAAAGTTTCCACACACTACAAAGTGACTTACAAAGGAAGTGAGGAAAATATTTAATAGTAGTATGACAAATTACTGGATTGCTTCAATGAGATAGTTACGAGCACTATATTTGTCCATAACAAAATAAAAAACCATCCACAAAGACCAAAAACCTAGGACATGCTTTGGACCTAATCTCCATAAATAACTCGAACTATATTTTCATTCAATGTTGTAATCTTAAACCACAATTATGTATTAGATACACATTAGAATGTATTTCAAAGACAATAGATTAAGACTTTTTTGAACGTGGGACACAATATATAGGCATGTTTAATTCATTTCCACTAAAAATTACCGCACGAGCCAAACTTTGGGCTAAAAAAATTTAAACAACTAGTACCCATTATTTGGCCAAAATTTGGGCATTCTTAATTCATGCCTAATGACAATCATTCCAATGTTAGAAAATTTTAGCTACCAACAAATTGGCCGAGTTTGACAACAAAATGAACTATACAACAAATAAAGTATCCATAGGCATTAAACCACTACCACACGAAGGAAATCATAGAAGGCTAAGGCGATTTTGGAACCTTATCACGAAAAAAAGTCGGTGATGATTAGTGGTCATCCACAGACATCCACGAATAGTTAGTACATAATAAACCGTATGTGATAATGATAAATAAGAGACGGTTCCAATTACGAATCGTCTATGATACGTATAAATAACAGACCATTTGTTATATGAATTTTTTTATACACAATTTCAGTTTTATGGTTGGCTTCAGAAATCACGTTAGCCATGCCCTTTGTGCAGATACACAAAACACACTGAAACACATATAATATACACAATTCACAGTTGAGATAAATACGCACAACACACTCAAAAAGACATAAGACACATACACAATTCACAATTGAAATATAGACACATAACATACATTCAAACCTATATTTGGATGTAGAGATGCTAAGAGTGAGTATATGAATCGACATGGTGGGAATTTAAGTAGAGATAGTCGTATGCTTGTCATTACTGAGATGGTTAGAAGAGCGTCAGCGAGTCTATGATATCTGATCATCACATATGTTTGTGATTAAAGGAACTATCTGTGATATGCAATATTTTTTTGACATAGTTTTTTCTATTTTACGGCTAGCCTTAGGAATCATGCTAGCCGTGCCCTTTGTACATATATAACACATGACAGCAACATTTCGTGGTTGAAAATTATGTACAACATAGTACAATTAACATCACACGGTTAATAAAATGCATGTGAAAATTTACATTTGATCTTAGTTAATAACAGACAGTACAACACATTTCACTGTTAACAAAAGTACTACAACTGCCACCCACCAACAAGTAGTCATAGACCTCGCCTCCTCTTCCGAAACGTAGCAATAGATGCCTTTGGCTTAATAGCATTAGAATAGCGGGGAACTTTAAACATTTCAAAATATATTACTTGATGGATATGTTTGAATGCCACATCTCCACATGCAAACCTCTCACAGCAATCATCCAAATCCTTCACTAGAGAAAGATCCTTCAAGGAGACAAAAATCTGGCTATCATAATGCATAGAGAAGTTGAATGGGCCTTCATGGTTCTTTGCATGCATATTATGTGAGGCCAAGAGCACCCTATCAAAGTCCCCACCATCCATTGTTAGTAAAAGCACATTATTAATAGGACCATATTGGATATCCAGTATTTTGGTAGTGCAACTCAACATCATTGGATGATGTTCCTACTATCTGCTACATATATTTCAAAAATAGTCAGTGCTAATAAGGTTTGATCCATGGCTACACGAATGAACTTTAAAAAACTACATAATTGAACCTATTACATAGATTATTACAAAAGATAACCTAGTTACAATGCAATACAAAATAATAATTTACAATGTGTATAGATTTTATGACCAAATGTATATATACCTTATGACCAAAAAAGCAAAGCTTCCACTGAGATACAACAAATGCAAAAGAACTACAAATCCCACCATTTCACAAAGGCGAGGCATATCAACTGATCGTAAAAAAGACTACGAATGGCCAAAATACAAAGAGAAGAAGAGGAGTGAACGAACCAAAGCAATGAGATGATGAGGAAACGACGAAGAGGCTTGGACCACCTATAGCCTCTTTCAGAATCCTCCCAAACAATTCCCAAATGACAGTGGATGTGACGTTTGAGAAGAAGATGAAGAGGCAACAAGAAGAGGAAGAGCATATAAAGTTCTCACAGCAATCAGCGCAATTTCCAATTTGCAACTGCTCAAGTTTTTACAGACAGTTTCAATATAAAACCATCTCTGATAAGTTTACTTTCATAGACGAGTTGTTTTCACAATCGTCTGTGAAATATCACAGGCGGCTTATTTGAAGAAACGCTTGTGATAAGTTGACACATCATAGGGCTATGGACAATCCGCGATTATCACAAACGGTTGGTTAAAACTAGCAGTTGTGATAGTTTCAGCGTAATTTTCCCAGGGTCTTCACGGATGGATTTTTATGCAAACATCAAAACCGTTTGAGATAAGGCATTAGAGATGACCCTTTGTGTGCTAGTAAACATTGTTGCAAATGAAATTTGCTTGTTTATATATTGGGATTTCAACTTCCTATTGTAGTTTTCACTATTAACAATTCTGCACAAAACTGACTCAGGTTGATGAAAGCACAGAACCCCAAAACAAAATAATAGTCCAACTAGCCAAGCAGCTAAGGTATAATAAGTAATGTTAGATCCTAATAACAAAAATGACCAAAGGCTTGATTGGATGTGATTGGATGGGAATTGGAGTTTAGTGATGAGAGTTGTAATGTGGGATCAGGTATGGGAGTTAAGTTTTGAATCTCATTATCCTATTCGGTATGAACTGCTATATGAACGGGAATGTAGTGATGTTGTTTTCTTTGTCATTTGACATACAATTCTCAATTCCTCTTAACAATTACCTATGAAAAGTATAAACAAATTTAAAACTAAAAAAAAGCAGCAGCCTGCTCCATCGTATTCTACGCCCGATGGAGGCATGTAGTTTTGCCGACCAAACGGAAGACAGGAGCCACATCAATGTATCTCTCCTTAGTCATATTCAATGAACTAATATAGTGTTCGATTGATTCTAATTCACAAGCGTCTTCTAGGGCCTGATCTAGCACTCCAAGTTTGTGGTACATCCTTAAAGGTCATGTAGTATATGAAATTGATTATTGCTAATGTTATCATGTTTAATTATTACTAACCATGATGCTTAGAATCCAAACCCTTGATTATCCATCTTGAATTTGGTAATCCTTTGCTATCCTGAACACTAGAACTTGTTAGTTTGGAAACACCTATTTATTTTCTTTTTCTAGTCATTTTTCCTAAATTCCCACATCAAATGTTGATTAATGCTAATATTTGTATTTGTGTGCAATTGCTTTGCTCTTTCTAGCCATTTCCCCCTTAAATACCCATATAAAATGTTAATTCATGCTAATTTTAGTATGTTTATGCAATTTCTAGTACCAACTACATCTCACAAACGAAGATATAAAATCCCATTCCTTGTTCCATGTTGCATAAAACTAATGGCATCTGAATCTAGTCCTTCCTCTCAAATTAATGCAACATAATTTACAAGTTTATTAACTTGCGAGATAAGTATTGTCTGTTTTGAGATATAAAATTGCATTCCTCATTATATGTTGCATAAAACAAAGGAAAATCTCCACATTTCAACTCTAAACTCCGGCCTTATGTAACTGTCAACTTGACAACCTGGACCACTAGAACCGTTTAAAACTCAACTCTCGACTCATTCCACGGTAGTTTTCCTTAATATGGCAAACTAGTTGGCAAGGGTTACTGACATGGCACATTGTTCAACATCATATCAATTAAATATAAAAATAAAAATAGTTGGCCCCATATGTAAGCCTCTTGATCCTCCTTCCTCCCTTCCGGCACTCTCCACCCTTGTGTTGCTGTGGAACGCCCCGGTCACCCCGGATAATGAGGCGCACGCATTCCTTCACTCTTCATTCAACGCCCCCTCGAACAAGGACCTCGAAAGCGCATGTGTTCTATCTTGTTTGCCTTTGCTATTTGCCATTGTGGCGGGGTTGATGCAATACACGGGACACATAGGCATGTGAGGAAGTTCCATGCATGCTGACACCATCTCTCTCTCAAATTAATGCAACATAATTTACAAGTTTATTAACTTGCGAGATAAGTATTGTCTATTTTGAGATATAAAATTGCATTCCTCGTTATATGTTGCATAAAACAAAGGAAAAAGTCCACATTTCAACTCTAAACTCCGGCCTTAATTCGATTTTCAGCTCTGAACTATTGTCAACTTTACAACCTAGACCCCTAGAACCATTTAAAACTCTACCCTCGACTCATTCCACGGTAGTTTTCCTTAACATGGCAAACTAGTTGGCAAGGGTTACTGACATGGCACATTGTTCAACATCATATCAATTAAATCTAAAAATAAAAATAGTTGGCCCCATATGTAAGCCTTTTGATCCTCCTTCCTCCCTTTCCCCACTCTCCACCCTTGTGTTCTTGTGGAGAGCATTGATCCTACTGGATAATGAGGTGCACACATTCCTTCACTCTTCATTCAAAGCCTCCCCGAACAAGGACCTCGAGAAGCGCATGTGTTCTATCTTAATTTGCCTTTCTTTGTTTGCCATTGTAGGCAGGGTTGATGCAATACACGGGACACATAGGCTTGTGAGGAAGTTCCATGCATGCTGACACCATCTCTCTCCTTGTTCTCTATTTTGCTTCTCCCATTCCAATCCATCGACAAATATGAATGCTTGAAATCTCCTCGGTTTCTTACAACTCGAAGAAATGGCTATAATTTCTTGCTCCCTATTAGTGCTCTGCCATGGTGTTGTGAAACTTCAAGGATGGATTCGATGGGAATCACGAGGAGCATGGCGGCAGAGTTGCAAAAAGGCGGAGAGAGCATTGGTTTGGTGGTGATTGGCGGAATCTGTGGGTGGCTGGTGTCAGCCGGTAGTAATAGTCACCGGTGGTGGGAGGCAGCAAGCCGTGGCCGGTGAGCTTTGGAGGAGAGTATGTGAGAGAGGGAGTGTACAAATGGGAGAGGAAGAAAGTGATGTGGTGACCCAGTCCTCATCAAGATGGTGTAAGCAACCCCCATGTTTGGAGGCCAGCATGGAAGGGAAAGGGCAGGGCTTGGGCAGCGACGGCAATAGGTGGGGATGAGCGGCAGTAGTAGGTGGGCATGAGCGGCGGTAGTAGGTGGGCATGATGGCAGCAAGGACATTGTTGGTTATGTTGACCATTTTTTAGTGGCAGAATGAGTCCATACTACATGTTATGATGGAAAATTAGGAAGCGAGTGAGTACATACTGCATACTACGATGGAAAATTAGAAGCCAAGTTTACAAGTGTTGAACTCTATTATATTGTTCAATCTAATTTGTTACAATAGCCTTGATGAATTTTAGTAAGAATATATAGTGGCACAGCGAGTACAAACTATGATCGAAAATTGGGATGAAAGTTTAGACCTGTTACGCACTATTATGTTTTGGAATCTAATTAGTTACAATACTCTTTACAAATTTTACTAAGATTATAGATACTTATGTGCTCCATTGTCAGAATCACGATCTGAGATAGCAACATTGTACAATCCTACAATTCGGCCGAGTTGCCATGACTCGCTAAATAGTTCTAGGATTGGGATTTGCATAATTGTAGGAACAGGTATGATCATATGTTGTTGTGTAGGATTATGCTTGGCATGAATAAGGATCACAACACTAATAATAAAGTATATCAACCTATTATTAGTTAAGACACGATCTTGATCCTACCAATATGCTATTATGACTTAAAGGTATGTTTATTTTCGGGCAAAGTGGATAGCCAAAATTTTAACCAGCCAAACACCTATTGGTCAGATAGGGTTAATTCAAACCATAAAAGCCTTAATTCCTAACCAAGGATTGAATTGGGCCATCAAAAATGAGTAAGCTAATCCACCATAACTAACTTGCCTGCATTATTTTTCTTCTATTGTTAGCCTAGTTAATCCACCTAATCTAACAAAGTAATATTATAGGGAAGTAATGTTAGGTGCATGTTTGCTCATAACTAACCATCACACTACAAATCATTGTCTTCTTCATTATTGACAACGAGCAACAATAGGTAGTGAGCAATCCAATTTAAGTGTTAGGGTTTTGGGTTCACCAAGTGCCACAACCCTAGCTTCACCGAACAGCACCAAGTTCCACAGCATTTGGGTAGTGAGGAGGTGACGGCGTTCAAGTGTAGGCATGATGAGTTAGGTTAGATGGGTGGTGGCAATGAATTAGCAAGGACATCGTTAATTGTGTTGACCAATTTGAAGTGGCAAAGGAGTACACAATATGAAGATAAATTAGGAGCCAAGTTTACAACTGTGGCACTCTATGATGTTGTTGACTCTAATTAGTTACAATAATCTTTGCAAATTTTAGCAAGATTATATAGTGGCAAAGTGAGTATATACTATGAATGAAAATTAGGAGGAAGGTCTGCAACTGTTGCACTCTATTATGTTGTGGAATCTAATTAGTTAAAATAATCTTTACAAATTTTACTAAGATTATAAATATTTATATGCTCCATTGTCAGGATCACGATAAAGATTATAACATTTTACAATCCTACGATTAAATCAGAACAGCCATGACACACTAATAATACTAGGATCGGAATTTTGGATAATTCTCGGAATATGTAGGATCGGATGTTATTGTGTGAGTTTCGCTTTGGTATGAATAAGGATCATGACACCAATAATAAATTATATCAACCCCTATTACTAGTTAAGACACTATTCAGCTATTTACAAATGGTTCTAAATTAAACATCATTTTTATAATAGATTAAAATGTTCAACTTGAATATTTTCCATTAAATAATTCAACTAAATAAAATAAATTAAAATGATTAAATAAAATCGGTTTAATTAAATAAATATAAAATAATTGTACCTACATTGAAAACTATGAACTCAAAATCAAACTTTAAACTCAAATTCAAATACTTCCAAATTAAACTTTCCCGTATTTACCTCAAAATTTTCAACTTTGAACTGAAAATTTTGGGGTGAGTAGCCCCTACGTGTTTGAAAAATCCGGTAAGGCAATTATCATACAATCCAATCAAATAAAGGAAAAGTGATCTTTCCTAGGATCCCGACCCTACCAATATGCTATGATGACTAAAGTTATGTTTATTTGGGGGTAAAGAGGATAGCTAGGACTTTAACCAGGCAAATAGTTCTTGGTAAGATACAGTTAATTTCAACCAATCAAAGCCTTAGGTCCTAATCTAGGATGGAGCAGGCCCATAAAAAATGGATTAGCTAATCCACCATAACTAATTCGCCTACATTATTTTTCTTGTAGTGTTTGCCCATCTAATCCAACTAATCCACCTAATCTAGCAGAATAATATTTTTGAGTAAGTACCATTGAGCGCACGTCCACTCAGGACTAACCATCACACTACAAACATCATAGTCTTCTTCATTATTGATGACAAGCAACAATTGGTAATGACCAATCCAATTTAAGTTTTATGGTTTTGTGTTCACCCTATGCCACAACCCTAGCTTCGCGGAACAGCCACCGTCGACATTGGGGTAGTGAGGAGATGGTGTTTCCGGCGTATGCATGACAAGTTAGGTTGGACGGGAGGCGGCAACGAAGCGATAAGGATGTTGGCGGCTGTGGATGGAGGAACCAGTCAGCCGCAACATATAAGGGCGGCTACTACGTTGATAGTATTGGTTGCATCACGCAGACGTTCACCAAGACATGGCTGTTGAGGTCAGCGATGGTGAAGATATTGAGCTAGGAGGGAGAAAAATGAGTAACACGATGCATGCTCGTGTGATGTCGACACCGTTTTGGAGGTGGACCCTTATGCACTCATAACTAATTGATGGTTGTGTACTGCATAGTGCATCCTGTATTTTTTCACTAGCTTGTTTTGAAGATGGGTAGGTTAAGCTAACCTTCCATTACCATTAACTAGCCTATTTTTAAGGAAAAATTCATAAACTTCTTATGTCGCCTTCCTTTCTGTTTGCCCATAGATCTCATTTTCCTTTAGTTGTCCTACATAAGTTACTCCACCATTCAAATACCCATGGTGCATGTTGACACTACTTTTTGTGGCTTTAATTATTTTTATTCTTACAATTATTTTAATGCAATTTATGTGATTGCACTACTTGTTTAAATGATTTATCTCATTTGTTGTATTCTGCGAATTTGGTACTAAAATTTCATCGCTAAAATTGTGTATTACAAATTTTGAAATAAGCCGAAATGATTGAAAACAAGTATCAAAATCACTTAAGAAGGCATTGAAATAATTAAAAAAAAGTACAAAGGATAATGATAACCGCATGAAATAAGCGTCAAATTTGTCATAGAATTAATACGTGTTGTAAAGTAATTTATGAAGGACAATGTAAACAAAAATGAATTTCATATAAGAAAAATCGAGAAGGCCAGCGACTTGAGATTCTGATTTCCCTTTTTAACTTAGAAACAAGACAACCTAAAAGAGGAGATGCATTTCAATAGTTAATACCACAATACACCCTTTGCTTCTTTTAGGTATGAGTATTTTGGCTAGGCACATAGGTTTAGGAGGTTGCAAAACCAAGAGAAAGACAAGAGAAAATGACATGCTATAGATACATTTGGAATATGAGAGAATAGTTTGTGAGAGAATATTATAAATGCAGGAGGAAGAAAGATGTGACAAACAAAGGAAAGCAGGAAACTATCAATAAATTATGCACATCTTATATTTGAAAAAGAACTACAAAAACTATATGCTTTATATTTTAAAATGGAGAATTACCTAATAAAGTGTCGACCTCCAAATCTAAATTCCAAAATCAAATACACAATCCTATATATAGTTATTTTAAAGTGAAGCAACACTAAATGCACCCTTAAAGAAATACTAAATGCGCCCTAAAAGGAAAATTACTTCATTATCAAACAAGCATGGGTTCAAATCTCCACACACCCCCTGCTGCAGCTCCTATGTATCGCAAATATAGATGGATTAACACTTCTTAGCGTTGATCCCTCCGAAAGACCTCAGCACTAAGTACATAATCTATCTTAAATTTAGACCTCCCACTCCCGATCCAAATCCTCTTGGATTTTACACAATTTTGTAAGAATATTTTAATATGTAGGCATGGCTTTGTTGTCCTCTAAAATGGTCCTGTTTATCAAAAACATTTGAAAGGATGGTGGTTTCATCATCAATACACAAAATTCTAGTCGTATTCTCCCAGATGTTGCCTACAATCATGTTTCTTGCATATAACACCATTCTATTACTGGTAGTCCTTAATACTCAATTCCAAGGAAGCCTACCTTAAAATTGAAATACGAGGAACCACTCAATTGCATTAGAGTAATTAATGCTAGCTAGCTCTAGTCCACTAATATGGCGAGCAGCATTATATAGTGCTCATCGTTGCATGCGACCTCGTAGTATCAATTCCTTGTCGAGAACTAAAAACAAGTGCTCCGCTCTGCGATTTGTCAAACTCATGTTCGGCCATGTACAATAGTTAGAGACAAGCATGTGCCACATCATTTTTAAAGACAACATCTCCAATAGATGTCTCTAAGCGCACTCAATAGCATCATTTTTATAACTTTGAATTTAATGTAGGGCCTATATGTTAGGTTTTTAATTAAGCACCACAAATTTGTCTCCACTTCCCATGCCATCTCTCTCACTCCTACCACAATATCTCTCCCTCCTCATTGCATCTCACCGTCACCGCCTAATTCTTCCTACCAAAGTCCTCTCCCTTACATCCGACTGCTTTCTCCCCCTCCCTGCGGCCGGTCGCCACCTTCTCCGTCTACCCACTAACGCCTCTCTTCTGCCGCCGCCTCTCCATCCCCTCTGACCATGCCCTCCCCATCCCTGCTGCTGGCCAGCGCCTTCTCCCCCTCTCCACCGTCACCACTCTTCTGCCGTTGCCGCTCTTCTGTCGCCGCCTCTCCATCTTGCTCTGCCCCTCCCTACTGCCAGTTGCCGCCATCTCCCCTCACACCCACCATCTCCAGATGCTGGCGAGTTGGATCTAGCCAGAGCAAGCACTCTTCGTTCACCCTCTCATTTGTTGCGCGTTGTGACCTTCTTCGGTCATTATCGTTGAGCCGTCGCAGGATCATGGCCATCATCATCTTCACCGCGTGGCCCTGACAAACTGCATGGGTGACGGACGGCTTCTCTCCAGCTTGAGTGCGTGTGCGACCAGTTTGCTGTCTTCTCTCCTACTTCCTCCTCCAGCTCGGATTTGGGATGATGTGGCAAGCTAGCCCAGGCCAGTGACGTGTGACTATTGGAGATGCCCTTATCGCCACTTGAATACTGATTGTTCTGTCTTTCGAGCATTTTAGGTGGACCATCAAATCGTGAACCACCTATCCATGGTGGAGCCTCACTTTTACTATATGCGAGGGAAGAATAAGTCTTATCTGTTCGGACCATCGTTTTAAATATAGCAAAGTGTAAATTGATATTACACCAATATATTCCTTGGCTTGCACGAGGATGATTATATATTAAAATGTCACATTAGTTTTCTTAGGTTTATAGTGAGAATCCTTAATAGATGTGATAAATTGGGTCATTTCTTTTGTATGCTCACAAAAAAATAATAAACAAATGTCAAATGCCAATATGGGCACACTACCACACAAAGAGGTATCACTAACGCCTCATCTCAAACGATTGTTAACGTTGCCACAAAAAGCCATTCGTGAAGGCCAGAAAAAAAATGCCGGAACTATCACAAACGATTACCACAAAGAAGTTGTCTGTGTTAAGCGCGTACTATCTGTGCCTAGATAATTTTCACATACCATCTGTAGAGAATAACCGTCTAAGAAATAATACAAATAGTTGAAGTTAACAATCCATTTGTATTTTTTACTAGCTAGTTTTGTAAATGGACTTGGTTAAGCTACTTGGGTTAAGCTAACCTACCATTAATTAGACTATTTTTTAAGGAAAATTCATTAACTTTCTAAGTCGCCTTCCATTCTGTTTGCCCCTTAGATCTCATTTCCTTAAGCTTGTCAACATAAGTTACTCCATTCAAATACCCTATGGTGCATGTTGACACTTTTTTTGTGTTTTTAGTTATTTTGTTGCGTGCAATTATTGTAATACTTTTATGTGATTGCACTACTTGTTTAAATGATTTGAGTTATCTCAATTTGTTGTATTAAGCGAATTTGGTACTAAATTTCGACATTAAAATTGTGTATTACAAATTTTGAAATAAGTCGAATGATTTAAAACAAGTATCAAAATCACTTAAGCAAGCATTGAAATAATTAAAACAAGTACAAAGGAAAATATGTTTTGGCGAGGCTCAGATCCCAACTCCACCTTAAGTGAAACATGTGGCGAAATAAAGTGAGTTAAGTATATAATTTTATTCTAAAATGTAAACAAGATGATCCACCTAAACACTCTTAATATACCCACACTCAACATCACGAATGCAGTAAAGCAAGGAATACCCAGCTCCACCAACTCCCTGGTTGGTGGAGTTGGAGACTCTACCAAACACCACGAATAATAACTATAAGAAATAGCGTTAAATTTGCAAATGGGTATCTCTGTGGTAAAGTAATTTACGAAGGGCAATGTAAACAAAAATGAATTGCATATAAGAGGAATTTGTTATGAATAGCACTTGTATTCATCATGAGGCCAATAGGACAGAATATATACACATACATGCGGGTACAAAAGCAAAGCCTATATAAGGCAATACTTGTACAAGGCAATGTGGGGTACTAGCAATCTCTATACGAGGCAATATGTGATACTAGAAATCTCTATACAAGGCAATATAGGATACTGTCTAACACCCCCCATCAAACACATGGTGGATAAACAACAGTATGGAGAAATAAAAGCTACCTTTGAGCTCTAGTGCATTGCCTTAGTGAATAAGTCCACCTCACGAAGCTCACAGAGCCACATACATAAGAGCCCACGACTGATCTTCTTTGCTATGACCGCTTGTAGGAAGCACAACACCTATATGCTTGACAAGCTGATGCTTCACCGAATCTCGGGCAATGCTAATAGCACCTGTACTGTTAGATAAAAGAGGGGTCGGTGTAGAAACATAAACACTAAAATCTTCAAGTAACAACCATAGCCAAGTAACCTCTGCTGTCAAAAGAGCCATAGCTTGTAACTCGGCCTCGGCCTTTCGAGCGAAATCACATTTGTCTACTTCTTAGTTTTTCCATGCAATGAGAGAACCACAAAGAAAAAACATGATGGCGAAAGAAGTGACAATCAGTGATCAGGCGATTAGCATCGAGGATATGCCTGGGGCGTAAGGAGTTGGGCGTGGAAAGAAAAGCGGCGAGAGATAGTTCCACAAAGATATCCACAGAACACGAAGAAGATGACTATAGTGGAGCTTCTTTGGGAGCATAAATGAAGCCCGACTCAAGATATACACGGGATCACGAAATGTCGGGATGAGTGATACCAAGGTAAACAAGATTTTCAACAAGATGGCGATAGCGAAGTCACGATCCTTAAGAGGTTCACCATCGGTCGAAAGTGAACATTGAGCTCCACGAGGGTCTCATTTGTGCAGCGATCAATTAAGCATGATCAAGAAAATCTGAATATACTTCTCTTGTGACGAAAAAAAGCCCTTAGGTGTAGAAGAAATCTCAATCCAAAAGAAGTAGCAAGGGACCGGATCGGACATGAGAAACTCTTCATTGAGGCGTGCCTTCACAATGGCAGAATCTGAGAATCATCTCTGTGATGATTATGTCATCAACATACGGAAGGAGAAGAGAGTCGAGCCACGAGGCGAAGTGTGAAGAAAAATCACGGGATCATGAGAACTAGTAGAAAAAGCCAACCATGATGACCACATAAGAAAAATGCTCCAAACCAAGCACAAGGGCCTTGCTTAAGCCAACAAAGAGAGCGGCGAAGTCGATAAACCATGCCCTCGAGAGCGAGAATACCCGGGTGGTAGCGCATATAGACCCCTCACGCATGACTCACCATTAAAAAAGCATTCACGACATCAAGTTGAGAGATGGACTACTCACGAACAAAGACCACAACAAGAAGAGTGAGAATAGTGGTTATGTGAGCCACATGAGCAAAAGTCTCATCATAATTACAACCATGCTCTGTTGAATACCCACGTGCCATGAGACAAGCCTTGTAGTGCTCAAGAGGAACTATCAAAGTAAGTCTTAACCTTATAGGCGCTTGCACGTGATGGGATAGACACGTGGTTGAAGGGCATAAGATCCCACATGCTAGTGCGCTCAAGGCGGCAGCAAGCTCCTCTGCCATCGCATCGCTTTGCCATTCTGATGAATAATAGCATCACGTTAAGAAGTCTACATGGCAAGGCGGCGCCAACAAAGCCAAGGCGCTCGGAGGCGAATAGACTAGCGATAGCGAAAGTATAGCGAGGAGGAGGCCTTTGAAGAAGATGGCTTAGCGAGGAGAAGATGGCACATTAGGAGAGGATGGCACATCAAAGAATCCTTAACTTCGCGGATAGCGAGTTCGATTATGAAGGATAAGGAATAATATCAGGATAAACCTCTAGAAGAGGCAATAGTGATGAACAAGACACCAAATGAGGGGTTGGTGATGAAGGAGATGCCAGCTGTGGTAGGGGCAAAATGGTAACTGGATTATCAGGAAAAGTTGAAAAAAGAAAAGCTTCTTGACAAGAGACATTGGAATAGAAAAAGAAGAAGGATGAGGGTAGAAAGGATGAGACTCATCAAAAGTAACACCCAGAGAGAACCGTATGATATCCCTTATACTTAACACTATATCCCATAAACCACGCTCAACAGACTGAGCGGTCGGCTCGGAGTGTTCACGAGGTGCAAGGAGAACATAAGCGCACACCCCAAAGAGTCAAAGATGAGAATAATCAGGAGTCATGCCACAAAGACGCTCCACTGGAATCCCAACCTGAAGACCAGAAGAAGGCTGAAAATTAATCAAGTGGCAGTGGAAATAGCCTCAACCCAGAAGTGAGGTGGAACAGCAGAAGCAAGCAAAAAAAGTGAGCATGAGCTGTCCCAAGAAGATGACGATGCATGCGCTCAACCACACTATTCTGACCATGAGCACTAGGACAGGAAAATTGAGAAAGTGCCTTGCTCAGCAAGAAAAACATGAAGTGCTCCTAGAAGATACTCCCCTACTAAGTCAACCTGAAGAACACGAACAGGAAAATCAAGCGAGTCACGAATCATGGTGGCAAAAGTCTTATTAAGGGACCTCGCTCACGAGAAGACATAAAATATATCCAATTGTAGCCGAGGAGAAGGCGTGACTTGAGTTTCAGTTTCTTTTTAACCCCAAACAAGGATTTCCCATTTTTTCCCCTTGAAACAAGACACAAACTAAAAGAAGAGATGCATTTCAATAGTTAATACCACAATATAGCCTTTTGCTTCTTTTTTAAAAGAGTAATTTGGCTAGGCACATAGATTAAGCGTATACTATATGTGCATAGATAATTTTCACAAACTGTTCATAGAGAATAATCGTCGAGAAATTATATGAGACAGTTGAAGTTAACAAACCATATGTAATGCACAAATTAATCACGAGATGGCGAGGCTTTGATAAGCGAGTCTATGATATGACCACAGACAATCGATATCTAAGTATTTGTCTGATTAGTCAACTCATTCTGAGATAATTATGTTTGTCGACGATCCATTACTGCATCATAGGCGGTTTGGTTCCTTTTGTTAAGTTGTTAGTATTTGGTAAAAAAGATCGAGAGAATTTAAAGGAGCTACTAAGGGTTTATTTTTGAAGATCCAAGAGGTTAGTATTTGGTTCTAATTTGTTTAATGCATACCTTGTTTTACCCTAGATCTAGTTGAGGAGAGAGAATAGGTATTAGATGAAGATCCATTAATAAATAGTAATTACGGAGTATAGTAGGCATATCTTTTGATTAGGGAGGAGAGCATAAAAAAGAGGGAATATAAAGACATCATACTTGTTTAATCCACACTAACTATTTAGGCAGTTGAATGTGAAATAAAATTATTTTGTTTACGTTCATCAATTAAATTGTAGATGAGTCAAAGCTGGATGTATATTGAGAACCGCGTGATGAAGAAATACATAGATGTCATCTCTGCATTTAAAAGAGCTACCAAGCAAGATATGGCAAATAACGGCTTAATATATATGTACTAGCCTTGCATAGATTGCGAGAATGTTAAGATGTTTACAAACTTAGCTCCGATCGAAGCCCACTTGATTCAACATGGTTTCAAAAATTGTATACATGTTGGACCAGTAATGGTGAGGAGCAATTCGATGAAGCAAGCAAGATTCACAAGGATGCTAGATCTGTTAGCGGACATGCTTCCATAGGGAAACCTGCTGCCAAAAACCATGTATTGGGCGGAAAAGCTTGTGTCCCTTGAGAATGGAAGTAGAAAGAATACATGCATGTCCCAAAGATTGTATCGTTTACCGTAAAGAATACAAGGATATGCATGTTTTCTCAGTTTGTAACACATCCCGATACAAATGTAAGAATGGATTCGGATAGCGGTGGCGGCGGAGAGGTGAAGCAAGGACCTCATGCTAAGGTGTTGTGGTATTTTCCCATGATTCCACGCTTGAAGCGGCTTCTTTACAAATCCTAAAGCGATAAAATTAATGCGCTAGCACTTTCGAGGAAGTGTAAGAAAGATGGGAAGTACGAGACAACACTTTGCTAATTCTCCAGTGCTTGGAGAAACATTGATAGGTAATTTGTCAACTTGATTGCAAAACTAAGGAATGTAAGATTTGGGTTGAGTCCAGATGGAATGAATCCTTTTGGTAACATGACGACCATCACGGCACTTGGCTCCGCATGGCCTTTGTATGTACAATGTCCTCCTGCGTTGTGTATAAAGTGCAACTATATCATCTTTGTCGCTACTTATCCAGAGACTAAAATAACCAGGAAACTTGATATAGATGTGTACCTAGCACCATTGGTATAGTACTTGCTAACAATGTGGAACAAAGGGGTGCGGTATGGGATGCATACCAACGAGAGTACTTCACTCTATGTGCTATGATATTTTGCACGCAGTCAATGATTTTCCTGCCCTTGGTAACTTATCAAGCCTTGGTATGAAAGGAGCCAAAGCTTGTCCTTAGTGTTTAGATGACAATGAGAAAATATGGCTTAGTAATGCCGTAAAAAGCGTGTACATGCATCACCAGTCGGCACCTTCCAAAGGCCAATGACCGTCCCTTAAGATGAAGAAAGAATTTGACTACAATGGCGATGGCGGTTTAGCCCCAAAACCTATGGGCGGGAAAAGAAGTTTACAACCAGGTCAAGGTTATCGACATTGGGTTGAAATGGTATGTAAATTGAGATCTCGTAGGAAGAACCATACTTGAGAGAGGTTGATCTTTTGGGACTTACCGTGCTTTGGGGAACATCAAGAGGTCTAGCATTGGATTGATGTCATGCATGTGGAGAAGAATGTTTGTGGCAGTTTGATCGACCTAGTCTTTGAACGTGCAGGCAAGACAAGGGCGAGATCAATTACGCAGCGTATGGTAGAAATGAATATTAGGACACATGCTATACTCTGTCGAGCGAGAGAGAACATAATTTTTAAGTGTTTTATATGATGTGAAAGTTACGGATTTACTCTTGCAAATATGAAGAAGCTCGTGTCAATGGATGATTTGAAATTGCTTGGCATGAAGTCTCACGGTATCCGCGTGATGATGAAAAGATGTTTCTGTTGTCATTAAAAATATTATACCCCACAAGGTTAGAGAGACAATCACAAGGTTGTATTATTTCTTCAATGCAATCTCAAAGGTCATCGATCTGAGGGTCTCGGCATACTGTAGAGCTAGGTGAGTGCGGACTCTCTGTTGGCTTTCGAGATGTATTTTTTCTCTGCTCGTTCTTTGATATCATGGTCCATCTCATTGTTCACCTTGTTAGAGATCCAAGATATATGGGCCGTGTTCTTACATTATATGTATCAATTCGAGGAGTTACATGGGATTACGAAGGCCTATGTGAGGAATCGCTCTCGACTGAGGCGGCGACATCGAAGGTTACACATCAGAAGAGGTTATTGAGTTACGCATTGATTACAAGGTTGAAGGTAAAACCAATAGGTGTACCTATATCTCATCATGAGGAGGCTCGGCGGTGTTGGAACCATCGGTGGAAAACAAACAACCATGATTTTGATATGTACTCCAAAGCACACTTTCACGGCCTTGCAACATATGGCGAGATGTCACTGTACATCGTCGAGGCACAAGGACATGCTATGACAAAGAGAATCAGAGATGGTTGAGAGTTTGGATTAGGAGAACATAATCACCAATTCCAGCATGGATGAATGTGCACTTAAGCGAGGGAGTTAGCAAGTGTTGTTCTTAAATGGTTGGCAAAAGAGGCCAGAATTGTCTTTGTTGGGACATGGCAAGAATATGATATCAGCGGGTACACATTTTACAAGAAATAGAAGGATGGAAGGAGCCTTTGTGCAAAAGAGCGGAGTAAGCACGAGATGCATTTCACGAAGAAGTTAACACGACCCAGGACAACTTGAGGATGGTACATGGATTGAGTTAAGTATTATAGGTTCATAGAAAAATTTGGGAGCTCAATTCACATTGCTATTCAAGGTCCCATTGTTTTGATGTCGATGGGTTCAAATTGCACAAGGTGTGAAGGCTACCAGTTATGGTATCACTTCTGTGGACCTCGAATGAGTTGCATAGAAACATGAGCCATTTATACTTGCCAGCGAGGCCGGTTCAAGTATTTTGTCATTTACCTGGCACACAAAAAGTGGCATGTGTCCTTCATGGCAAGAGAAGGATTGTCGAAGTGGAAAATGTCGTAGATGAGGAAGAATACAATCAGTTTGATGACATGCCACCATTTGGGGATGGCGTAGGAATAGATCTTGAAGGTTACGAGGAAAGCGAGCTATGCCCATGTTGATTACCGAAGGCTATACTTCAAAGGAAATTCATCATTCACATTGATACCATCGGGGTATCTCATTGTACTTTTTGGCCTTTGCGGTTATGCGACAAGTGGAATAAGCGACCAAGAAGATGATTCTAGCAAAGTCAAAACTATAAAATAATTGGAATTGACAAATTCGAGAACATGAGAAAGATCCATTTCATTGTACTCTAATTGTCTCATGTATAAAGTTTTATTTATAATTAGCACCCAAACGAAAACTATAGCATAATATCATATTCAGCCAAGTTATTGAAACTTTATCTGTCAGTTTGAGTGGTGAAAATAATATTACAGATGGATAACCTGAAAAACCGCCTAGGATATAACACCAACACAGACAGTTCAGTAGTTGTGGTCGTCTGGGATATTACACAGACGGTGTTTTATTTGTAGCTGTCTATGTTGTGTGAATGCTAGTTTGTTTGTAATAGCCATCTATGATAATGACTCATCACATATGGTTAATGCATGAAACTACTCCATTATACTCACCCCATCCTTTTAGATCTCCCGCACTATATAATTGAACATCCCACCCCGTCGTTTTAGATACTCACCCAAACTTAGTGCCTTGTTGAAATATAGGGTTGCCCATATTTGTCAGCAGTCCTAGCTAAGCACGCAGCAAGCCCAAACCACCGGGGCATACCTAGGCGCCTAGGTGATCGCCTAAGCGGTGGTTAGACAATGAAAATAATAAATAATATCTCATATGACATGAAATTAACAAACTATACCTCATATAAAAGGAAATCAGAGATGATAAGCAAGCAACTAAATAGTTCCAAATAGAAAGGCATAAATAGTTCCAAATATGACAACAAAATATACAACTTGTTCCAAATAGCACAACAAAGTATCACGATTCATAACAAATTGAAAGGCCACAACACGGCCAGTGAAATAGTAGCAATTTCACTCATCATCCAACTCCAAATTATGCCATCACTCAATATTTGCTTCACCGCTCTCTTGAGAAGGAATTTGAGGTGCTTGACCGAAAGTCATCTTCAATATCCTCATCATCACACATAACATCATGTTCTTGCAGTCGGAGCCTAGCTCATGGGGGGGTAGATGTAGCAACTCCATTGCCTAGCATAAACTTGAACTTCATCTACATAGGCTCTCCTAGGAAGGTTGCGACCCGAAGAGAGGATGATGCAGACAATGTCATCAACATGATCCTATAAAAGATCATCCTGGCATGCACTTGTTCATTGTTGTCCTTATTGGTCCATTCATTCTCCCCATTGAAATGTTTCTAGGATCAAAGGATTAGAACCACTTTCTTCATGAAGCCTTTGAAACCTAGATACAATCTTTGTGTTGTATTGAATATAGACCAAGTCATTCCAATGTCTTGTGCTCCAATCGGTTTCTTTATTTGGTATGAATCTAAAACAACAAGAATGGTAAAAGTTTTAAGTTTGATATGTACAAAAAATGGTGAACTTATATGTTTGAAACACTTACAAACTCAAATGTACTCGGTTGTGCTCTAGCCGGAGGAGGAACAACAAAGACCAACAATCCGCTTGACAATCTTTTGAAGAGGCATAGCATGGCCACCATTTGCTTTCCTCGAATCAACTAAAGCCAAATATGAAGCTCTATGTTAGAAAGGTACAATGTCATATTGAATAAACTTTGGACTTTGTAGGACTTACGAGGTTTCTTTATTTTCATTGCATTATTGCTAACCCATTGTTGAAGCTACCCACGAGGTCTACTCATAGTCATCAACTAAGACATCAACACTCCTTAGCACATCCCACATCACCATGACACATCTTTGCAATCTCTAAATTAAATGTCATGCGTAGGTGAGATGCATAATCCTTCTTCCTTGTCTAAGATGTCAAAAGAATCTAGATGGATCCAAAACATAACTGACCCATGAAGCTTTTGCTCCATTTGACATTCCACCAATTGTCAACAATGGCCAACACTTTCTTGAGCAACCTTTCCTTGCTTGTAGGTGAGAAAGAATTCTTTATTTTCTTCTTAGCCATGTCCATAGCTACGGACATTACGAGGCTTCTCATCACCAAGAACAAGCCTTAGGAACACTAGGAGGGTTGTGATGCTCTTATGCAATCTTTCTGAGAATTCCAAAATGGCATATCAAGGACAATGGTAACTCACGTCATTCCCGACCATCCCCATACAATTTGGATCTATTCCAATCATGCTAACAAAGAGCTTCCTCAAAGCTTCTTTGTGCGTATACATGCTCTCAAAGTGAGGAAAGAGGTATGGCAAACCGAGTAGTCATAGGTCTCACAAAATCAGCCCACTCGTCATATCCACTAATTGCTACAAGAGGTCTCACATGCCTATAAATGAATCTTAACACGCTTTGCTTGGCAATGCACTTCTTGAACTCATTCATCTTGCCAATATCCTCCAACAAAAGATCCAAGCAGTTAGGCAGACACATGGTGTCCAATATAGTGCACGGGAAACCTCTCCATAAGAATCCTTGCCATTTATAGTTAGCCCTCATTGTCAGTGACTTCTTGTACAACTTTGTCCTCATTGATCTCTTGAATTCTCTCTTCTCATATGTAAAACCCGCTTCAACAATACGGCATCATGTGACTCAAATAGATTGCATCCACGCTCTTAGCTTCTTCTTTTTTTTTTTTTCACCAACTTGTATTTTGATTTCTCAGAGATATGTTATCACATTCAACTCATGGTAAATAGGAGGGCTTAAAAGCCGAGTCCATCTTGTCCAATGGCTTCAAGCCGACCTATCTCCTGCGTAGCTTATTTAGCGTACAACGTTAAATGGAGATACCATTCGTAAGAGAAGAACTTGGCTCGTGCATATGCATGTCTTCTCCCTATCTTGGCCTGGTTTTATGCGCCGCTCGATGCTACATTTGAGAAGCCTACCTTTTGGTGTCTTTCCAACTTCACAAGTAACTTCTCAAGGTGTCTTCAGAGAACATTTGGGGATTGTTTCTAGCGATCTTTGTTGGCGTTGGCTTGAAAA